>JACDJE010000342.1:517999-878422 GCA_016647715.1 Pavo muticus
GTATTTTTATTTTCTCTTCGGAACACATGGACAAAAAAGAAAAGATAGATGACAGTTATCATCCTGAAGTCTGTATAATGAGCAATCTTTTAATGTAAAGCCTTTTTTTTTTTCCCAAATATTTTGAGAGGCAGGTGAGGTTATATACAAGCAGCTGAATTTATAAACAAAATCAAAAGGAAAATTGATTGGTACTTTACAAGACACAAAATAAGAAACACAAGTGATTCCGACCAGTAGTATTATCCACCTAAACTCCTCCGTCCTCTCTAGCAAGGTTCTACTTCGTGCTTTCCAGCACAGAAAAACTGCCTGACTGCAGACTGAATCATAATCACATAAATCTACGGGCTTGTCGATTTTCCTCTATTAATTCTTCTGACTGGTTGCTGCGCTCTTTGGACATCGACTCCGCTTATCCGTTCACCTAAACTGGATTTAAAAAAGCATCTGCCTCAGGTTTCCTAAGCAAGCTGTGACCCTTCTGGTACCTCAAGCACTCAGCTTGGAGGGCATGAACCTAAGGAACATTGTGACTTGAAGTTTAGCTCTTAAAGGCCACATGACAGCCAAAGCAAACTACAGGCTTTGAAAATTCTTCTAACAATTGGTTCTTAGTTTGGCTAACAGAACTATGCAGATCTACAGATTTATCTTAACAAAAGATCTACTTTCTCTCTGGGATTACCCAATGCTCAACATTCTTTAGGATTTGGGTATGAACATGTGCTGGGCATAGACCCATTCTGGCACCTAAAGCAGATTTTTCACCATGTTCATCCATTCCCAGATCTCGATTACCTCTTCTCTTAAATTGACACAAATATTTATGCAGCCACAAAATGATGGAAGAACCCCAGCAGATTAAAGCTAATGTGGTACAAAAACAGATGATGAATGTTTAAAAAAGGAGTTGTACCTGATACACATTTTGCAAGATACCATCATCTTAAGCTATTTAAGTTCCAAAGTCCCAAAGGCATGTGTTTTTCATTACCTCTTCTAGATGAAAGTTCCAAAACAAATTCTAGAGATTGCTTTGTTTAAATTTTGTTACAGAGTAAAATAAAAAGTAGAGGTTCTATTACAGCTTACTTATTCCAAATAAAAGTCTACTTAGCAATTACCAGACAAAAAGCATTAATAAACCTAATCATTTACTTAAAACACCATTACTACATAAAAACAAGTGTATTGTATATTGATACACTGTAATGAACTAAAAACATTGTCTACCAACCAATAAACTGACATTGTACAGTATAAGTTTATTTTGTTTCTCTCTACCATTATAGTTTTCCCTACTTAAAAAGAAGTATCTACCGAATAGAAGCCAGCACCTAACGGCATAACATTTTCCTTCTTCTCAAGCAAACACTCTTTTTTTGTGTGTGCCAGATATGACTAACAAATCACAACACAATGATAAAATTGTATAACACAGATTAAGTCACATCCATTCCTCTCATGTTTGTTTTCTTTGTGAAGTCACCAAAATTTGGTACAAAGAAAAATATCTTGCATGCAGGGATGGCAATCTGAATCATTAAGACACTGAAGAATTTACTAGAAAGAATGACTGCACCTATACAGTCCCAAAAATCAGTTTCTGAACATACTGGCAAGAGAAGATTAATTATTTAATGATGTTGTGATGCTGCTCAGAATGGCAAAACCACAACAGCACAATAAATAATGACATAATAATAGAGAGAATTGTATGATTAAAAAAATACAGGATACACTCTTGCTAGTACCAAGTCCTTAACTTTCATTTAACTCACACACTAGATTAATCTAGACAATCCAGAAATGCCATAATCTTCACATGATCAATGAGTGGTTTGTTTAGGTTTTAGAGAAACTGTGTCAGAGTTTCAGAAACCTGATCTGGCTCTGTGCGTAGCCAGGGTGATTCTAGCACAACCACTGTAACTCATCCAGTCTTATTAGTTAACATTCATGAACATATACGGATTGTTCTCAGAGCCAGATGAGATACAATGCTGCAAATGAATTGTAAGACCTCCCACCACATGGTGCTACAATACTGACCTGGAAATAAAGCTAATCATTACAGAAGCACAGAATTGCAGAATGGTTAATGTTTGAAGGAAGTCATCGGATCTGATCCCTGCTCAAGCAAGATCACCCAGAGCCAGGACCAGATGACTTTTGAAGATTTCCAAGCATTAAGATTTCACACCCTCTCTGGGCGGCTTGTGACAGTGCTCTGCCAACCACGCAACGAAATGTGTTTTCTCATTTTCAGACAGAACCTCCTGTCCTATATTGGGCACCACTGAAATAGAGCCTGACTCCATCTTCTGTACACACCTTCAACTATAGATCTAAGCTCTTCTGGCATCATAAGGTGGTTCTTTAATGTATCCCATTTCAGCACACCCCCTGGTTTCAATAACGTCAGAATTTTTATGTTTTCTGAGGTTTTAAAGTCTTTCTTTTATCTTGCTGGATAACAGAAGACTGATGGTATAAACATCCTGTTGTACTTGCCTGGACTCCAAACAGCCTGCCAGGAAGAAAGTGGCTGTAAAGCATAAATAAGTTAGCTATCCCCAGTTCTGACAGTTCTCTGAAGGGCTTTTTAAATAAACAAATCAGATACAAATCAGATGGGAAGTGCTCTTCCCCTGAAAAATGGCCACAAGCAATTAGGATGTAATTACTGAGGAAACAATGAAAAATGTTAGTCATTCACATAAGACAAACAAGTAAAGAAGTAAATAATCTCACTGCATAAATTCAGTTCCAACCAGCTCTAACTCTTCGCTTGCTACTTCTAGTACACTTTCCCTCTGTTTGCAGAGGACATCAACCCAGGAAAAATATAACAAATTTGGGCTGGTTTTTTTTTCTCCTAATTTGGCATACTCCTTAATTATATAACTTGGTGGTTCCTTCTGTAATTATAATCCACTGCAGCAAACCATCACAAAACTAGGGTGTTTTTTTTTTTAATAACATACTGAGATAAAGCAGCTGTACACATGACATATAAATACAGATATTTATTACCTCTTCCAGTAGTTACCAAAGTATTTTAAATGCCACGATACTGAAAAAATGTTTCAATGAGATACTTTTTTAAAGTAACATCAGTGTTGGCAAAGTACCCAGGAAGCTGGACAGAGGCTGCAATGAAAGCTAAAGATTATTTTAACAGTGATTTTAACTCAGTTAATAAAGAAAATATTACAGTGTGAAGCTTCCACTCTGTATGCATGTTACTGGAAAAACAAACCAGTTATTAACTATAGAAAAGTAGAAATCTCCTTACTGTCAATCTTAACTGTCCATTTTACTTCCATGTTCTGCCATGGAAGTAGCTAAGATGTAAGGTATATGAAGCAGTCCTGATAATCATCATATGGATTTATCAAATAGATAAAAAATTTTCTTGGACTTCATTATCACAAGAATTACACTAATGATAAAATGTACTCCCCCTCTCCAATCACTATTATTTTTCTACACTTTCATCCTTTACATCTATACATTTTGCATCTAGGGTTCATCATATATATTTTTTTCATATCCAATAGGCAACACCAGTGTTAGATCATGAAGATACTCTCTGAACACAGAAGCAGGAAAGAAAGAGATGCCTCTGGTCTAGGTCAAATCACTTTTCCAAGTTCAGAAAGCTATTCAGACCACTTTCAGGGAAATTATTATCTTCAAATAAAGGTACCTGAGATTTGTGCAATCAAGTAGATTTTACAGAATATCTTCACTAAATCATAGTAGGGAAAAAATAGCTGCATTAGAAAAAGACGATGTCTAGTTTGGGGAGATAAGGTTATTGTAGAAAATTAAAGCAGTAGAATGCTAGAAAAATGAGCTGGAGTTCTAATGAGAAACAGAATCAAGTAAGTTAAATAAAACCATCTTATTTTGTCTGAGATTACTCACATCACGTATTACTAATCTAAGTAATCACAGAATGGCTTGAGTTGGAAGGGACCCCAGATTTTTTGTTCCTATGTTTGCAAGTCCCAGCGGAGGTAAGCTGAGAAGTGCCAAGCGCAGAGTGGCAGGACTGTGAAGAAGCCTGCATCAAGTGGAGGAGGGTTCCCAGGATGCCAGCACTAGCTGTAGAGCAAATGACAATTAGACTGTGGATTCAGCTTTCACGTCCCTTGGAAACAGCATGGTAACAAAACTCAAACCAGAAACCAGACAGTGAAAACACCTCAGGTCGCAGAAGCTTTCAAGCACACAGGTCTAACTTTCTAAAGCCAAACAGAGAAGTTTAGCTGAGTCTTACTAAAAGAAAGACATAAAAATGTAGAAAGTATTACATATTTTAGCTCACATGAGGAAATTCTTCACTGAAGTAGTAAGTAAGAGGACTAGTCATAGGTAGATTCCATTTTGATTGTAATCCTGAAATAAAAATCATTCACCTTCATAATGAACAAAATTGTATCTGCATTCAGCTGTGCCAAAAGTCTATTTAGCTTCGTGTCCTGTTTCTGTTGGTAGCAAAAACACAGGTGATGTGAAAAGCTAAGTACAGGCAAAAATATAGCTGTACTTTTCTTGCACACGCTTCCAGGAACTTGATTTGTAATTCAGAACTTTCTAAACCACAGATGTTGCAAGTGGATTTCTCTCATGAATGTACATTACCAATTTTAGAATTCAAGTAAGCAGAAAACATCCTGCAGCAAAGAATTAATTACAAATTAGGTAAAGACACTTTTGTTTACTTTGAATCTGCACCTGACAGTTTCATTTGAAGTCTTCATTGGGTCCACTGGAAGAAAAATGCCAAAGAGTCATTTGCTATTTCTTATGATTTTAGAGATCTCCATCATATCAACCTTGATGGAGTCTTTTCCAGTTGAAACTAGGACACTGTACAACTATACATAATTTTTCTTCATTAAGAGCATGTTTCATATTTTTGATCAAACTTACTGTCCTTCTCTGAACCTTTTACAGTTCTGAATATACCATTTCTTATTAAATACAAAATGTGGACATTTTATACAACCGCATTAGGATGATCTACATTTTTGTCTTCTATTCTTTTCTTACAACTCCTACCATTATAATTTATCAGTTAATTTTTGATCACTAATGAGAACTGAAATGATGTTTCTCAAGTTCTATTCCAACATCAAAGTCTTGTTTTCAAAGAATAATGATCAGATCAGAATTCATTATATATGTGAATTTAGCACTCCCTTTTTCTTAGGATTTCTTTCTTCCTCAAATGCACAACGTAAAATGCTCCATTTTGGATTTCTTTTGCTAATGTCTCTCGGCCTCAAAATGTTGGGTCTCTTGCCTTTTGCATTCTCATTTCCAATTCTTTCCTACTCTAACCAATTTCATATCAGCTGCAAGCTTTCCCATCTCACTGCTCACTTTTTCAGTTCATTTATGAATAGATGCAGAGTGTAGAGTTGCAGAATTGCACCCTCAGCAAGTTTGCATGTGGCACAAAACTGGCAGTAGTAGCTGAGACATACTGAGGGGCTTGGACAGGCTGAAAAAATGGGCTGACAGGAACCTCACACAATTCAGCTAAGGGAGATGCAAAGCTCTGCATCTGGGGAGGAACAACCTCAGGCACCTCTGCATGCTAGAGGGCACTTGTGCTCCAAAATACAATAAGAATGCTAGTCCTGGAAAATAAATCAGAGTGAATTGTCTTATACATACTTGATGATCTTGAAGGTTTTTTCCAACCTGAGCAGTCTAAATTTAATTTCTGTATAGAAAATTTAGCTTTCGTTTCTATATACAATATTTACTTAAATCAGTAAAAGTATGCTGCTACAATATTTCTCAACATTTATTAAATCGCTTCACCTTTTCTTTTTGCTTAGGTTATATTATTACCTCATTTTTATGTAAGATATATTCCAGAATGGAAGAGTAGAACCCACAAATTCAGAAGAACTTCTCCAGCCCAATTGTCACCTGCAATCTTTACTTCAAGGATACTTAGAATGCGCACTGACGGATTATAAAACATCCAGGTATTAGGAACGGTAGATTCTCACTAAAATCGGTTATGTTTACCTGGAATTTGCTCACAGACAACTGAAATGGGGAAAAAAAAAAAAAAAAAGTAACGTCCATTCTCTACTGTGGTATCCTGATCAGTCTTCAAATCTGAACTTTGTAAAATTTGACACCATTGTGGGATGGATCTGAAAGTCAGAGAAGCCAACCTAAGTACCACTCATTGTAGCAGGGTAGCAGGACAGTTTTAACTGAAATCACAGTCCCTTAACCCAGTGTTCTGAAAATAGATCTTCATCCATACTACAGAACTATGTTGCCCTTACTCAATTTTTAGTCTTAAACACAGGTAGGTACTGCAAACTCTGCCTTTATGATTCTTGTTGTATCAAGGAAAGAAACACATGACCTTTACAATAATAAAAGAGGCCAAAGACTAGACAGAGACAGACAACATTACGCTGTTCCACCCACCTGATGGTCCCTCCTTGTAAAGCTTTAGGTGAGCTAGAGACAAAAGCATAAGTAAGATTGTATTCAAGTTTCATGCAGGGCACTTATATTTTTACACTCATTAAATATGTATCCTAGCAGAGAGTCCAGCAACGTCCCTGCTTTTTGTTCATTGTCATAAGCATACTTCAGTCAGTATAAACAAAAGTAATTTCCATAGCCAGTGTATGACATATACCACTGGACTGTAAAAATAAAACACATATGATATTACTAAAAACATGCTAAATATAACCTATGCTTCACAATTTTGCAAAGAAAATGCACAATGTAAGATGCACGTTTTTCCCTAATGCACAGAAAATCAAATGCAAAATAATCACTATGTGTTTTGGACAACCTACGTAATTCAAGCAAATGCTTACAATGTGTTCAGATGTGTAATCAAAGAAATTATTTGTATATGAAGCAGCAATGACATTTACAAATACATGCAATACATATTCACTTAAATCTTTGTCATAATAGAGAGTAAACTGTACTGTGCATTAACATTTCTAAAAGATAAGGCACAAGCATTCACTGGTAAATATAGGGAACCAAATATATAACTTGCAGTTTTGGGAATGATAGATACACTGCATCACAATGCTCTTGGCTAATTTGAATGGCAACATTCCTTTTTCAAATCTGTTGCATAAAGCAAGTATACTCACTAAAATGTTAATATATTTATGTTCAAAACTACTTTGATAATCATAGAATCATAGACTCGTTTGAGTTTGACCCTTAAAGATCATTTAGTTCAACTCCCCTGCAAGGAACAAGGACACCTACAGGTAGATCAGGTTGCTCAGAAACCCGTCCAGCCTGACCTTGAGTGTCTCCAGGGATGGGGCATCCACCACCCCTCTGGGCAATCTGATTTGTTGTTGTTGTTGTTGCTGCTGTTGTTTTTTGTTTTTAGGAGACCCTTTATGCAGGGAGGAAGAGATCTTGGGAACCCGACTCAGGGAAACACACTAAACTGCTTTCCTGAAAGAAAAAATGTCATCTGGTTCTCCTTAAGATCCCTGAAAAATTTCTAAAAAACTTAGATGGAGAATATTCCAAAATCATCTTTTCATCTTTGATAATAAGGCAACTTACCTACTTTCTCTTAGCTAAACTAAAATCTTACGTGAAAACCTTTCACAGAAAATCCTCAATAACTGACCTTTTAAACTGCCACATTATTCCTCAGAACTTTAAGCAATTTAGGAACCTTCTCTCTCATGATCTCAAAACTTCAAGTAGAGAGTAGAAGGTTTAAAGGTAAATGACTCATTTATTTTTCGAAAAAAATGTCATTTATTAAACACCATAAATGTAAATACGCTCAATAATGTTAACAAACGGTCCAGAAATAATTAGAGAACAAAAGCTGGAAAACTTAAGTGCAATCTATCTGCCTTGAAGAGTCGATTATCTTTTATTTGAACTGATTCTTTAAGTTTCGGAACAGTGGGGGTTTCCTATTCTTCTCTCCCTCTTTGGTAATCCTTGGTTCCATCCCTTTCAAATTCTTTTAATGAAGTTCTCGTTTTCTCCTCCACTGCTTTCCCATGCAGCTTTCTGCTCTAACCACCAGGTGCCAGACTGCATCTCCAGACTGCAGCTCTTGTTTATTTATTTATTTAAAATTTATTTAAAACAATGAGTTTCAGCACCCTAAAGGTTCTGGTAGGTTGTAAATATGGAAGATATGAAGAAGGGAGACAGAGCAGAACACGTGGAGAATGAACAGTCTCAAACAAGCCATTAGTTAAGTATCTACACACTGTGGGTATTAAGGTAACATCTGTACTGCTCCTGAAGACTTAACTGTTAATTTATACTACAGAAAACAAAGTAACTTTACAATAGGTACTCAATTCCCTGAGCATAGCAGACTGATACTCACAGAAAAGCAGGCCTTCCAAAAGAAAGTAAACCCTTCATTCTGTTATGTAAACAAAGAAAATATCTTCTATCCTTTCTGACTGCAAAACAATATAAGGCACTCCGAAGTAGTCACCTGAGTAACCATCTACTTGATCATTCCTCTCCTGTCACAGGTGAGGTTACAGCAACACTCCACTTACTTGATAGCAGAAATTAAGTTTCACTTGTGATTTCCGAAGAAGACAACCTTAGATGTAGTGTGGCTGGGGGCAATCAACATGATTTCTTTCTCAATAAATGTCTTACTGCATATATAGAAAAACAATCTATTTCAGGCTCACATTCACAGTGCAGTAAGGCAAACAAAGAACACCGTATTAGCAAATACAAGGAACAAAGTTATTAAGAAATTTCTTTGATGAGTTACAAACCCTCTCTATCAATTTCATTCAGATCAAAATTAAAATACAAAGCACTTATTCTAGATTGTAGATCTATAACACCTTCTCAATCACTATACACAATGTATAGTAAGCTTACATTGAGACTGCATGTATATTACATACACAGTAAATCTGTACATTTATTCAAATGTGGGTGGGTTGTGGCTGTAGGCACATAATACATCCGTATACAGAAGCACACTGCTTTCCAGATATACTTTCAGCAACCTATGAGTTTAGAGCTGTTGATAGACATTAAAATATAGATAAGTACAAAATTATGAAATGTACATGAACAGGGGTGGTGGTTTGTTTTGTTCTTTTACAGATAAGAATATTTGTCTGTGATGTAGTAGAGAAGGCAAACTTGGAAAGGATGATACCAGACTTAAGTAAAAAGAAAGCCTCAGAGCAATTCTAAATCCAGGTTTGTATATTCAGAAAGCTTCAGGGTGTTCAGATTCAGAGTTTCATCTGGACTAGTATTTAAATTGTTGTTTATGCTGAGGCAAATGGAATTGCAGATCATGTGAACAGTGAGACTGGAGAATGAGATATGATACAAGGAAGTGAATTCAATAAAACTTTGAGGCATTTGTTGCATACAAAGGGCCTGGTATATTTCGAAACACAACCAAGGAAATAAAATACAGAGTAATTCTTGTGCTACACAGAACTACTCTTTCACTGTGTTTCAGTTAAGTAACGCTAGCCATCTCCTAAAATCCTGTGATTGCTCAGGGTCTTTGTAACGTTATATTGGTAGGACGCACAGTGGTACCTGCATTTCAAAATAAAAACTATAAAAAAAAGGAAATAAAAGAATTCACAGAACTTGCCTTCATTATATTCAGGAATAAATTAATCTCTTCAATAGGAAAATGCAGTGGACCAAAGCTGTTCTGTATACAAATTCTTAAGCAAACTGGTATCTTCAGCTACACAGGTTTTTGTATTCAGGTATGGCTCTACATACTGTAAAACAAGACCCTTTTAGGCATCTGATGCAACAGATGCATCACCACTCAAAAAAAATATAGGTCTTGTAAAATCCCGTATTTTGACAAACATAGGTATAAAGAAAGGATTTTCATTTAAAAATGAGGCACACCTTCAAACTGCAATAATATAATGCCCTGTATATAGAAAGGCACATTTTATCAGACAGCCTGAGGCATAGTTTCTATATTGTGTTATTATTTGCAGACTTTAGAGTAGGAAGTCAATATTCGTTTACAATTTGCTCTTTTTACATTAACCCNAGATATCTTTATCTTCCTCAAAATAATGAAAAACCACAAGAATGAGTATATAATGTGTGGCCTTCTCATTCCATTTTTACCAGTGCAAATGCTGCTAACATAAAGAATAAACAAAAATCATGACCTCTCGCTGTTACATATAACTTCGATATATATAAGTACTACTACAGACTGAAGCAATTTCAAGGAAAGGCAAAAATTTTTAAACGAACTTAAAAACCTGAAAAAATTTCTTTGAAATTAAATACAAAGTAATAAAGGCAAATAATGGAGGTGCAGAGAAAGGATTTATTAGGATGTTTGAAAATCATACAGAAGAAAGAACCTCTCAAAGTGGGCAGGTTATAAAAAAAGGGGGAGGGGAAAAAACAGTGAAGATTGCACCCATTTTTTTCATTTAGAAAATGAAAACAAACTGAAGCTTAGGAACAGAACTAATAATTGATAATTTACCAAAGCAACATGACCATGTAAGCAGCATTTAACTCTCAGATTTCACCCACCGTAAAAAATGACATGATGTACTAAGAGTTGACATACTTTTCACGTAATGAGTAACTTAGAGTTGACTTTCTTGATCAAAAGACATACTAAGAGTATAGAAATTCAGTATTTCCATTCTAAGCATGTTTTAGGTTATTATACTGGTACTATATAAAATTTTTCAGATGGTATCCTACATGTTCCGGGAAGTAAATAGTTGTAAATGCCTGTACATACAAAAAGGATGCATCTACAGAGAGTCACATTCTAGTATAAGGAATTCATTACCATAGACATACAGAGAAAGAGCTCTTCAAATGGCACTGAATCCAGAAGTCCCAGAACTGTGTAACATTATCATTTATTCATCAGCACTATATGTCTTGAGTGCAGACTTTGTTTCAGGAAACGCTTAACTGCTGGAAATTGCATACTAAGGCATCATTTCTCAGCAGTTTAGTCACTATGCATCTTTTATGAACCTGATGCCTTACACCAGGCTGGGCTGAGGTCCAAAAATCAAAGCAGCACTCTGCTAGGTACAGAGGCAGTAGTAGGAGAAGCAAAGAGGAAGAGACAATGAAGACATTCAGACACACCAATAAAAAACAGGTCAAAACCACAAACACTGTTCTGGAACATGGTATTCATAAAGCGTGTATTTCTTATTATAAAATGAAAAATCACCTTTTATCTTAGGAAACATTAGTCTGACAAACAGAACTTTGTGAAAGCTCTCTAATGACTTCTAATTAAAAAAAATAAATAAATCCAAACTGAGATTCTGAAAGCCTTGTTTTAATGACGTCTTGCACACCAGGAAAAAAAAAAAAAAGGTATTATTTTTCTGATCATCATGGTACAACACCGCCATTACCTAAAAGCTCTACAAAATGGTTCTATAGCCTTTTCTGTTGGAACTAACTAGTCTGAGATAAAACAGTGACAAATATCAAAGTGACCACCAAGCAAACATACACAATATAAGTAAACAATTAACAATCTGTCAGAAATTGACACTATGACGGCATTATCCTTCTACCTCATGAACAGCAAATATTTCAATTTTAGCTCATTCCAAGTTATATTTATGTACATATATAAAACAGTGAGATTTTAAGGTGTACTCATTGCTGGAAGTTACTTCACAATTCCATTTGTTGGAAAATGATCCACTCACAGCTTCCTTACTACTAACCAAGATAACACAGAAACACAACTAAACATTAAGACTTAACGATGCCTTAAGGAAAAGTCAAATAATCCAGGTTTGGTTTGTTGTTGTTGTTGTTGTTTTTTTTTTTTTAATATTAAAAGAGTATATTTTCAAAGCTATGAGAAGCAATCAAATGAATCTACTTTTCCTCCAGTTTCTTCAGATGTATTCTTATGGAAAACAAAATGTGCAACACCAATATTATTTTAATGAAAGATGGAATTGGGAAGATCACGTTATGACTAAAATATCTGAATTTTGTGAATGGTCAAAGAAGGAGATAATTCTACAGCAATTAGGTCACATCAAGCTTTAGTTTTCCTGTTACCAGTACTCGTTTCCTCCGTCTCTATTGTTTCCAGGGTTGCTGGAGATGTGCAAACACATTTTTCTCTCATAAAGCCTGTATATTCTCTGAAACACCCTCTCAAAAACAACAATAAATCCCATTTCCATCTCTGCACTGTTCTTGTGTGAGAGTTACACTATTCTTTGTAAGAGTTATTATTTTAAATGTTTATTGTACAACATTGCTTTGCTTAGTTCCAGTGCAAGCTTGAACTTCCCTGTGCTGAATTTTAACAGATGCTTATTAGGAAAGCATGTACTTCACTCTAGCAGAACAGAGAGCTTATTGCAGAGCAGTCCTTTCTACAACACCAGCTGCTACCACCATTCCACCCCACCTACTCAAAGAACTCACACTTCTCCATTCCAAAGGTTTTATACTCTTACATCCTGGCCCCTCTGTGCAGACACAGATATAAATACTCTGTAATACAGAGCTCTATTAGAACTGATGCAATGATGCTTTAAAATGTTTAACAATTGGTGAGAGAATGAAAATGCCATTATTATTTCTTTAAAGTAGGACGGACGGCTCAACAAATTCATTTTGTGTTACATTGGCATTTAAGTTCCCGCTTTTAAGATAAAAACACCTTGTTGTAATTCTTAACCTCACTTAGCAGAGTTAATCATGTCAAGAGAAAGTAAGTTCTAATATTAAGCATTCTAATATTAAACATTGGCAATTAGATAGTTGGTCAAGTCTACATTTACGAAAATAGGCATTAATAAAGAGGGCACAATACAAAATTCCAGGCAGTCTCACAAATGCAATTACTGTGCTTATTTTTCAGGCTAAAACCACTTTCAATCTTACACTGTTTAAAACTGTTTTTACAGAAGTATGTTTTGCTGAGAAAGGCTGAGCAGGTAATTGGCAGTGCTTTAAAATATTAAGCAAAGGTAAAAGTACTGTTGAGACAGAGGGGAGAATTTGTCCTCTGTGTCATGTGAGAACAAAAATAAGCAAAGTTATGAAGGGGAAATAAGAAAACTGTTAGTACCTGCATAGATTATAATTAAATTAATTCTGAGTTTATAGTCAACCAAAAACAACCTTTAGAAAGAAAGAATATTTTAACATTTGATGTAAAGTATATGTTGCACTATTTAAATCCATAAAATGCATAGACAGGGAAAGAGAAAAAAATATTACAGAAGTATACCTTTAATGTTTCAATTTCTTCTTTGTGTTCCCTCTTTAAATGCAAAATGGCAGCTTGGTACTCTGTAAAAATAAAAAGAACATTCCATTAGAGTCAGAAACGAACCCATTTTCAGCACAGCATATTTCATATTACACCATGAAGTCCAGAACGCAGACGCAGGTTCTCAAATAAAAGATCTGCAAATGATGATGGAAAAGAAAATGTCAACATAGTAATTAACATTTTTCTTCAAGGACCACATGACCAGATTTTCAGTGGTTTTACTGAAAACAGAGGATAAAGAAAGGAAGTATTCCATGCTGAGAGGGAAAGATTGTGTAGAGGTATGTCAGACTGGAATAACAAGAGGAAACAAAAGGTTTTGCTTTGCTAATAATAGCAGAGCTGGTAGGATACTATGACATATACATGCATACACTCACATTCTCTAAAAGCATTTATTAAATACAATATTTTAAACAGAGCTGTAAATATATACAATCACTAAACACACATAAATCGGATACAGAACTAGTCACACGTATGAATAAAGACCTGAAAATGCACTCAACAGCAAAAGATACAAAGAATTCTGCCAAGTGAAGATGATTACAGAGATGAGTACCTTGCCAGAAGAACTATACCATATAGTGAGCAACTCTGATATGGCAAAGATGTAACACAATCCAAAGAATAAAATTTAAAGCCAGAGAAATTTAAGTCAGCAGTGAAAAACTGGATGATACTGAGCACTGGTGATGAGCAAATTGGAGGATGCTGAGAATTGACTGTACAGTTTTAGCGATGGCTGTAAAAGTGTAGAATTACCAAATGGATCACTAGAACTCACATCTCATGCTGTAGTTTCCCTCAAACTATATTATGGCTATATCTGACCAGAGGAAGAAAAGAGAATTTTCATTACAGCTGTATAATAATTTAAAAGAAGCCTGTCTTCTTTGAGACATTGGCCCAGATGCTATAGTTCTTCTTAACAAGCAACTGGAGTTCATTCTGAGATCATTAAAGCTCCACTTCTATCAGCTTCCAAATCAAAATTCATTTGATGGTATATTTCCAGTTCCCTGGCTGGCTTCTGCATCCTGAGCTAAAAAAGGAATCAAAACCTAAATTAAAGCATTGAAAATAGTTCAAGGAGTTTAAAGTTTACTGACAATGCTCTTAAAAACTAAAGGGATTTGTATGGTGCCTGGAATAGAAGAACCAATAAAAAAGTACTATATCATCAAAGTATCAATCAAAGATTAGTGATTTTTTTTTNAAAGTAACGTCCATTCTCTACTGTGGTATCCTGATCAGTCTTCAAATCTGAACTTTGTAAAATTTGACACCATTGTGGGATGGATCTGAAAGTCAGAGAAGCCAACCTAAGTACCACTCATTGTAGCAGGGTAGCAGGACAGTTTTAACTGAAATCACAGTCCCTTAACCCAGTGTTCTGAAAATAGATCTTCATCCATACTACAGAACTATGTTGCCCTTACTCAATTTTTAGTCTTAAACACAGGTAGGTACTGCAAACTCTGCCTTTATGATTCTTGTTGTATCAAGGAAAGAAACACATGACCTTTACAATAATAAAAGAGGCCAAAGACTAGACAGAGACAGACAACATTACGCTGTTCCACCCACCTGATGGTCCCTCCTTGTAAAGCTTTAGGTGAGCTAGAGACAAAAGCATAAGTAAGATTGTATTCAAGTTTCATGCAGGGCACTTATATTTTTACACTCATTAAATATGTATCCTAGCAGAGAGTCCAGCAACGTCCCTGCTTTTTGTTCATTGTCATAAGCATACTTCAGTCAGTATAAACAAAAGTAATTTCCATAGCCAGTGTATGACATATACCACTGGACTGTAAAAATAAAACACATATGATATTACTAAAAACATGCTAAATATAACCTATGCTTCACAATTTTGCAAAGAAAATGCACAATGTAAGATGCACGTTTTTCCCTAATGCACAGAAAATCAAATGCAAAATAATCACTATGTGTTTTGGACAACCTACGTAATTCAAGCAAATGCTTACAATGTGTTCAGATGTGTAATCAAAGAAATTATTTGTATATGAAGCAGCAATGACATTTACAAATACATGCAATACATATTCACTTAAATCTTTGTCATAATAGAGAGTAAACTGTACTGTGCATTAACATTTCTAAAAGATAAGGCACAAGCATTCACTGGTAAATATAGGGAACCAAATATATAACTTGCAGTTTTGGGAATGATAGATACACTGCATCACAATGCTCTTGGCTAATTTGAATGGCAACATTCCTTTTTCAAATCTGTTGCATAAAGCAAGTATACTCACTAAAATGTTAATATATTTATGTTCAAAACTACTTTGATAATCATAGAATCATAGACTCGTTTGAGTTTGACCCTTAAAGATCATTTAGTTCAACTCCCCTGCAAGGAACAAGGACACCTACAGGTAGATCAGGTTGCTCAGAAACCCGTCCAGCCTGACCTTGAGTGTCTCCAGGGATGGGGCATCCACCACCCCTCTGGGCAATCTGATTTGTTGTTGTTGTTGTTGCTGCTGTTGTTTTTTGTTTTTAGGAGACCCTTTATGCAGGGAGGAAGAGATCTTGGGAACCCGACTCAGGGAAACACACTAAACTGCTTTCCTGAAAGAAAAAATGTCATCTGGTTCTCCTTAAGATCCCTGAAAAATTTCTAAAAAACTTAGATGGAGAATATTCCAAAATCATCTTTTCATCTTTGATAATAAGGCAACTTACCTACTTTCTC
This sequence comes from Pavo muticus, assembly GCA_016647715.1. NCBI lineage: Eukaryota > Metazoa > Chordata > Aves > Galliformes > Phasianidae > Pavo > Pavo muticus. The sequence goes on from JACDJE010000342.1 coordinate 534,070, forward strand.
TTAGCTAAACTAAAATCTTACGTGAAAACCTTTCACAGAAAATCCTCAATAACTGACCTTTTAAACTGCCACATTATTCCTCAGAACTTTAAGCAATTTAGGAACCTTCTCTCTCATGATCTCAAAACTTCAAGTAGAGAGTAGAAGGTTTAAAGGTAAATGACTCATTTATTTTTCGAAAAAAATGTCATTTATTAAACACCATAAATGTAAATACGCTCAATAATGTTAACAAACGGTCCAGAAATAATTAGAGAACAAAAGCTGGAAAACTTAAGTGCAATCTATCTGCCTTGAAGAGTCGATTATCTTTTATTTGAACTGATTCTTTAAGTTTCGGAACAGTGGGGGTTTCCTATTCTTCTCTCCCTCTTTGGTAATCCTTGGTTCCATCCCTTTCAAATTCTTTTAATGAAGTTCTCGTTTTCTCCTCCACTGCTTTCCCATGCAGCTTTCTGCTCTAACCACCAGGTGCCAGACTGCATCTCCAGACTGCAGCTCTTGTTTATTTATTTATTTAAAATTTATTTAAAACAATGAGTTTCAGCACCCTAAAGGTTCTGGTAGGTTGTAAATATGGAAGATATGAAGAAGGGAGACAGAGCAGAACACGTGGAGAATGAACAGTCTCAAACAAGCCATTAGTTAAGTATCTACACACTGTGGGTATTAAGGTAACATCTGTACTGCTCCTGAAGACTTAACTGTTAATTTATACTACAGAAAACAAAGTAACTTTACAATAGGTACTCAATTCCCTGAGCATAGCAGACTGATACTCACAGAAAAGCAGGCCTTCCAAAAGAAAGTAAACCCTTCATTCTGTTATGTAAACAAAGAAAATATCTTCTATCCTTTCTGACTGCAAAACAATATAAGGCACTCCGAAGTAGTCACCTGAGTAACCATCTACTTGATCATTCCTCTCCTGTCACAGGTGAGGTTACAGCAACACTCCACTTACTTGATAGCAGAAATTAAGTTTCACTTGTGATTTCCGAAGAAGACAACCTTAGATGTAGTGTGGCTGGGGGCAATCAACATGATTTCTTTCTCAATAAATGTCTTACTGCATATATAGAAAAACAATCTATTTCAGGCTCACATTCACAGTGCAGTAAGGCAAACAAAGAACACCGTATTAGCAAATACAAGGAACAAAGTTATTAAGAAATTTCTTTGATGAGTTACAAACCCTCTCTATCAATTTCATTCAGATCAAAATTAAAATACAAAGCACTTATTCTAGATTGTAGATCTATAACACCTTCTCAATCACTATACACAATGTATAGTAAGCTTACATTGAGACTGCATGTATATTACATACACAGTAAATCTGTACATTTATTCAAATGTGGGTGGGTTGTGGCTGTAGGCACATAATACATCCGTATACAGAAGCACACTGCTTTCCAGATATACTTTCAGCAACCTATGAGTTTAGAGCTGTTGATAGACATTAAAATATAGATAAGTACAAAATTATGAAATGTACATGAACAGGGGTGGTGGTTTGTTTTGTTCTTTTACAGATAAGAATATTTGTCTGTGATGTAGTAGAGAAGGCAAACTTGGAAAGGATGATACCAGACTTAAGTAAAAAGAAAGCCTCAGAGCAATTCTAAATCCAGGTTTGTATATTCAGAAAGCTTCAGGGTGTTCAGATTCAGAGTTTCATCTGGACTAGTATTTAAATTGTTGTTTATGCTGAGGCAAATGGAATTGCAGATCATGTGAACAGTGAGACTGGAGAATGAGATATGATACAAGGAAGTGAATTCAATAAAACTTTGAGGCATTTGTTGCATACAAAGGGCCTGGTATATTTCGAAACACAACCAAGGAAATAAAATACAGAGTAATTCTTGTGCTACACAGAACTACTCTTTCACTGTGTTTCAGTTAAGTAACGCTAGCCATCTCCTAAAATCCTGTGATTGCTCAGGGTCTTTGTAACGTTATATTGGTAGGACGCACAGTGGTACCTGCATTTCAAAATAAAAACTATAAAAAAAAGGAAATAAAAGAATTCACAGAACTTGCCTTCATTATATTCAGGAATAAATTAATCTCTTCAATAGGAAAATGCAGTGGACCAAAGCTGTTCTGTATACAAATTCTTAAGCAAACTGGTATCTTCAGCTACACAGGTTTTTGTATTCAGGTATGGCTCTACATACTGTAAAACAAGACCCTTTTAGGCATCTGATGCAACAGATGCATCACCACTCAAAAAAAATATAGGTCTTGTAAAATCCCGTATTTTGACAAACATAGGTATAAAGAAAGGATTTTCATTTAAAAATGAGGCACACCTTCAAACTGCAATAATATAATGCCCTGTATATAGAAAGGCACATTTTATCAGACAGCCTGAGGCATAGTTTCTATATTGTGTTATTATTTGCAGACTTTAGAGTAGGAAGTCAATATTCGTTTACAATTTGCTCTTTTTACATTAACCCATAAAGAAAGAAGGAACTGCATTTGGCTTGAAAAGTAGGTCAGGATTCTTATGTCAGTTTCACAGAAGGGTAAACCAATGCTTGGAAAAGCCACACACACACATTTTTCCTCAAGTCAATTCACAAACAAACCTTCCACATTATTAGATGTCTGTCCTTTCATTCCTATCTCAAAAGGCACAGAAGAAACAACAGTATCAACTGAAGCAGGGAAATAAAAGTTCCCTTCTCATAAGACCTGCACGCCCTCCAGTAGACAGGAATAGAAGGTGAGTAATGTTCCTCTTCACCGCCTGAAGTGCTCCTGTACCACAGTGCTCAGTAGGCCATGGGTTTTTTTTTTTTTTTAAATATTTTCATGGTAAACCTCAACAGACAGCTTAAAAAAAGGGCTGCTGAATTGATCAGCACATGCACAACTTATTGGTCTGAGAATGTGTAGATTTCCAAGCAGATTTCCTGTACCTTCCAAATCCTTAAAATAATAGGTTTAGTTGGCATAAGTATGGGGAGAAGATGTCGTTGTTGTAGTGGAATGCAATATGACTGCATCAATCTGGCCTGTAATAACCCCCAGCTTCTCAATAACAAGCCAGTGTGTTTGTCAGACACGAAACACTGACAAAATATGGTTAAACATGCCTGTCATACTGCACAACAAATGCAGTAAAATGTAGTAAGGAAATCTGCAAAACCTGTATGCAGTGCACCTACAGCCTGAGGTAGCATCGAATTGATCAGTAACCATAAAATCATAATAATACCATCTCAAATTAACACATAATTCCTGGCATGCTGTCATAGTCACAGAACTAAAAGCCAAGTAACAATACTGAAATCAAAAAAATTGAAATTACCAAATAAACTTCTGTGTGTTTTGTTTTAAGATGAAACTAATGTTGGCAGCAACTGTTACAACAGCTTCTTTCAGGATACTAACCATCAAGGATTATTTCTGTTGTAGAGACAAAAGTAAGCCTATGTTAAACATGGATACGAAATCACATTCTTATCTCTCATCTCTTTGTTCAGATTGTTATGCCTCTCTTTATGCCATACAGACAGACCATAAAGTGAATTTTCTTGCTGGGAACCCAAAGCATATAGGACCCAAGCTTTTAACATATGTAAAACATGGGACCTCTGCCATTATTTTGTATTTCATTTGCAACTTGTTACAAATTACATAATTTGCATTTGTTTAATAAGAGCTTTGTCAGTCACCTCCTGATTCCCGTATTTCCCCAGAAATGAAAGTTGTGCTTATGGCCTCATGGACCATTGTTATAGAAATGGTGGCATCATAGAGATAGGAGGACATCAACACAGACTGAAGTATGATGTAAGACAGACTGTGAGAGAGCAGTTTTTTGTGTTTTCTTTTTTTAAAAATGTTAAATATGTTAAATGTTTTAATGTTAGAAATGTTAAATACAGTAAATAAATAATGTTAAATGCAAAAATTGAAAAGAAAGCATGCCCTGTAGAAGAGTACTAAATGGGTTAATGCTTCAACTTGATTTTCTTTCAGAATCTTCTCTCACAGGAAAGACAAATATTTCTCTCATCACTTTTTTTCAGTTCTTGTTTTGCTTAAGCAAACAGTGAAACTCTTTCAGTTTTATATAATTTGATCCCAGCAGCTAAATACACATTTTAATAAGGATCACAAGATCAGAAGTTTTCCTATATTACCTCAACATGGAGACTGTTCTTCAAACACAGTTTGTTTTAAAGGCAATAGAACTCATTTCTAAACTCCCCTTCTTAGATGTGGTAGGCTGCAAGCTCTGATCTAGCTTGAGGGAGCAGCTGAGATCCATTGTAGGTGGATTCTATGTGATCAAGTATTATCTATGACTCCACTCAGTACTGGCATTAGTTTGTCTCCTCCACCTGACCAGGTGATCTCACCTTATTAATAGCTGTCACATTCACACCTTTATTAGATTTAATGCCTAAGCAATGGAAGAAATAACTTGAAAAATTATGGGGGAAAAGAAAAAGAAGCTTTAAATGAAGAGCAAAGAACAGAATTTTAGGACCAGAGAAATATGCACAGAAATGTCTTTGAGAACATAGGAAAGATTTCCATGGAAAAAAATAAATAAATCTGTAACTATAAATTAAAATATCACAGTTTTAGTCTTCCAGCATATAAATAGTATAACGTACTACAGGCTTGCTGAACTTTTAGACTGACACATTTCAAAGAAATTCCAGTTTCTTTGGAGACCCACAGAAGTAGTTTGTGTTAACTACGGAGATACAGTTGACAATGCAGTAAATTGCACTATAGAAACAGAGGAATTAAGGGTTAAGAAAACATAAGATATGCCAAATTCTTGTACTATCGTCCTTTTAATTCAAAATTTGCAACTCAAGATTTGGAGATTTTTACTGGTAATTTTTAGATGTCCAGGGTAACGATACTATGACTACACAAAATGTTATCAAAGGCATGAAAAATAGCTGGTGAGGAGTTATACTTGTACACTAACTTCTTCCAGTTCTAATGCACCTCACAGGCCTAGTCAGTCCCACACACGTGTTCCTTGTTACATCCATTTTCTGTTCAGTTGGTTTCCCACACACCAAGCCAGACTCCGCTCCTCAGTAGAGAATTTGCTGCTCCTCCAAGCTGCTGTGAGTCACTGGGATGTCTGCTGCATAGGCCAAACTAAGCCTGAATTTCTTGCTTTCACTAAGCAGCAAGAATAATGAGGAAAAGCATGGCAAGGAGGTGAGAAAAGATCAAAAAGCTAGTAATTCTCACTCAATATATCTGCATTCCTGTCATATTGCATGGTGATGGAAGAAGTGAAACAAAAACTGAGAAGAGAATTCTAAGAAAGATCACAGTGTTCCAGCTTGCAAGTTTTCAAGCAGTCTTACTTTAAACACTACTTTCTCATGACAAATGAAAAAAGCTATGCTACCTCATAAAATAACTATGTATTCTTGTACCTCGTTAGAAATACTGGGGCATATGTCTACAGATTTCTCCTTGGACATGATTGCAGTAAAAAATAAAGCTGTGTTAAATGAATTTACCTAACAATTCTACATATTGTTATTGTTTGTATTGTAGGTTCCAGTATGAATCTATATAAAATGTTTACTATATTTTCCTACTCTTTTGGTAGATTAAACTAAATTGTTGACTGAATGTTAAGATAAGTAAGTAATTTTAGCTTGCCCTATGCTACTAATAATCATCTGCTCAGGAAAACCACTGGATGCAGACTGAAATCAGAAAGATCCCTGCTATAGACAATTTCTGAACTTAAAAATCAAGAACTTTACATTTGATCAGAACTGTCAGAACTAGGCATTGTGGTCAGAAATGGGTTTTCAGGTTATAGGACAAATCCATTTTAAGTGTAATGATCATCAATAACCTGCTTCACAACAGATTGTTAAGAATTCTATTTTGTGGACAATAAGGTACTGGTAGCTGGGAGGCAACTTTACACGGGAAGGGGTGTGAGGGGAAATGTCAGTACATTAATGTTCTCTGCAGACACCAATCTCTGTTGGAGAGACTGAGATTAGAAATAATCCTGGACTGATACTTTCATTAAATGAACAAACAAACAAAACAAACTAGCGATACAACAGATCTTGAATACAAGCTGCTGTTTTAATTACATCTGCATTACTCGCATGAACAGTACCATCCTTCACCTGCAGGAGACCGTATATATACACTCCTGTGCATAACATTCCCCCTGGTTCTCAGTAAAGCAGACTGGTGTAGCTGCCCCACATGTCAGAGTCCCTGCTGCCATCAGTGCTTCCTGAATATCCATGAATGTTATCAGGGTTGAACTACAAAACTGCTAACACCTTTAGGCCTGCTGCACTTTAAAAAAACAGTCTTTGCCTGTTTCCATTAAAAGCACCACTTCTGTCTCATCCTCTCTGAATCACCAGTGATTTGTTTTCACACAGACCCCTCCATCTGCCAGACACTGGTGTGACTAATGAACTGAAGAATTTGGTCTGTATAAAAACTTGACTTAGCAAATTAATCGTCACCATGTTGATGACACTGCCACCCAAAATATCACAGAAACAAAAGAGTGACAATTTACACGGGCTCTGAGCCAGTCTGTCCTTTCTATTCAAATTTCAGGAAAGCATGACCTAAATTCTCTACAAGTAGTAGAATCTGGAGCTTTTGTTAATTCAGTTTCCTTTCTTTTTTTCAGCATGTGTTTTTGCTACAGATAATTATAGTCATTAGCAGAAAAAAATATTTATTTGTGGAAAATTAAATACAGCAAGCACATAGCCTATTATAAGAATGTAAGCTTAACAGAAAGAGACTGCAGGGCTGTCAGTAGCTGAATACCCATATCAGTATAAAAAAATTGTCCTGGCTATCTAATGACAGACACACACCCCAGACTGACGAGAAGCAACGTAAATCCAATTCTGCCTATATTAGAACAACACGGTTCCTTCCAACAACATCCACAATCATTCACACAATGTTTAAAAAACCAAAACCAAAACCAAAACAAAACAAAAAAACAACCAAAAAAACCCCAGAAATTAAGGTAGAAAAGGCTAAGGTAAGAAAGAAAACAAAGTAATACACTGAACAATATAAAGGAGTAGATCCACTACTCCTATATATTCATTCTCCTAGTACAAAGGCAAATGGATATCCACTGGAACTGGAAAGAACCATACACTATCACCATGAACACTTTCTCACAGCAAGGTAGCTGTGAGACCACAGCTTGATTTTAAATTCCACTTAATCCTTCTGAGGCAGTGTTTGAGGCAGGTCATTGCCCTTGCCAATGAACACAGATGGCAGGTCTCCTTTCCTTCAGTATTCTGTTGCTTGTTTGAACAGAATCCCACTACAAATGGATAACTCAATGTACCAAAAAGCACTTATTTCCTTATGAAACTTAAATAGGCAAGCATTTAGATTTCAATACATCTAGTCATTTTGTGTTTTAAAAGCCAGATGCCTAACAAGTAACAGTAAACAGTAAGGTGTGTTTTTTCCAGATAAGAAAATACCGTGATTATCACTGTGTCTATCTTAAACAACATTTAAAATGTCAGAAACTCATGTCTGTGAATGCTTCACCTCTCTGTATTACCTGCTTCTGTGTACTTTAATCCTACTTTTACTTCTTCATTATTTGCTTTCGGCGGTGGCCAGACAGTCTGGAGTCTCCCTGGAGTCTTGTCATCTTGCTCTGAGGGACTCAGATCAGGCTGTTGAAATTATGAAAGAAAAAAATTAAAGTTGGCAGTGTCAATTGTTCCAAAACAGATACCTGGCTCCACATGTATACTCAAAAAAGGTCATCTGCCTCATTCAAACAGTGCTCAAGCAGTTAGACAGGACACAAAGAAACCAGTATAGAAAAATAATTTTGAGGAGGAGGATATCCTAATGTATGTGACATACAATGATTCTGTTGAAATGTTTACAGCGGCAGGAAAAGCTGTCTATGCTTTGGTGAACTAAAGATGTGAGGAACAATTGTTTTTCTTCCTATACATATATATATAGATATTTTTTAGAGCGAAAAGCCAGGCCTCATCCTCACTCCTCTTACAAACAAACATTGGTGGAATTCACCTTAGACATTATTTGACAATATGATTTCTGGAAGCAGAGCTGGTTTGAGAAATTCCTGCCCCACCTACAGCAGCTTGCTCAGTCCACATACCACATAATGCTGCCACATCAAATTGCTGCTGCAGCTGGTAAAGGCACTGTGCTGTCAATTGGAATGGTGAAATTTTCCATTTAAGTGGGAAACATCGACAACAATAAACAAGCAAAACAAGCACAACAAGCACTGTTTAGTGGTCTTTTTTTTAAGCTAACATTTCTGTAATCTGATCTACAACACATGAGTCATTGCGTAGACACAACTGCAGCAACAGTAGAACACTGTACGAAAGTGGCCCCACAGAATGCCCATTTAGACACAGAAAAAAGCAAGGCAAGACCCTTCTACCTCGGCTTTGTCCAGGGAAAATGTACACTTGCACTAGGCCAGCTGAGAGCAGACATTTGAGCCACTCATGCTGACGGCTGTGCCTCCTCCCTCCCAACCAGGCTTGCCGCGAGCCACACAGACGCTTACGCCAGCACAGCCAGAGAATGGTGTAAGCAGGAACCATCAGCCCAGGGGTGGGAAAGGCACACATGCACTGTAATTGCTGTACATGCCGTGGCCCATGAGTGTCTCTTTTCTCCTCCCCATAGGTAATTTACTTAAAACTGGTATTATCAGTCTGCCCAGGTGTCAGTCATTTTTATGAATGTTTTAATTACGCATAAGAATAAAAATTTTAAGAGAGTACAACCAGCATAGCAAATTAACTTATTCAGCTTCAGGCTTAGGGTCCAACCCCGCAAATTTAATCATTTGGGTAAATTCCCCTGTTAGCCAACAACACGCTTCTGGACTGATTGCATCTGCAAAGGAGTAGCTGCAAGAGTTTTGGGTTTGGGGAACAGTGATGGCTGCTCATTCAAGTCTCAAGAGCACTTGAATTCGTTTATCATTGCGCACATATGCACAGATTTTTTTCATTTATTAAACATTAGTAAATACCCAGGCACATACAAACATTAACCTTGCAAATGTTTGTATTAAACCATAACTTAAGTGGTCTAATTGGACACCCTCGGTTACACTTGGATAAGATTAAATGCTTATCAGTATTTGGAAAGCCAGGTACGTATGTAAATAAGAAATAAATACTTTTAAGTTCTATGTCTTGGACAAATTAAACTGAAGATCACCTGTAAGTTATTGTATCAGTTCTTATCCTAGAATTATTCCTAAAGGTAAAATGAAATATTAGCTGTAAAAATTAAAAAACAAAAACCAATCAAACTGAAAAAAGAAAACAAAGTGAGACGGAGAGACTGGTAAGTAATATTACATTAAATATTTCTGATACAAAACTGATTTTAAATCCTACTTAGCATATGGAAAACTGCTCTGTAATGACGTTTTAAAATGAAAAACTTGTGTTTAATTTCTGATTTTTATTTACAAACCATGATTATCAGTTCTGAGTTCTGCTAGAACTGCAGATGATCAACAGTTTTGAAAAATTTGCCCCAAGATTTCTCCAGTTTGGAATCCAAAAACAGAGATTGCCTAAAGTAGAAGACTTTGCCTTTTAAAAGACACTTTGACCTTAAGTCCCCACCATTAATTTAAAAAATGAAAATATTTTATATCCATCTACTTCCAGATTAAGGAAGAAAAAATGAGCCAACCTACAGATTTGTCTGATGCTCCGTCGCCAGGTTTAAATTTTGACCTTTCAAATACAGCTTTCAAGGACTCTTTCTCATTCCTCATTTTGCGTTTGATGGCTTCCAGCTCTGAAGGATCTGCAGTTGTCTCTTTTTTGGGAGGTCGTGTGAATAATGCTTTAAAGACATCCAGTGCAGATTCAGCAGGGCTTGATTTTATTCCCTCAGAGGGAAATAGTGGCTCTGTTTGGCCAGAAGCTTTGTTCTCTGGACCTTCATCGCTGTCCTCAGTCTCCCCAAATCCTGCACCAGAATCTTGGGTTCTCTCATCATTCTTGGAGACTTCTATGTTCAACAGGTGAGAGAGCTGCTCCAGGAAAGTAGGACTTGCTTTAGGTTCAGATGATTTTTTTTTTGTGGTCAAACCTGATGTAACGTTGGATTTCTTAACAGGCTGTCGTAATTTAAGCAGAGCTAAATCATTCTCCCTTGGTTTAATTTCTGTAATAGTTTCCCCATCCTCTGTGTTTAGTCCCTTCTTCCTCACACGTAGGCCACTAAAGAAAGCAGGCAGCTGAAAACTTTTTTCAGCCAGTGCTGCTTTATGGAGAGATGCATTATCAACTGAAGGTCTTTGATCCTCACCTGGAAGTTCTGGAGGGCATTCCCCTGTAGCAAGCAAGCGACTGAACTGCTCATCCATTAACGTTCTGTCTTTGCCACTGGAGTCACACTCCAGAACGCAGTCCAGCTCTCTGGGAAGCCACTGAGAAATTGGTGGGTATAACTCAGTGTCATCTCTACCCACAGTGTCATCACTGTGTCCGTACCCTTCTGAGTCTGACTCTTCCTTACTTTGATTGTTACAGTCCAAAGCCACAGCAGACAAAGCAGCATTGTTTAGCTCACATTTGCTTGTGCTGGTTTCATCAGCATCTGGGTCCTTACTCTCACCATCTGATTCCGTGTCACTTGTTGTGTGAACCAAAGTACCTTGTACGAGAATAGCATCGTTGTCAGATTCAGACAAAGAAGTCTGCACAGACCTTAAACGGGGAAGAAGTATTTCCTTCTGTCCTGCTGGATCCGGCTCCAGCTCCAGCTCAGCACGGCTGCCAGACATCGGGTCAGCTTGGTCACTGGTACAGCTCGAGCAGTGCTCGTTTTCTGAGTCGTCAACACCGTCATTATCATTCCTCTCATACCGATTGTTAGCCTGAGTGTTGACATTGATGTGCAAAGGTTGAAACGCTTTAAGCACTGCTTCTTCTTCTTTGGGAGTTACCGATTCCAACTTGGCCGTAAGTCCAAAAAGTGTTCTGACCGCGAAAGTGGTGAAGACGTCCGGCTCACTCTCCGTGGGACCCGCCCGCTCGGGAAGCTGCCGGCTGCACCCCGCGTTTCCTCCTTCCATGCTGGGCGCGGGGCGCGGCAGCAGCTCCGGGCGGGCACTGGGGGACCGGCGCTCACCGCAGGCAGCGCTGTTCGGCGGCGGGCCGGAGCCGGGCCCGGGGCGGGGAGGCAGCGGCCGGGCCGCGCTCCCGCTGCTTCCTGCTCCCCGCGCCACCGCCCATCGGCTGCCCGGGCTCCGGTGGGGAAAAGCGAAGGACGCGGCAAGCTCTCCGGCTCTCGGTCCCTCGCACAAAGGGCTTTTTGTCACAGCGGGTGTGCCGGCGCGCCGATCGCGGCTGGAAGCGCAACCAGTGGCCCTGCTCCCTCTCCCGCAATCCTACTGGCTGCCCGACTTCCTCCTCGCAGAGCGGCTATATAAACGCGGCTCCCGGCCGGGGCAGCGCGCAGCGGCGGCGCGCTACTTCCTCGTAGCAGGACGCGGGCTGGGAACCTGCGGCGGGGAGCTCCCCGAGCACTCCTCTGCACGGGCTTTCCGCGTGGATAAGGCTCTTCTGTAGTAAAGCCATCATCCCAGAAAGATAGCCAAATGAAAAGCCGAGGTGCGAATTCTGAAGTTCCCACTGCAAATGCTGTGCGGTGCTCTCGGGTCTCGGCTGGCCCGAGTGAGCGCCCTTGAAACCGAGTAAGGAAGGAAAAGGAGAGACTCCCTCCCGCTGTGCGGCAGGTCTCATCTGGAATGCAGACTTCAGCCTGCAGGGCCACGAACAACACCCAGCAGGACTGGTTTCGTGTTACCGGAGCCGTCCGGGAGCCGCGGGCAGGTGGCACCGAGCGCCGGCACCGCGCCCAGCGCCGGGAGCTGCGTGCGGGCAACAGGCCAGCGCGGGGAGAGGTCAGCGACTCCGGCAGCAACAGCCCAGCGCTGCCACACAGCACTCGGTGACGTGCATCTGCGTAGTGCCACCCCAGTCCCGTGTCAGATTGTTTTTAGTTAATCCATGGAACTGAACTTCAAGAGAAGATGTCTGCAGAATATATGTATTTTTGCTTAACACGTGAAAGTGCAAGTTACTCTTAAGCACATTTGAAAGTCACGAAGTCATTTACATTTGGGTCAGGTTCCAGTCAAAAGTCTTCACTTTTGTTCCTTTCCTTATTTTTGGAGTTACAGAGACTATAAATTCTTGCAGCTTTGCAATCTTCTACTACCCCTGTGTTAAAGAAGTTACTTTGCTCATATTTCCACAGCGGCATCTCAGAAATTCAAAGATACTATGGTCACTTTTTTTGCACCCAAGTTTGAAGGGTGTTCTGCATTGGGCTGTTTAGCTGCGATGATGGACCACATACAACAGTGTGCTGGAAGCCAGTTTTCTCAGAAAGTCGGCTGTACCTGGCACTCTTGTGCCAAATTACAGATAAATATTCACTGAAAAACTGAACATGACAGACACCAAGCAACGGCTAAGTATACCAACAGGTTTGGTATGAAAGCCGTGTTTGCCTTTCGCGTATACTATAAAAAGTAAAGTCATCATAAATTCAACAGCAAAAGTCATTGGTCTGTACTGCAGGAAGCAAGTTTCCCTAAACTCAGATTGTAACACGAAGGGCTTAGGTAAAGCCTACAGACACTTTTTCAATTATATGATTGCATACATACCAGTAAACAAAAGGTACTGGAATCACTCCCACCTTAATTTGCAATTTAACCATAGAGCAATACATTCTCTTTACTATAGGCCATTTCCTGCAGTAAGCTCTGGACTTGCTTCTTCACAGTACTCTTTATCATCAAATGCCAAGGATGGGAACAACCCTGTAAGAGTCATGGCTTCCTAGTCTTAATATAGATAACTATCTTAACAGGATGTTCTACAGAATGAAAGAGTCTTTATCACTCCCTGTGAATCCAAAGTTAGTAAGACAAGTGGTAGGAAACTCACACTGGTGTGAGTTTCTCACAGATTTCTCCATGGTTACACTTTGCTTATTTCTATATCTATTTGTTTGGGGTATGGTTAATTTATGATGGATAAACTGTAAATTGTACTTTTCAAAAATAGCTTGGTTGGTCACTAACCAAAAATACAGCTACATCAGCAACTTCATGGTACCATTTAAACTAAGCATACTTACTAGATTATGCCAAAACATTCCCTTTACTACCTAACTATTCTGAATTTAAAAATATGTATGAACAGATCAATTTAAAAGTGGACATAAAGGCAGGAAAACCGTACTTTATATTTAAGCAACTTCCCAACAAAATTTGTGAGACAATAATCAAATCAGTAGTGAAAAGTATGGTTCTTTGAGAGTCAGGCCAAAATTATGCTCTCTACTGATATGCTAGGAAACCCAGAGGTGAACACAGAATAATTAAAAGTCCAGAAGTAGAAATATGCCTTATATCAACAAAGGCAATATCCCAAACGTGAAGAAAATGAGACTGTTTTATATGTACTCTTGTTTATATGTTCTCTTGATAGCAAACTACAGGAATTGAAAAGAAAACTTCAAGATTTCCAATATTAGGAAGTAGGAAGGGACTCATCCCTGCATCTACCACTAGAGAAATTATCAAAACTAGACGCCAAGCAGTACCTCCAGTTCAGAACATGACTCATAAACCCCCAACCTCAAATAAAGAAAGATTCTGTAATGTCTTATTTCTCCCAGGCTGACAATTACCCCACTGGACAGCCCCAGTGCAGGGACTGGATAACCGATGAAGAACACACTGGTATCAATAAAATGTCCCTGGCGAAACCGTATACATCTCTATGTGCCCTTAATATTTTTACACAAAAAGAGATGAGGACATGCATATGCAAATAGGACTGAGCCAAGAAACACTCCAATGGCAGAAGCGTTTTAACACTGGGTAGATCTCCTTAGGAAAGTCTCTCTGAACAGACTTTAATGCTGCATCTGAAGGATGAAACAATTCCCAATCTTTAGAAAAAGAAATCATTTATGGTAATGATACAGGCTTCTTAATTTAATAAAACCAACAGCACTCTGCTGTCTCTGAAAAGCCCCTGGAGCCTGTCACAGCAACACTGAGGGCAGTCAATGCATTAATTACATAAAAGGACAATCATTCCTTTCAGTTTAAAGAACATTTAATAACCCACACCCTTTCTGACCTACATTTCATCACAGACAGAAGTCACACCTACAGCAAGCCCCAGTACTATTGTTGAAGTGCCTGACAGCTTTAAAACTTCTTTGAAGAAAACAGACAGTAAGGCAGAAATACAACTAATCACTTCCTGCACTTTGGCCACAATAACCCCATGCAGCGCTATAGGCTTGGGGATGAGTGGCTGGATGACTGTGAAGAGGAAAAGGACCTGGGGTTGTTGGTTGATGCTCGGCAGAACATGAGCCGACAGTGTGCCCAGGTGGCCAAGAGGGCCATTGCCATCCTGGCCTGCATAAGAAATAGTGTGGCCAGCAGGAGCAGGGAGGTAATCTTCCCCATCATCCCCCTGTACTCAGCACTGGTGAGGCTGCACCTTGAGTATTGTGTTCAGTTTTGGGCCCCTCACTACAAGAAAGACATTGAGGCCCTGGAATATGTCCAGAGAAGGGCAGCGAAACTGATGAGGGATCTGGAGCACAGGTCTTACGAGAAGCGGCTGAGGGAGCTGGGATTGTTTAGTCTGGAGGAGAGGAGGCTCAGGGGAGACCTCATTGCACTCTACAACTTCCTGAAGGGAGGTTGTGATGAGGAGGGGTTTGGCCTCTTCTCCCAGGCAACAAACAGGACCCAAGGAAATGGCCATAAGTTGTACCAGAGGAGGTTTAGGCTAGACGTAAGAAAAAACTTTTTCTCTCAGAGAGTGGTCAGGCACTGGAATGGCCTGCCCAGGCAGGTGGTGGAGTCGCCGTCCCTGGCAGTGTTCAAGAGGCGTCTGGATGAGGAGCTACGAGATATGGTTCAGTAGCTTGTGGTAGCAATGGTAATGGGAGGATGGTTGGACTAGATGATCTTGCAGGTCCTTTCCAACCTTGTGATTCTATGATTCTATCATTATTACACAGCAGGGTTCAATGCTTCCTGACAGCATATCTATCTAGATTGCCTTCTCAGATCACACCAAAATAAAGAAACACAAAAAAAGGCATAGAGACATAGAATGGCTAAACTGTATGGAAAACAAAACTTACCACGAATTTTTAACATAAAGAGGCTAGAAACAAGATGAGTTTCTCTATTTTTTTTTTTTTTTTTTTTTTTAAGTATCATATAATTGAAATAGCCACTAATTGTGTCAGGCTGAAGAGCCACATGGAGGTGGCCAGTTGCGGCAGTGGCTCCAAGAGTTTGAGCTGATCCGAACTCAGCTGACCCAGTCCTGCTCCATGCACCGTCCCCAGCCAAACATTTACTGTGCTGATTGACAAAGATCTCCAACTCTTCTTTCTGCATCTGAAACTGTTTATGTTATATTATACTTGGTAGTTTAACTCTTCAAATGCTCTAACATAGAAAGGACAGAGAAGATGGAAGGAAACACATAAGCCTTGGAATCTTCTTGTTTTCAGTTTCTTTTTTTTTTTTTTTCTTTTTTTTTTTTTTTTTTAATTTACAGTAAACCATTAAGTAAGCAATCTTCCTGTAGTTTGGAAATCTAAATATTGCCATTATAATCACTTTAAATACGTAAGTTGCTCCAAACATAACATCTCCTATTTATTTTTGGAAACTCCAATAGATATAAAGAGCACAATAACACCATTTGATAGAGCAAATTCTCAACTACAAAACACTGTTTATCAATGTATCACCACCATTAGCTGTGTTTTTTCACCAATGATGAACAAGAGCCTGAATGCTGCACTCAGAAAAATCTGCATGGCCACCTAAAACATGGCTGTCACCACTGCTGAAACGCACCACCCACCACCACACTGTGCTCACATCCACTGTTTGGATCAGCAAGTGAATTCAGTGCCACACCTTTGCTTCATACGCACTTCCATGTCAGGCACCATGTTGTCCAACTGCCCCTCTGCTGCCATCTGTCACATGGCAATAAAATAGAATATTGGTGGGAATGTTCAACCACTGCACCACCAACATCCACCTCTGATGTTGTGGGCCAACATAATAAAACATGAGGCATTACTTTAGGAGCAGGTGTTTTATAACTAATCAATTTTAGACTTAGCAATAGACACAAAGATATGGTAATTCTTAGCAAAACTCAACATTTAACGATATTAACAGTATGAGCAGACATCAGACACGTTGCGGGGGGGGGGGAGGCAGATGAATACATAGAATGTGGTTTTTAATATCTTCATCAAAATTGTGTTTGACACTGAGATATTTACTATTTTAGGTAATCGGAAAGATCATAACAGTTACATAGTTACAAAACGGGCACTGTAAGAAAGAATTTACTATTTTGAAATAGTCTGTATAATATCAGTAAATATACGAAACAGTGAAGCAGGAAATCCCACCATGCAAGAAACCAGTGAAAGCTCTGAGGCAGGGCTCATAGAAGAGAATACATTGGCTGATCTTGAGGTTGAAATGAACAGACATACAAAGTAACAAAGACAGGGAACAGGATAACTGTAAACGGAGAAGGATCTTTGTGCACAATGGCACAAAGGCTGGCACTTTGTGTAAGAAGGAACAGAGTTGAAGTTTTAGTCTTTTTCCTTCCTGCTTTCCTTTTCTAGGTTGCGGTATTCTCCTTTTCATTTTCAACAGGCCTTTTAAACACCATATACAGCATGACTTAATAGTTTAAAGCTTAAAATAAAAGCTTATTAAAGTAAAATCCACAGTTGCATCAAAAGATTTACCAGAAATTCTTGACCAACTGCTATCTATTAATACTTATTTGAGCCGCAGCTGTATACCTCATTGAAGTGCCTTTTCATCTGAGATGAAATGCTGTATGAAGTATAGGGTGGAGTTGCATTTCTGTGTTGCTTCCTTATCTTCTGTACTCTAGACTGCAAATGAGAATTCAGCATGCTCAAATTAAGATCTTAAGAACTAATGCAGGTTTCTGATAAAGACTGCGCATTTTAAATCCCTGTTAGAGCAGAATTCATTCACAGTCTTATTCCCCATCTATTTTATCTTCCTCTTCCAACTAATAAGAACAGAAGCATCTTTTCAATAACACGAGGAAACTGGGGAAGTAGGGGAGTCCTCATCGCTGGTGGGGTTTAAGAGAGCATGTACATGACACTAAGGGACATGGTTTAGTGATGGAACTTGATAAGGCAAGTTGATGCTTGGACTTGGCTGTCTTGAAAATCTTTTCCTGGATGTTTTTGTGATTCTATCTATATATGCATATATAAATGTATGATGTATTTCTATATAAGGCTGCTATTGTAAGGCAGAGCAAGGCAAAGCAGCTTTATTTTTAACATTGTCACTTTTAGGAACATAATTACATTTCAAAACAGTGGTACCTAAATTTTCATCAGTCATGAATTATTTTAAATATATTTAAATAAGTTAATTAATTAAATAAATATATTAAATTTTTTCTTCCAATAGCAAGGAAGGGCCATAGATCACATGAACTATAGACTGATTGTGAGGAAATGAAGTATTCCTTGGAAACTTTTTTTGTTTTGTTTGGAGTTGCACTTCAGACACATTCTCTGACCACAGCTGTCCTGCTGTTCAGTCTGAGGAGCACAGAAAAGACAACATCTGGGAACAGATTGCTATCACCAGAACAATTCATGCATCTTATTTCGTAGAATTGTTTGCACTGCAAGGAACCTTAAATGTCTTCTAGTCCAACTTCCCTGCAATGAACAGGGACAGCTATAGCTAGATCAGGTTGCTCAGAGCCCCATCCAGCCTGACCTTGAGTGTCTCCAAGGATGGGCAGCCACTACCTCTCTAGGCAGAATGTTCCAGTGCTTCACTGCCCTTAACATAAAACACTTCTTCCTTATATCCAGTCTAAATCTCCCCTCTTTTAGTTTGAGACCATTTCCCCTTGTCCTATCACAACAGACCCTGACAAACAGCCTGTTCCCTTCTTTCTTGTAGCCCCGTTTATGTACTGAAGGGCTGTTCTCAGGCCTCCCCAGAACCTCCTCTTCTCCAGGCTGAAAGCCCCAGTTCAGGTATGTAAACAGCACCACACAGCTAGATGTCACCCACAAACTTGTTGAGAGTGCACTTGATCCAACCATCAATGTCACTGCTGAAGATATTAAAGAGTATCAGTTTAAGTACAGATTCCTGAGGGCTGACACTCATCACTCCACTCTCTGGGAACAATCTTGTAACCATTTCCTCATCCATCAAACACAGTCCACTTATCAAATCCATATATTTGCAATTTAGAGAGAAGGATGTTACAGGGAACCATGTCAAAGGCCTTTCTGAATTCCAGACAGATGACATCAGTGGCTTATCCTTTTTTCACTGCTGCAGTTACACCATGTTGGTCAGGAAGGACTTGCTCTTGGTGAAGCCACGCTGGTTGTCTTGTATCACTTCCCTCTCTTCCATGTGCTTTAGCACAGCTTCCAGGAGGATCTGTTTCATGATCTTCTCTGGCACAGAGATAAGGCTGACAGATCAGTGGTTCCCTGAGTTGTCCTCTCTACCCTTCTTAAAAAAATGGATGTGTTGTGAAGTCTGTGGTGACTGGAAAAAGACAACATCACTGTCATGACTTTTCAAATATCATTGAGAGTAGCTTGCTGATTTTTCTCATAGGTTGCTTGTACCAGTGCTGCCAGTCCAAATAGATTCTGATGACAGCACCAGTGGCAACCTTCTCATCACCATTCTTTTGGCAGCTCCATCTGCCAAAGCGTTAGGCTTTATCACATAACTTGACCTGGACTTGTAGCAGAAGAATAGGCACAGGTATCCTAGAGCTCTGCAAGTAATTCAGCCCTGAGTTTTGTCTTGACAGACTTTCAAGAAAGAGTTACAGGGAGTGAGCTGCAGGATAAAATTTTCTGGTGGATCACTTATTGCCTAGTATCTTTTTAAGAGATATGGAGACTCTTGTTCTGAGTATGAATAAATACCTTTCCTTGTTCAGGAAGTGAAATAATTCCATCTTCCATGACACATTTAATGAGATTTCTAGACAGAAAATGTTGATTGAATAACGGAAAATGGAAACAGACTGCTTATTAATCTTAGATGTCTTACTCTACTCAAATTATTGTACTTAAATGGCTTTTGATTAAGTACTTCTGCTGTATAGGAGGACTTGATAAATACAGGTGAGATGTCATCATGGATTAGATTCTTCATATTGTAGTGTGCATTTGTACTAGCAATAACAATTGTATCAGTTCTTTTCAATCCAGTTACTTGTTTTCATCTCAACGTTTTATCGCAAGGATAAACCTATACTTTCATGGTGCAACAAAGTTCTGTTAAATTATTTTTGGAAAAGAAGGTTAGGACACCAAATCAGTTTTATGGCAATTACAAGAGAACAGGAACAATCATCGTGTCAAATATTTTAAATGTGATTCTGCGTCAGTTCTGGTATTTATACCAATAGATGTCACTGTTGCACAAATTATTGTCACTGTTTCTTTGCACAAACCGTTGAGGTACTGTCTTCAAAGTGCTGTCTTTCAGTCTTTTCAGCCTTAATCATAGAATGTCTTAGGTTGAGGAGGACCCTAAAGATCATCGAGTTCCACCCCCCTTACCATCGGCACGATTGCCACACACACGATCATAGAATCATCATAGAATCATAGAATGGCTTGGGTTGAAAAGGACAATAACAATCATCTAGTTTCAACCCCCCTGCTATGCGCAGGGTTGCTAACCACTAGACCAGGCTGCCCAGAGCCTCACCCAGCCTGGCCTTGAATGCCTCCGGGGATGGGGCATCCACAACCTCCTAGGGCAATCTGTTCCAGTGCATCACCAACCTTTTTGTGAAAAACTTCCACCTAACATCTAACCTAAACCTCCCCTGTCTCAGTTTAAAACCATTTCCCCTTGTCCAATCACTATCCACCCTCGTAAAGTCGTTCTCCCTCCTGTTTATACACTCCTTTCAAATATTGAAAGGCCACAATGAAGTCTCCCTGGAGCCTTCTCCAAGCTAAATAAGCCCAGTTCCCTCAACCTTTCCTCATAGGAGAGGTGCTCCAGCTCTCTGATCATCTTAGTGGCCCTCCTCTTGACCCACTCCAAGAGCTCTACGTCCTTCTTGTGCTGGGGGCCCCAGGCCTGGACTCAGTACTCCAGATGGGGCCTCACAAGAGCCCAGTAGAGAGGGACAATCACCTCCCTCTCCCTGCTGGCCACTCCTTGTTTAATGCAGCCCAGAACACAGTTGGCCTTCCGGGCTGCCAAGGACCCCATCCAACCTGGCCTTTAATGCCTGCAGTGATGGGGCATCCACAGTCTCCCTGGGCAGCCTGTGCTAGAGCTTCACCATCCTTTAAGCAAAAAATTTCTTCCTAATATCTAACCCGAAACTCCCCTCTTTTAGTTGAAATTTATTCCCCCTTGTTCTTGTCACGGTTTTATGATTTTTGGTTATCGGTATTCCACATCATAACATCATGCAGTGCACTGGGAGTTAAAGAGTTAATGCTCCAGATCCAGGTACCTGTCCCGGAAGAGAAGAACTACTACATTTCCCAGAGTACTGTTCGCTGTTCTGTTATCATTTCTGCTCAGGGGGAACAGGTAAAAGGCCTTGGTAGGTCATTTCCCCTCCCCTTTTTGGTCTCAGCAGTGTGTGAGCTCTCCTTCCTTCTGCTCATCCCAACCACACGTCTTGCCTCAGCATTAGAGTAAGGCCTTCAGTTTTCAGACACTCTCTCTCATATTTGATTTATTAGCTCCAATTCTAATTATATTGTATTATATTGTATTTATAGTGTGTTATCTTGCATTCTGCTATCTTATTTAGTAGATTCGTTTGTTTCTCCTCAGATCGTTGCAGCTGTTTGCATTTGGGGCCATCTCTACCCTTTTCCCTTATCCCTTTCTGGGGTGTGGATCTGTGGGTTCTTCTGCCCCGCTAGTCATGGAATCAGGCCAAATCAGCCCATAAACCGTTGACAGTTCTATCACCATCACAACATGTAAAAAGTCAGTCTCCCTCCTGCTTGTAAGCTCCCCTCAAGTACTGGAAGGCAGGAATGAGGTCTCCTCTGAGCCTTCTCTTCTCCATGTTAAACAAGCCCAGCTCCCTCATCCTTTCTTCTTTGGAGAGATGCTCCAGCCCTCTTATCATCTTCGTGGTTCTCCTCTCTATCCTTTCCATCAGCTCCACATCCCTCCTGTACTGGGATCCCCAGGGCTGGACACAATACTTCAGATGGCGCTTTAGAAGGGCAGAATAGGCAGTGACAATCACCTCCCTCTCCCTGCTGACCACCCCTCTTTTCGATGTAACCCAGGATACTGTTGGCCTTACAGACTACAAAAGCACACTTAATTTGGTTCTTTCCTCTTCCACTACATTCTGTTCCCACTCAGGGTGGCACGTGAAGCTTCAGTGTCTCATTTCCCAGTAAGCTTATAAGCTTTTCCTGACAAATTCATGGCTAGTCTGATTCCTGTGCCAGGTCAGCTGCTCCAAAATCCTGAGAAATCTTGAAACTAGCAGCACAGCTCCAAGCACTCCTGAGCTGTACACATGCATGCACACGTGCACTCACATTCACTGCTTGCTGACTCAGATAATCCTGGTCATGTCCTACCTGCAAGCTCCTCCAATCCATTTCCAGGAAAATAACTGACTTAAACAAAATGCCCATCATGATTTCAGTAATCACGTCACATATCTTAATCTATTTATATAATTGATATATATATATATATTTGTATATATTTCTCTCGGACTTAGCCACATATAGACACAGAGAATCAGAAACCATCTAGAAAACAGTATCACATCCAAAACTTTGCTATTCATCTCATATTTTGGAACACGGCTTTAGACACCTCAGAAATAAATGCATACCAGAAACATATATAAAAATGCTGGTTGAAATCCAATATAGAGTGCTACTCACATTCAGTTCCAGACTCAAATGCAATGCATTCCTATTGATCTTCTCCTTCTCACTTGAATGAGCAAATGGGTTTGACAGCCCTAGTCTGCAATCCAAGACCCAGGTATCTTCATCTCTGTTTGCCACATCCAAATTTGTCAGCCGTTCGGTGAAGTCATCCTTTAATGCAGTCTCTACTGGAATGACAAAATGAAATAAAATCAAGTAATTGCATGCATCTGCAGGTAATTTCTACATGTAGGATGTTCTTACTCTTTTTGAAACTCTGTTGAACACTATCAACACATACACACTTTCAGTTTTCCTATTTGTTCAAAACAAAATAAAATAGCATAAATGGGGTTCATATTTTGATATCATTTGAGAAAAAAAATTGTTCTTAAATTTCATGGAAAAAAATTCTAGTAAATCTGTGGGCTGCTTGCCTTGCCCCCCTCGTATGCACACTAGAAGGTAGTTTTCTTCTCCACTGCAAAGGCCCTCTTTAATGTGATTTTTCCCAGCACACGTTTCAGAGGTGGCTATGAGGTGCAAAACTAAGCTAGAGCAGGTCAAGTGGCTGATTAGACAAATTTTCTGATATCAGCTAAGTGCATCCGTAGCAGTTATTTTACTGGTTTGGGTTGGAAGGTACCTTAAAGATCATCTACTTCCAACCCCCTGCTATAGGCAGGGCCACCTCCCTCTAGACCAGGTTGCTCAAAGCCCCATCCAGCCTGGCCTCGAACGCCTCCAGGGAGGGGGCATTCACAACCTCACTGGGCAACCTGTTCCCATGTCTCACCACCCTCACAGTAAAGAATTACTTCCTATTATCTAGTCTAAATCTACCCTCTTCCAGTTTAAAGCCATTTTCCCTCATCCTGTCACCACATGCCCTTATAAAAAGTCCCTCCCCAGCTTTCCTGTAGGCCCCTTCAGGTACTGTTTATCTTGCTCCATTAACCTTAAACAAAATATCAACCTAGAATGTTCTGCTTACAAACAAGCAAAGGTGAATACAGAGAGAAAGAGTTAAGAGCAAAAACTGACAGCCAACAGTCCACACCCCTGCATCAAACACTCCAGTTACAGAGCACTCTCCTTTCAATTCACAGCATCTGTTCTTTATCAACTCCCCAAAGCAGTTTTTTCCTGAACGATAGCCCCTCGTTTGTTGAGAAAAACAATGAATTCCATAGAGGCAATATGTTCTCTGAAGTGCAATGTGTGACACAGTGTTATAAACAAAAGGACTATCCTTTTATATATGCAGACACATCAGTCCTGCAACACGCTAGTGGAAAGTTCAGGTCTTGTACAATTGTACATACAATTTTGTAATTTATTTTTAATTTTTGGTATTTTCCCTAGTTTTAAAAGATTATGATAAAAAGAAGCACGAGGATCATAGTCTCTAAGCCTGTTTGATTAAATTTTGGTTGATTTTCAAAGCTTCTGAAAGCTTATGGCTCAAAATAATTCACTTCTCACACTGCATCAATAAGCATAGCAAATTAAAATACTTGGTAAAATGGGCAACAATCCTTGAAGCTTTATCATTCTCCTTGAAAAGTAAAGTCCTCATGGAACAGAACATCTTAATGAATTAAACTATCCTAAAATGCTGTGTATGATTATGTTGTACTTGAATTTCACCTCTTGCCAGAAGAGCCCAGATGCAGTCTACAAGGTGTACAGTTTCTGGGCTCAAATCCAAAGCCTGTCTCATTTTATTATAAAATCCTACCAATTGTGAGGTACTGAGGAAGCTTACCATTCTCAGGATTAAGAAATAATTATATTTTCAGAAATTGTATATAAAAATTGCTCCTTTGTGTGGTCTACTCAGAAACAAATTTAAGAATTTTGATTAAGTGGACATAGATAGTGATAACAGTTTATAATAATGCTTCAAGAAACCTTCACTAATGTGTGAGCTGAATATGTATACCCCAATTTATTTATTTTCTAGCAGGACTTCCAAATCTAATCCACTTCCTAATCCACTTATAAAGGGCAACAAGGAGGAATTTCACAGACCATTCCTTCCTAGGCAGGGAAACATCTGTACATTACAGAGAGATTTCTAAGCTCAAGCTGCTGTTTACTCTCAACCTTCCAGACTTGAGAAGCTCTGGAGCCAAAAAGAGGAGGACACTGCAGAAGGTCCCACCTACCTGTGCTGCAGTGACCTCTGAGGGCCACAGACAGTAATGATAGGGTCACCTACTGCTGCTCTAGAGGCAGGCACCACAACAGAAGCTGCTGATGTTGAAAAAAAAGCTCCCCCGTTAGCTGACCAGGTCAGTATCCTGCAAAAAGCAGGGAAGAAGCTTTGAATCAACACCTGGAGACCCTGTCCAGTGACTGCTGCTCTCCTTTGCTGCAGTGGACACTGCTGTTTGGTTGCTGCAGTGATCTCCCAGACAAACAAATATGCATAGTCAAAAAATAGAAAGTAATACCACATGCTTACACGTTAGCAACTTTAACTAATTTTTCAACTCCTATTGTTTTTAGTTAGTTTGTTTGATTGTTTGTTTGTTTGGTTGTTTTTTTTTTTTGTTTTGTTTTGTTTTTTGTCTCCAAAGAACCCAAACAAACACTTTCCAAGAGTCCAGTTGCTAATCAAACTGTCTCCCAGGTTTTGCAGTTGGCACCAATGAGGTCATGCCTCCTATTAACATCCCATGTAGAAAGAATAGTGCCCAAATATAGCTTTGCTGCCAAGGGAATGGCAGGCACTGCCTGTTCACAGCTGGGACAGTGAGTATTCCTCCATGCCGATTCCACTATGCCGATCTCAGTGTGTCAGAGTTTAAGATGTGTACATTCCTTCCTACAGGTTTCTGTGGCTCTAAATGCAGGATATGACAGCAAAGGATTGAAGTCCCTCATCCTGACACTAGGAGATAAATCATGAGGATAAGACCATGAGGAACAAGTCTGTAGTACAATGAACAGAAGACATATATGAACATAATACTGCATGTACAGACATCTTAAATGTTAGCAAGAAAGCACATGCAATTTTAACTAAAATTATAGCTATAACTTTTATAATAAAATGAAAAGTATTTTTTTCAAAACTGATTACAAGTTGATTTTTAAAAGTGAAACATACAGCATTGCTGCTTTTTGTAAACTGTCATGGGTAAAATACTTTTTTGTACTTAATTTTTGAACTAAGAAACATAGTTATTTATATGTAAACACATAGATAAGATATATGTTTATTTTTTAAAGCCTCGATTCATATATTCTGCAAACTGAAAAATATATAAAAACTAGTTTTACAGCACCAGTTATAGAACTTCATAGACCAGACAATAGATAGACTAGATAAACCATTGCAGTATTTTTAACACAGGTCTTATTCGCATAGTTTCTCATAAAATGCTACACAAGATAATTATTTTATCACAAAGTTCCCATTAAGAAAAAAAATACAACATACCCTAAGCTACTGGAGAGATACTAAATAATACTTAAAAAAAGAACAGTTGGGGAACTGAATAAAGAATTGGAATATTTCTTCAGAAAAATAAGAATGAAATGTATAAAAAATGTTAGATGGCATTATTAGGATTGCTTAGCACCAGAATAGATTGTGAGACAATTTACATTAATTAGGAAAACAAAGCACAATAGCAAAAAGTTCTCTCTATCCCAAAAAAACTCATGTAAACAATTTGTTTTCTCAATTCTTTAATGTAGTTTGCTGTTAATTCTTTCCTATGGTTATTTTTGTTTTTGTACCACTTCATCCCAACAGACTGTTGTAATTTTAGCCAATGTCATCTCTATGCTAGTAATTAATCAACATTTTGACTTTAAAAAAAGATAATGTTCAGATAAGTCATTAAATTCACCTATATTTTTATTTCATGCTTTATGATGTTCACGAAAAGAAGTAAAGAGTCACATAAATCAACTAAAAATATAGCCATGAGAAGATAACAACTGAATATTCAGGATTGTGCGCTGAGGCCACGCCATTTCTTGTTCTTTAGAGGTAGAGTTAACTCAGTAAGTTGAACCTGATTTAGAAGCTGAAAAATTGTCAGCCTTTCAGTGTATTTTAGCTTTTTTAAATGAAATTGTCTCTGAAACTTTTGTATTATTAACATATGCTCCCAATATAAGTTCATAAAGAAAAATGAAGAGCATTATATATATATTATATAAAATATTATAAATACGTACCACTGCGTTTCTTGAAATTTCACTTTTTCCCTTCAGCTTGTCCCTATCCATTAACATTTAAATATGAAATTTGTATTTCTGTTCTTCAGTCCAGTTTTAAAAAATCCTCAGACCCTCCCAGCATGGAACAATCTCAGTCTTCCAAATACATGTAGCACATTATTCAGCTCTTAAGTGTTAACATCCACCATAGAAGTACTAGATAGCATGTAGAAGATACGTGCTAATCTACTAATCTGTTAACCAAATTACATTTTAACAGTTGTATCTAAAATCTCCATTAATTGCTAATAATAAGCAATAATACGAGGCAGCATGACTAAAACATTTTCACTGCATAACCTCCACAGTTTCAAACATTTTCATCGATATGCAACAAATATTATTTATTTCATCATTCATTTCATTTACCTAAGAAGAATTTCACTTATCTCCATACTAGTAACGCTTACCTAAAGCATAAGTTCTTTTAACCATTAATAAATAAAAAGCACATTTAATTTAAAGCTGAGCGAAGTAAATGTAAGAAAGCTGAGTACTTAACACTTCCCTGGAAATATTTACTACCTGGAATTCTCAAGCACAAATAAACGACATTTTTAAAAAATATTTTCATATGTACAGATAAGACATATGATGCACTGAAACCTCAGGAGTACAGATAAGGCTATTATCACAGTTTGAGGATACAAATAATCCCAAGTTTGGTGCTGAACCCCTTAGTCATATGGCAATCATAATTCTTTCTTTCCACAAACAATGTGTTCTTGTTATGCTAAGTCTCTTAATGTAGTCTCTTAAATGAGCAAAAAGGCATATTAGATAAGATATATTTCTACTGAATTACCACTGCAGTATCCACAGCTCCACAGTTTCTTCCAGACATACTGTGTTCTCTCTGTGCAGCATCTTTTAGAAAGCCTGTTTTAACTTTCTCAGCTGTTTTGAAACAGAAACTTCTTGCCAAAAAAAAACAACAGCTTTTCAAACATCTTTTTTTTCTTAGTGAAAGGAAATAAGATGAGTCATAATACCCATTCCTTGTGGGAATGTGTCTTGCTTAATCACTAAGCACTTAAATGTGAGACTAATGTTTACACTGTGTCTTTTCAGCTTTTGTCTATTCTATATATAAATCTTTTAATTGCACTCCACTTCTTCCAGATTGCATGGTTATAACACACAAGACAAAAATACAATGGTTAATATTTTTGTATTGTACCTATTTTATTAAATTTTATAAACATTCTTAGTTTTTGAAGTATGAACAAAGAAAATCTTACACTGATTAGATACTTTTCAATGTTTACTTCTCAGATGGAGTGAAGAAGGGTAAATAAAATAAAACCAGTCTCAGAATGCCAAGTTTCGTGGACCTTTAGGGTTAGTAGTCTTAAATTTTAGAACCACAACAAAATAACAAAGTAGATTTATTCAGCAATTCATAACTATAACAGTCTAAGTGCCACACTGCTTTTTAAAGGCATAGTTTACACAGCAGAACTGAACATTCTCAGCATACATTTAGAGCACCTATAGTTGTCTTCAGTCAGTCATATCATATTCCAACAGGTGTTTGGCCTTTGCAAGATCTCACAGCAGCAAGTCATAGCATGTTACCTTTGGCAAACTTCTTTGACTAAATAGTTTATTCTTGACCACAGCTACTGAAAGCATGGTTCTTTTTTTTTTTTTTTCCATATTTTAAAAATATGGAAATCCAAAATATGCAGATCCCACCCGAAATATTTTTTTCGCTATGTACATCTCTGCTTTTATGATCCAACCAATCAGTAAATCCTTCCTGACTACAGTCGCTGTAGTGCTCAGAGAGCTAGAAGTTCCTGAAATATCAATATCTGGATTAATCACTGATTTACTGCCTTTTGGCTGTGTCCTATTTCTCCAGTTATCAGTAAATGCAATTCAGTATTGCTGATAATAGAGAAAAATGTTTAGATTGTTTCCAATTATTAACAGAGAAGTTTATTACCAGGAAAATTAAGGTCTACCTCTCTGGTTAGCAAATAAAAATTAATATGTTGTTCTGAAGTGCTAACACAATGTAAGATACCCTCCTGTAAGAGGGAATCAGTCATATACAACCTCGATGTGAATCTCCAGCATTGAACAAACTCAGCAGTGAGCACAGAGCTCTCCAAACACCACTGACATATAAGCAAAGAAATGAAGATATTTAAATTAAAAAAAAAAAAAAAAGCAAGTAGGGAACATAAGAGAAGGAACAATTAGCACTTCAGAGTAAAGTCTGAGTCTCTCACTGTTCCCAGAGTAGATTCTGGTGACTGCAGCCAAAAGTCCACAGTCAATGTTCAGGCCAAGATTCTGAGCTGCAATGCCAGAAACTTTTTGCTAAAAGCTCATTTTCAATGCCAAAGAATTTTAGTGCTCATGGTAACTTCTAGATTGGGATAGTATCCAAAACAATCCAGTTAAATATTGAATGAGAATATTAATTATACTACATAACCTAAACTATCAATTTGCAGATATACAACATTACATACTGTATATATAGTATAGTAGGTATATATATACTATAGTATGGTAAGTACATATTCTGATCTATAGCCCTAGACAAAAAGCTAAAATAACATGAATGAGGAGAGCAATATTAAATTTTTTGTTGTTGTTGTTTCAGCAAGATTAAACGGTGCATGCAGTAGTCTTTGAAAACAACTCTACCTATGGAAGAATAGGAAGAATAAGGCAATACATAGGAAGTACAGCCAAAAAGCTGCACATTTTGAAAACTAACAAATTTTTGAGGGCAAGCTAGGAATGGAAGCTACAAGAGTCCTTGATCACAACATCATCAGGTTAAACAAATGTAATAAGCTATTTCATAATGTAAAGTTTGTAAATTAATTTTCTCATGTGTTTTTTAGAATATTTTTTTCCTGTACACAGTAGCTTTTACTTAGCTCTTCTGGTGCCTATGAGAAAAACAAATCACTGCATGCAATACTAAGTTCGGGCATTAGATAAGTGAAAAAGCATGAGAAATGTAGTTAGATTTATTTTAATTTATATCTTTTTAATTCTCTTGAAAAATCTTGAAAACTGCAAAAATAAGAAAGGTGGAGGTCTAACTTTGATATATTTATTTGCAGAAGTCATTTAGGTCACTTCTACATTGCACAAATGTTACTGTATAAAGATTTTAGAGAAATTATTACGATTGGAATGGCTAGACAGAAACATGTAAAAGCATCAGAACCAAGTATTTAACAGCCGGTAGAGACAACCAGGGACACCGCTGAGAGAAACAAAATTAATTAACACTTAGTGTGGTATTTATATCAGGACCATGGTACAGATGATTAATCAGTGGAAAACTACACTGATAAAAAAAAATAGGAGGAGAATGACGGCAAAGGGGTTACATCACATAGCATGTGCTGTTCCTTCTTCTCTGGGAGTAACACGTATGCCATGTGCCGCCTCTTTTCCTATTGGATAACAGGAAAACACACTGATACTCAAAGTCTGGAAACAAAGACAACAGGCAGCAATCTTGCAGAAGATGACTGACAAAATACATAAGGTTTCGTGGCAAAAGGATTATATCACATTAATCACTGATTCTTAAGACTAAAACACCTCATACTGCATTCCTCTTAGCAATGCCAATGAGACTGCTTTGACATCAATGTCTTGAGTGAGAGTGGAAATGTGCGGTGAGTGAGAATAGATTCAGAGATCTGTGAGATCATTTGCTTCTTTAAGGTCTCACAAAAAGTTTCATTACCCTCATTTTCTATCCCTCTATTGAACTGGAAGGATGTCTGAGATAGTGGCATCAAACCTACTAATCAAATAGTGAATTGTACCAGTAGTAGAACTACTCGTTGCAGCCTTGCATTCTGTTGGACACACTCTGCATAGCTGTACAACAGTGCATAATTATAGTAAATGTTTCAGTATGCATCTAGTGTATATAGCTATAGTAGTTTCAGGTAAATTTCTCTTTCTTCCTGATTCTGCACCATCATGCAGGCACACCGGCTGGACAGTTCTGCACTATTACATGGCGTTAATCTGTCCTGTGGGAGTTGATTGTCAAGCTGATAATTCAAAAATGAACTCGAGCACCTTCCTGTGGCTTGCTTTCTTTACTTCTATAGGTCCCAGCTTCCTGCACACTGCCAATGGGGTGTGGTAGTGGGAAGAAATGTTACTAGAGCATGGCTCCTGCAGATGTAGTACTCTGCAAAAAAAACGCTAAGACTTACAGATGCCTGAAAATGATTATTGTTTTTCAAGTCTTGCTGTATACGTTTTATGGAAAGTCAAAAATGTATTCCTGCACAATAGTTGCCTTCCAGAAAAATTTAGTATCTTCCTTCAAATAATTCTTTTCTACTGTAACAATATTTTTTGCACAACAATATTTTTCTCCAACTTACTTTGCTCAGTTAGGTAAACTATTTCTTAAAACATGCGCAAGAGATGTTAAAACAGGAAATCTTAAGGTTTGATGAACTCGTGAGAACAGAAAGCGTAAGTGGAAGACAATCGTAACTGCTCTAACTGTAGACTATGGCGGTACTTAGTACTTAGGGAAGAACATCATACATCATCACCATCTTACATTCCTTCACCCCAGTGGGTAACCTCTCCTATGCTTACTGCAGACAGTCCTAAACTAACATATGAGGGAATGCTACCTGTGATGTTACAGATATGATCCTCAGTATAAACTCCCCTGAGTAATGATCAGTGCATAAGAATCCATGAGAAAGGAAAAGGTATTAAATTTATTGTATTTAACTTGATGTGTTACCAGGAAAGTGATAACGGATATTATCCAATGAAGAAAGATATAGGATTGATTCTAGTAATGAAGTTCTTCTGATCAGTACTAAATAGTCACACACAAGGTAATTTTTGACATAACACCTGCCATGTCAGAAAGAAAGGCTGAATAAAGTTTTTCAGGATTTATACATTATAATTTTTCAGATTTCTTTTTTTAAATGATCTTCATATGTCTTAATCCTGTAGCTTAGGACATACAGCTGTGATAAACTATGACAGATAAAAGGATTTAATCTGCAGAATCAACTAAAATGTTGTGTTTAGCAGTGTGCTTAATTCTAAACCAGTAAAATAACAGTACATAAGAATTGACAGTTTTAAAAAAGAAAGAGGCAACATATTTCAAAGGAGGTCAGGCTCAGTTACTGACTAAAAAAGCTAGAGAAGAATAATTTATTTCTAATAGGGAAGAAGTTAAATTATTGTTCAGAAACAGAAGATTCCAGAACTGAACACTAGTTAAAATATCTGAGGTACAGGGAGTGAAAGACATGAGTGAACAGAAGGCAGAAAGAAATGGAGCACTGAGCGTGTTTGAGGCACTCAAGATGCCAAATGGGAGACAAAGGATAGGAAGTAATAACTGGAGGAACAGGCAGAAAGTTGCCCAGGGTCAAGGATTAAGAAGAGAGAAAGTGGGAGAGGGAGAGCCACAACACAAAAGACGGAGAGAAAGGTGATGGAGATTTGGAGAAGAAACAGACTGTGAAGGGATTTCAATTAAGATTTCAGCATACTCTTAACTAGCACAAGCACTACTCAGATGTTCTTGGCAAAGTATATATTCAAAAAGCTTAAACAGCTGTACTTATCTAGGAGAACAGGTTCCTTAGGAATAAAAAAACAGTCCTCATACTAAGAATTTGCACGTCAACACATTTAACCGGGTAAGTACTGCCTGTGTGCATGTGGAAAGAAAACTGGCCTGTCACTTATCACTCAATATACTTAGAAATGTAATAAATTAACAAGAGAACAAAGTGTTCAAGATTAGTACAAATGTCATTCTGCAACTGTCTGAGGAACCTGTCCTGGATGGAACCAAGAATATTTTCATCCTTTCCTGCGAAAGCAGCTACATTACTATTCACATGCAATTATTAAATAAGCAAACAAGGCAGTGTGGTACTTAAATTTATTTGATGACTCAGCCCATGATGATCTAGTTACACCATTTCACATGTGCTGTAACAACAGATACCAGCTTCTTCTGCTTAGCCAAAGCAGGAGCAAAAAGTAAGCGCTGATCTCTCTGCAATGGTCAAAGACTCAACATGGTGGCAGCAGCTTAGAAAAGAGATTACTTTGGTGTCCACGCAATTAAATCTGCCATTAGTACACTCAGTGTCACTGCTCACCGAGGAACAAGGAATCTAAGTTGGTCTGCATCGTGCAAGCTCTGAAAAAAATTAATCTGATTTCTTTTTAATATAAATATATCTGAATGTTTTTTTAATGCATCACGACCATGGAAAGTGGAAAGCCATGCTCTGCCCTTACGACTGAATCTTATCACTCATTGTTGAAACATTATTAAATAAACAAAGACAGGTTTATACAGATTTTTGCGGTTCTAGGAAAAATGGGTGAGAACTGAAAAAGAAAAGGGAAGTCACAAACCCTGCAAAACTTCTGAACCAAGCTTTCACATAAGTTCACGACTCATCACCTATGACAAGATACTGGATAAGATACAGTTTTTGGATATGCTCACAGTGAACTCCCCATTAAGTATGATTGGATAATCATTTATGTAGACCAGCATGTCTTACAAATAGAGTTCTCATATCACTCAAATTGTCAGGAAAGCAGTACAGCCATTTTCATGAAGATTTGTGCTGTGCTTTTCTCAGTTCCAGTTAGCACTTATATAAGAAACTCAGCTCTGTCAGTCACGCTATTTTTTACTTTTTTTTCCACTAAACATAAATGGTAACATTCACTGGTGTATTTCAATTTATTTTTTTTTAATTGTTATCCAAGTTTCTATTTCATCCGAAGCACTACTTGCCTCAGTTAATCATGAGTTAACTGTACTAAATATGGAATAAATTCACCTCCTTCCTGAATTAATTCCAAGAAAATTCACCAATTTATTCTGGGTTTTTTTTTGTACAATTTCTGACTTAATTATGTACAGCTACAGCCACTGCACATATTTTTCAGTTTTCGCTGCTAATGAATATTCACTCTTTTCATAGACTTCAGAAGAAGCTAAAGGTGAACAGTACTGAAGTACTAAAAAGTATGCCATTTATTTAGATGTCTTTCTTTGTTGAACTGTGGGGGTGTTTTAGCTTTCTTTGAATAAATTAAGGTTTAAAAAAAATATTCTTGACATTAAGTTTTTTTCTGGCATCTTTTTGCCTTTTAGGCACGTAGTGAGATGTACTCTACATAAATCTGTGAACTGAAGATTAATGTATACTGGCATTCATGGATGTCTTCTCTTCAGCTGTTAAAAATGGTTGCCAACTGAAAATTCTGCATTCCGCCGAGATGCCATACAGTTATCCTTTTCACACTATCATCAGCATTTTGGTGCATATGGACATCTCAAATTCATTTCTCAGATGAACCAAAGACTTAGTAACTTCTAAGGCTAATATTTAGTGTCAAGAAACAGCAATAACCTACATTCACCCAAAGCAAACATATATGTTTGTAATACTTTTTCAGGTAGTGTTTTGCTTATTTTGTAACATCTGCAAGATGCTACATCCATGCTCAAAAACACTTATAACACAATAACTCAAAATATCTGTATAGACCAGAAGAAGAACCAGGACAAATTTCTCAGTTTTATGAAGTCTTTCTCGAACCCAGAGGCCTCTAGCATGAAACAGGAGAAAACAGACTTCATTATGTAAGCTAACCCTTTCTGTTGGCCTCAGTCAAATCTAGCAGAGCAAAACAAAGCCTTAGATGTCTGGGCTCTGAAAAAAGCAGTCTGCTTAATTCACATGAAAATATTTCTGTCCTTCAAGTTGGATTTGCAGCTGTTCCATGTAGTTATGCTACATTACTGAGGAAAAAATTAAGCCATATTCTTTAGAAAACTTAAGGCCTAATTAAAAAGAGGGTTCATCAGCCAAATGGATTTTTGTCAAGCAAAATTTTTTGCTGGCTAGCTAGCGAGCCAGATATACATACCAGCCACCCTGCAATCCAGCAGCCTCTAGGCTGCCAGCACTACATCTCCTTTAAAAATAAAATTATAACTTAGCAATTGCTTGCCATCTAGCATATAATGTTGTTACAGAAAGCATTCCTATTTGATCATAAGCACATGCTTGCTCTCAGTTATACTTCAAGTTAAGCATGCATTCATCACTGTGCTGGGACAGGGCACTTAAGGCCCAGTGACTAACATAGACCATACTAAAGCAAACCACTGTTGGAGAGCACGACAGCAAAATGTCTATTGGCCATATTTCTGATTCATATAACAACTATAATTTATATTTTAAAATTCTTTCATCTTCAACTTCTAGATGCCAAAGGAACCAAATAAGAGACATAAACATCCTTTTATTTCTGTTGCTCATAGCCCTGTTGTAAGAGCAAACCTGTTATGTAAATTCTGTACATATGCCGAAAACCTCTCACGTCTGTCCTCCTACACACTATATTTGTTTCACCAATAATTACAATTAGTTTCACTTCAAACTTTCTATTAGAGACATAAAGAAAAAAATAAAAGATAAAAAGGATGCTATTTCAGTGGATTGAGGACCACGAAATGATTTTCCAGAAAATTCCAACATAATCTATTAAGTTTTGTGGTTAAAAAGTCAGACAAAATATTTTAACACACTGAAAGAACAAGATTACACTTAACTAGAAATATAACATAGACAAATAAAGGCAGCTCCCAGCAGAAAGAATGCAGAATTAAGCAGAGATCAATTTTTAGAATGGACTCTAAAAAAAAAAAAAGCACATGATAAGATTCTAGTAAAAAATTCAGATGATTTCTAAACAAGGTATTTATTTTCCTGAAGGAATAACTAATTTTGATGGCTTGATTAATCTTAATATTTTTTCATAACAAAAAGCTGTCACGTAATTGGCAGCAGAGTTTGGTGGGATTCAGTTGCCTAAACAAAAGTATGTTGCACCACTTTAGATGTTTAAATTAATTTACTCCAGTCCACAAAAGTGCGTATCACTCCAGATCAGATTTGCCAGCTCTGTACTTTAGATACCGTAAGGTATCTAAAAGTGTGCTAGAGAAGCAGTCCCTAACAACTTTATTTATATATACGTGTGTGTATATATATACATATTTGTTCTTGATTTATTCCACACACTTTTGCATCCATTCCAAAGATACTGGGGTACAAGGATGTCACTGTAGTTCAGGATTTCTTCCTATCATTTATAGAATGATCTTACGGGTAGTTGTGTAGATGCTGAACTAGGTAACAGAAATCATTTGTGACCATTAGTTTGGGGAGGGAGGGAGGGAGCGAGGAACGAAGGAAAGAAAGAAAATGGAGAAAAAAGTTTTCTCCATTCAGTTGGTACAGGCAGGACAACATAAGTCAAAACAAGGAGAACAATAATAGGAATAAGGCAGAAGCTATGAAGGGCCTGTGAGAGTGTAGTAAGGAGGAGGAAAATTTTTCTATAACTATTCAAAGCCATGACTGTTCAAATATCATTAGATGTTTTTAGCAGTCCAGTGAAAGCAGACCTGAATTCCAAGAAACATCTCATTTGTTCCACCGAACACCCAACTGTCAGCCCAATTTGCACATTTAACATCAATTTCATGAGAGTTAGTGTTACACAGAAGAGAATTCACCCCTCTGATGACAGAGCTGCAACTTACTTTACTAAGTTAATTGAAGTCCCTTTAATCTCTGTCTCATAGACCATGTACATTATTAAAGCCTCAAGTCCAGGCTATGTCACATCCTTGTTTATAACCTGAACTCCTCATTTAGCCTATCATCACTCCTGGCCCACATGAAAAAAACTCAAGTTCCTTCTGAGTAGGAAGGGTAGAATGACTGCAAGTTACTGGGGTGTGAGAGGCTGGGTAATGTCATCCCTCTTACCACAGATGTACAAGGCCTGTGCAGACACATCTCAGAAACTAAGAAGTATTGTTGGACAAGCTGCCCTTTGAACAACAAGAGTATCCAGCCAGCCAAAAGCTCTCAGATCAAAATGGAAGAGCAGCAGGTTGTTAGTATGGACAAGACATGCAATTCCAACACACACTGCATGACACTGCTGGTATAAAAGCATCTACATTACTCCAACTGAAATAAGATATTAAAAAAAAATGGAAACTTAAAAGTAAATGGGTCGTAAGAAATGACATGGAAAACTGTAACAAAATGAAAAAAAGGGAAAAAACAACAACTCTGTTTAATTTATTATAAGACATCTGTATGATCTGGATGAAAAATATTCCCTTTTGGAGTTGTTACAGAAGAAAGTAATTGCACTGGATTTAACTACCAAAAATATAGCTCCTTAACAAAAGAAATCTCTCTCACTAAGTCTCAACTGGTTTCAACCCATAGCCCATTTTCTGCTAACCTTTGAACAAAACCTTTCAGAAACCCTGAAACCCAAAGTTCTTACTGGCTACCAAAACCTGATGAGAATGGAAACAAATTTTTTACCCAGATAGTGGGATGAAATACGTTAAGTATTATCTAGTCACTTTGACGAAAAGGTCTGGGCAATCAGTGCCTGATGAGAAGAAAAATAGAGTTCTTTGGGCTAATCAGGATTGGCATCTTTTGCTAATCCATAGACTAGGGAAAAACTCCTCAGGCAGGATGGATCAAGACTGTCAAGCTTAGCAACAAAATAGGGATTATTTTCTCCATGACCTGGAAAAAAAGAAGAAAAAATACTGAAAATGAGCGTTGCCTCTCAGATTACAAATTAGACAGACTGGAAGATTGAAGGCAGAAAAGTCAGATTCTTGAACCAAGTACAAAAGTGAAGTACGTAATAACATTTTTCTTCCCAGCCCTAGATGACAAACAGCTTTTTTTTGTAATTAAAAAATTCACGAAGGGCAGGTCCTGCTTGACCAACCTGATCTCCTTCTATGATCTAGTGACCCGCCTGGTGGATGAGGGAAAGGCTGTTGATGTAGTCTACCTAGACTTCAGCAAAGCCTTTGACACTGTCTCCCACACTATTCTCCTGCAGAAGCTGGCAGTCCGTGGCTTGGACAGGTACACTCTTGGCTGGGTAAGGAACTGGCTGGAGGGCCGGGCCCAGAGAGTGGTGGTCAATGGAGCTAAATCCAGCTGGCGACCGGTCACGAGTGGTGTTCCCCAGGGGTCGGTGCTGGGGCCTGTCCTCTTCAATATCTTTATTGATGACCTGGATGAGGGCATTGAGTGCACCCTCAGTAAGTTTGCAGATGACACCAAGTTGGCTGGAAGTGTCGATCTGCCTGGGGGTAGCGAGGCCCTACAGAGGGATCTGGACAGGCTGGATAGCTGGGCTGAAGCCAATGGGATGAGGTTTAATAAGACCAAATGTCAGGTCCTACACTTTGGCCACAGCAACCCCAAGCAACGTTACAGGCTTGGGGCGGAGTGGCTAGAAGACTGTGTAGAGGAAATGGACCTGGGGGTGTTGGTTGACGCTCGGCTGAACATGAGCCAGCAGTGTGCCTGGGTGGCCAAGAAGGCCAGTGGCATCCTGGCTTGTATCAGAAATAGTGTGACCAACAGGAGCAGGGAAGTAATTGTCCCCCTGTACTCAGCTCTGGTGAGGCCGCACCTTGAGTACTGTGTCCAGTTCTGGGCCCCTCACTGCAAGAAAGACATCGAGGCCCTGGAATGTGTTCAAAGAAGGGCAACAAAGCTGGTGAGGGGTCTGGAGCACAGGCCTTATGAGGAGCGGCTGAGGGAGCTGGGATTGTTCAGTCTGGAGAAGAGGAGGCTCAGGGGAGACCTTATTGCTCTCTATAACTACCTGAAGGGAGGTTGTAGTGAGCTGGGGGTCGGCCTCTTCTCTCGTGCAACTGGTGATAGGACTAGAGGGAATGGTTTCAAGCTGTGCCAGGGAAGATTCAGGCTGGATATTAGGAAATACTACTTCTCTGAAAGAGTGGTCAGGCTCTGGAATGGGCTGCCCAGGGAGGTGGTGGAGTCACCGACCCTGGAGGTGTTCAAGGAACGTTTGGATGCTGTGATGAGGGATATGGTTTAGCGAGAACCATTGGTGATAGGTGGATGGTTGGACTAGATGATCTTATAGGTCCCTTCCAACCTTACTGATTCTGTGATTCTGTGATTCTGTGAAATATAGTTTGTGTAAATAAAAACAAAATTAGTGTAAAAATGAATCGCAAAAAAGGAATGTGCAAACCTTTCTTGGCAATTCATACTGTGGTATTTACCTTAACAATAATATCCAAAACTTCCATATCACCGTATAAGATTTGAAAAAATAATCTCTTGCGGTAAACTAATATAAAAATTTTTAGGCCAACATCAAAAGAAAAAAACATCAGAAAAAACTAGAGTACAAGAGCATTACAAATACTTACTTAGAAAATAATTTTCAGAAGTTTGCTTTGCAGTTGATTGAAAAAACTTTTGTTTGTTTCTTTAAAATAAAAACTGGCATTTTCCAAAAAAGAGGAACAAAGCTGTCTGGTATTAATTATTACATCAAATATATGCTCAAGTTAAACTGAAAAAGCTATTTAAAAATATATATGTAACTGTAATAAAAATATATACATTCTCCAAAATTGAATATAGGTTTTTAATATATTCTCCTTATTT
The DNA here is from genome assembly GCA_016647715.1 of Pavo muticus. Classification (NCBI taxonomy): domain Eukaryota; kingdom Metazoa; phylum Chordata; class Aves; order Galliformes; family Phasianidae; genus Pavo; species Pavo muticus. The sequence continues at coordinate 572,982 of JACDJE010000342.1, forward strand.
CACTGCTTCAATTTCTTAAGATAAAACAGAGCTTCTTTTGAAGAATACATTGACAACATTTTGATACCTACATTACTGACATGAACTTACAGAAAATGATCTCAAGTTTTCGGTTATCATCACATGAAATAGCTTGATGCCAGCAGCTTTAAGGGTTACTTAAGCAGGAAAGAAAAAAAAATTAGCCTTCCCGAAGGACTAAAACCTTAAAACTTCACTTTTATAACATTAAATATCACTCAAGTATATATTAACAAAATTCTACTCAGAGGGCTGCATAAGACTGATTTCAGTTCTGCATCAAATAAAAGAAGCCATTTTTCACTATTAAGTGCCCCAAAGAACTTAGAATTACTTTTGCTGACTAATCATAATTTACCAAAATACATTCAAGAAAATTCTGCAGCTTTTAGGTGAGCCTGCCTTAGTGCCTGCAGAAAATTTGTTATAGCCACATTTCTCTGGACATGGAAATCAAGCTATTACTTATAAATAATTATGCATTATGTAAAGCAGATCGCATATACAGATTTGAAGCATGATTAGCATCTCAGACCTCACAGAAGGAACTGGTATTTTGCAGCTAATAGCAGTCGAAGCTGCTGGGTGCAGCTGGAGACCTGAGGGCAGAGCCTTGCACTGCTTAGCAGGTCAGTGACAGATGGGAAATGCAACAAGGTCAAAGGAAAGGGAACAGGCCCTTTTAGCCTCTAAGTAACTTCGCCTTCAAAAATAACGAGCAAGTTTAGATGTTCGTAGAAGTTCTAGCTTCTTATTGGCCAGAATCCTCTGTATTAAAGTTCTGTTATTTTTACTTATATTTCTGTAACCAAACCAATGAGGCTTAAAGAACAAGCAGCATTTTACCGCAGTCTGTACATCCAGTAAGGATTGTTCTCTTTTCTGTTCATAAATATTCAGTGATTCTGTTCAGGCAAGAGATTCCAGCTTACAGGAATAACAACCAGAAAAGATTTTCTACACAGAGGGTAGACATACTAATACAGAAATGGCTAAGACATTATAAAATTGAAATGCCTTTTTCCAAAAAGTCAGTCCCTTTGATACATACATTTCTTCCACCTTCATTTTCTAACATACTAAAGAGAAATGAGAGCCAACATGGTCACACAGCTGTCAAAATACTCACTCAAAAAACTCAGTAACATTCATCATCTTCGTAAATTAACCGAATTACAAAAGTTAGATTGTGTAACGATGGCAAAGAAATGCTAAGTGATCACTTACAACTATTTTGGGGAGTGTAATTATACCTAAAATACAAAGATATCATATATGCCCTTCACTGTAGTCTCAAACATTGATAAAAACAGCAGTTCTCATTTTAACACTGTCATCAAGGTTTGTAACACACAAGACAATCCAAGTGGTGAAGAGAACATCACTGTAGTGAGGAACTATAAATTATTTCTATTTCCTTCCTAGTGCACTTGATCTGGCCTTTAAAATGCCTCTTGTAAAACATACTCAGTAAGTCTTGCCTTGTTCTTTGTCCTGTCCTCACCGGAAATATAACACTCAACCCTGAAGAAATCTTTGATTACTCTCTGGAAAATCCTACTCACTCACTTGCAGTGCACAAGAAGCCCCAGTTATCTAAATGTAAGGGTAGTCATAATCCAACCTCAAAGAAAAATTCCTCTGACACAAACAATTGAATAAATCACTCAGACTAGGAGCAATGGGGTAATACCATGGTTAAAGTAAAGTGTCAGGTGCTTCTACTAAATAGTCACTACTTAAGTATTATTTATTATTGTTTTATTATTTAATATTTCCCCCTCTACCTTGCCCTAGTGAGGCCACATTTAGAATAGTGTGTCCTGTTCTGGGTGCCCCAGTTTGAAAAACACAGGGATCTCCTAGAAGGAGTCCAGCTGAGGACCAAAAAAGTGATAAAGGGCCTGGAACATATCTCATATGAGGAAAGGCTGAGTAACCTGGGTCTGTTCAGCCTTGGGAAAAGATGACAGAGAAGATGTGATTAATGTTTATAAATATCTAAAGGGAGAGGGGAGGCAAATGGATGAGGCCAGGCTCTTCTTAGTGGTGTGTAGTGATAGGACAAGGAACAATGGCTTAAAACTTGAACATAAGAAATCCCATACTACCACATGGAAGAACTTCTTTGTAGTAACAGATAGCCCAGAGAGGTTGTGGAGTTTCATTCAATGGAGATATTCAAGACCCATCTGGATGCCTACCTGTGTGATCTATTGTAGAGTACCCTCTTTAGCAGGGGGAATCAGACTCCACAATTGAGATCCCTTCCAACCTGTGAGATTGTGTGATTATTTAAATGTGTTATTATAGGTTTAATGTAACATCAGCATAGTGAAATAATATTAGATTTATTTACTGATATGATAAAGCAAACACATTGATAAAACAATTTACATATTTACTCATTTTTATTACATATAATTTTAAGAACATTTTTAGAAGAAAATAAGCAGATTTCTTATGCCATTTTTAGGTTCAATTTCATTAAATGTCACTTTTTCAGAAACAAAATACCAAAGAGCAGCTGTTACAGCTTTTAAAAATTCCTATATACTGTAGTTTGTGTTTACAGAGTTATGTGAATTTGATCTCAACTTGTGTATTATCTTGATTTGTGAAGAAAAATGTCAGTTGAACTATTTCTCTTTACTTGTTTTAAATAGAAATTGTAATTTATTAAATCTGTATTGCCTCTGTTATTTCAACATTTTGCTTCAGGAAATTTTTACACTGATAAAAAGTCTAATTCATTACAGTAAGCTTCTTAAATTGAATGCACGAACTGTAAAACAGTTTGAATGCTTTGGCCTCTCCTCCATCCCATGAAACAGAAAATCGTTAATCTGTGACCAGCATCAAACATTAAGCCGTCTCTGGTATTTCATTCCAATTTAATTCAGTTGGTTTCCCCACACTGATTGCCTTTGACTATAGAGTCACATGTTACAAAGAGAGATAAAAACACAACTGTTGCTTAAGTATGTCATGCTGTGAAATCATTCAAGTAAAACAGGAGCTGTTTGTTCACAGCGTCTACCAAAGTCAGTCTTCAGAGGGTCTTTTTAATTTACAGACTTTGCCTTGAACTTCCGATTTTGTTTACATTCATTTCAAACTGCTATAAATGTACAGTTTTAATGCATCATTGGCTTACATTGTTTACACTATTATGAACAAGATTGACTTCACTGAGAACAAATATTACTGATCTCTTCTAATTACAATGAGTTCTAAGACTCAATACAGAAGATGCAATTATGTCATTTAAGAAAAATCAATATACAGTCAAACTGTATGATGGGTAAATATGTTGAATGCAATAGGACAAAAAAGATCCACAAAATGCCACGAAAGAGCTATATACCAATTGCTAGTACACACTATTAAGGTACTTGGGAAAACAGCATATCTAGAAAGGATATGCAGGCTGAATTGGAAAATGTTAGGTATAGTCTGCATCTCTGCACAGAAGGTGCAACAGAAGTTAATACAAAAGAGGACATTTATCTTAGAGATCTAAGTGGTAGTCAGGATAATCAATGTGTGATGATTCAGAAAGGCAATATCTGGAAAGATCTTAGAAATAATTACCTCTATTTTAGCCATACTGAGTCTTCGGGTATCACAAATTCACAGGATATAAGAGATGTGTAAAGATTTTAGACTGGGAAATAGTCTAAAAACAAGTTTGGAATGTAAGTTGATGATAATGGCAACAGTGAGATGGTAACTGAATGTTGCAGAGATGATAACCTAAAGGAAAAACACTGAGGGAAAAATAGAGCCCATGACTGCTACATCCTAAGTACAGTCTTGAGTTAGATTTGTTATAAAGATATTAATAGACGTAACAAAATTTTTTTTATTGTTGATCCAAAACGTAATGCAGAATAATTTCAGTCACAAAAAGAAATAATTAGATATAACTTTTGAACATAATCACATTTAATCTTAGAAATTTGATGCATTTATAAGCTCTTTTTTCTAAAAAGCAAGATAAAACATCGAGTTTGTGAAATAATGAAGAATTATCAATTGAATAATTGTTGAATAGGACAGGGGAACCAGTAACAAATGACATGGAAAAAACCAAGGTACTCAATACCTTCATCACCTCAATCTTCACTTGTTTTCAGAAATGACAGGCCCCTGAGGTCAGAGGAGAAAGCTGGTGCAAGGAACTCTTACCCTCGATGGAGGAATACCAGGTTACGGAGCACTTAAACTGGATATACTTAAGTCCATGGGACTAAACAGGTTGCACCCAGAACTTGTGGGTTTTGCAGAAATCCATTGTCATTACAGGGCCACTTGATTATCTTTGAATAGTCATGACAATCAGCAGAGGTTTCTGAAGTCTATGTGAGAGCAAATATCTCCAAGAAGATCCAAGGAACTACAGGCCAGTCATTCTCACCTCAGCCCCTGGCAAAGTGATGAAGAAAATCCTGCTGGGAAACATTTTCAAACACAAAGGACAAGAATGTGATCAAGAGTAGCCAGCATGGATTTACAAAGCAGAAACCCTGCTTGAACAACCTCATTAACCTCTACAATGAGGTTACTAGCCTGGTGCATGAGGGAAGATCAGTAGCTGTTGTTTACCCTTACTTTAATAAAAACTTTGACACTGTCTCCAGTAACATCACAGACAAGCTGATGAAGTATGGGTTAGATAAGTAGATAGGATTAAAAACCAGCCATTACTGGAGCCATTACTGTTCAACATCTTTGTTATTGACCCTGACGATTGGATAGCACATACCTTCAGCAAGTTTACAAATATTATAAAATTTGGAAGAATGGCTGACTCAGAAAGATCTCAACAGGAGTGAAAAAAGAGATAAAGGAATCTCATGTAGTTCAACAAAGGGAAGTACAAAGTTATGCGCCTATGGAGGAATAACCCCAGGCATCAGCATATGCTGGGGTTCAGCTGGCCGGAAAGCAGTTTTGCAGAGCAGAACTTTAGGTTCCTGGTGAACTGCAAGCTGAGCATTTGTGTCAGCTAAAAAAGAATGCCAGCAATACACCTGTGTGGCAAAAAAAGGTCAATAATATCCCAGGCTGCATTAGTAGGAGTGCTACCAGCAGGCTGAGGAAGAAGATCCTTCTTTCTTTCTATCTACTCATCACTATTGAGGCTCCATCTAAAGAAGTTCTAGGCACCTCAGTACAAAAAACAGACATGCTGAAAGGAGTCCAGTGAAGGGCTAAGGAACTGGGGCATTTCTCATGAGAGGAGATGCAGGCGGAGCTGGGACTTGGTCTGGAGGAGAGAGGGCTAAAAGGAATGATTCTTATCAATATGTACAAGCATCTAATGCGAGGGAACACAGAAGACACAAAGCTCTTCTTAGTGGTGCCCAGTAACACATAGCAATGGACGCAAGTTTTAAATGCAGTGCCATCTGAAGATCAGGAAGCACTTCTTTACTGCACAGGTGATGAAGAATTGGCACAGGTTGTCCGGAGAGATTGTGGTGACTCCATCCTTGAAAATATTCAAAACCTGTCTAGACACAGTCCTTCACAAGTTGCACCGGGTGACCCTGCTTAAACATGTGATTGGACCAGATGATAAGATCCATTTCAATTTTAACAATCCCAGGATTCTTTTCTTGTTCTATGAAATCTTCAAAGAACACAGAATAAGCTGCATGCAGTGAAGCAATACACTCAATGTATACTAGTTTCGTTTGAATTACCTATGAGAAACTATGCATCATGTTTCCATGTGATCTATATGCAAACTTACCTCATGAAGTTCATACTACTTATGGACAGAATGCTGTGCTGCTTTTAAAATGCTAATTAGCAATTCAGCAAACCACTTCAATTACAGAAGTTATTTATAAACCCTTCCCTTCCTTGTAAAAGGAACATCAAAAACATAATATAATCTGTCTCCTGTTATAAGAGCCTTCAGAGTTTTGTTTATATGAAACTTCCATGAAACTGCATTTTCCAAAACCACGGTTCAAGAACACAACACAAGGTCTTGTTATTAAATTTCTCATACTGACTTGTCCACCACCTTACCGTCACTTAAGTTAGGAAAAGCAAAACTAAAATTCAAGTACTAACTCCATATTCATTATTTTTGTTACCTTAAGTATCTGGGATAGAATGTTGCCTCTGTCCCATTTTTTGATTACAAGTCTTTAAGCATTAGTATTGCAGATAGTTAATTTTTTTGTGGTTAATGTTAATACAGACAAGCAAATCCAAAACCTAAAGCTACTCACATGATGCGTCAGTCTGCTTCTTTAATGTTAAACATTTAAATAGATGTGGAGAACTAAGACTATGTAACTGCTATACTTGTAGTATCAGTGTATTATAGCTATGGAAGTAGGCTGTATTTGTTAACATTGCAAACAAATGGGCCCAGGAAAATGTTAGGGGATATTGAAAGTCAAAAGGATTAGGACAACCTTCAAAGCATGGTTATGAAAACTGCCTCCAGCTGCTACTGTGTGAAGTACCAAGATAAACATTTATTTAATACTTTTCATTCCCTTAAAAATCTTTGAAGATTAAAATACAAGGTTTCTTGATTTTAGACCAATTTCAGAATGATACCTATTCAAGTACTTATCCATATTACAGTAGCCTTTTATAAGTTGAAGTACATTTATTGTATTTTAAGACCGTAAAATGGGTCTCCCAAAGGTAGCCATTAGCAGTTGGCACATTTTCAAACAGCAGTACATAAGTTTTGACAACCACGCAAAATTGTCAGAGCACTTATTGTCAATTTTGTCCACAGAAACCTATCATCTAATGGAAATCAAGTTGCTGCCATAAAATTCTCATTGGTAGTAATAAGTAAACAAAACATCCTCCATCTAATCATCAACTGGGATAGGTGCAGTTACTACTCTGTCCAGAATATATCACAAATATCTCCTGGGTATGTATCTTACTAGTCAGCTAAATTTTTTTTTTTTTTAAATGAGAAACTCTGAAGAGTTGCATTTAACAGCCTCTACCAGAAATTAAGATGCTTTTCTTATGTCACAATAAGCACTACAATTTATGCAACTTCTAAAAACTTTACTACTTCTTTCCCTTCTTTTCTCAGCCACTACAAAATTCATAGAATCATAGAATATCCCCAGTTGGAAGAGAATCCCAAGGATCATTTGAGTCCAACTCTTGACTCCACAGAAAATTACTCAAATTTCAAACTCTGTCTGAGAACATTGTCCAAATGCTCTTCGAACTCTGTCAGGTGTGGAGTTGTGACCATTGCACAAGGGAATTTGTTTCAGGATCTGATCAACCTCTGATGAAAAACCTTTTCCTAATATCTAATCTGAATTGAGATAATTGAGATTCCATGTGTTGTCATACTGGCTTCTTCATGGCTCCTCAACAATAGTAAAACACACAAACACACTGAAATACCCTAATGGTTACAGATTCTTTCACACTATTTCCTACAAATGTCAATTGCAACAACCTGCTGCGCTCCACTTGCTTTGTAATACTACATTCCTGTTCTCTGCTTTAGCTAAGATCTGACTCCCTACCAAGTCTATTCAAGCTCCCCTTCCTCAGTTTCTCCTACCCTCTCTTTTCCTTCCTGTTTAACTCTCAACTAAGCCTAAATACTGCTCTAAAAGCTCTGAATTCTCATGCATTTTAACTTACTGCTTAAAAATGACAAATGCCTCAACAACTTCTGTTTTAGCCAGTACCAGAAGAACTGTCTGAGTTTGTATGTGCAGTTAAGGTCTTGCAGATCTAATAATTCTTTGCTGACAGCAGGTGTGGTCTTTCTCCCATCTATTCTGTCTCTTGCAGCAGAGTTAAAGATCTTCCCTTGCACTAGCTTTGGTTTCTATTAAATGACAAGTGAACCATTCTGCTCACTAAAGCGGTGGAAGTTATTCACTTCTCTCCTTGCTGGCCTAGTTTTCAACTTGTTTAGTGATCTGATTCTAATGAGCAAAAATTAATCCAAATGGCAGACTTGTTCCAATGAGACTGTGAATGGTGAGAAAGGCCTTTGCTGGGAGAGGGGAAGATAATACAGAGAGTGGATCTTTCTCTTTCAGTGTCACAGGCTCAGCCATTTTGCCTGGCACTAGCCTTATTTAGTTCTACTCATGTTAGCTTCAGTTTCTTTTGAGAGGTAATCTTTTTCCCTGTACTCTCCTTGATGTCACAACAGGAGTGAATCTTCATTGTCTAGAAAATTGAGGTGACACCACTCACTCCATTAGTTCTTGCTTTTATCATTCCTCCTTTTTATACTTTTTACAAAGAAGCACAAATATATATATATATACACATAAAAATATATAAAAAGAAAGCATAGTGAATGACCCATTCCAGTATCTTCAGCTGACTCAAAGCATGGTCACCATTCTGGAATAATGAGATGTCTTGGCTGACTTGCCTAAAGTCATAGACGCTATGACATACCCAGAAATGTTTAAGTTTCCTGTTCTGAGTCAAGCAACTACTAAAAATACCACTAATCTTCCTTCTCTTTTAGATAATACTCAGTAAGGCATATTGGTGTAAAACTGTATTAATAAAACAGTTCTGAAAATTTTCTCCCTAGACTTTTCGATCAGCACTAACAATTTGAAAGAAAAGCATAGTTGGGAACAGCAAAGTTTCAAAATATTTTTCACTCAGACACATATTCAGATGTACTGAGGACGGTTTCAGAGTCTAGCTTGGTTACTCCAGGGCTAAAGAAGGATAAAGTATTTCTATGTTGGAGCAGGAAGAACTTCCAACCAAAATGCAAACCAGGACTGCAGATTTACAGCTGTATATCTTGATGTTATTTATATTGTCTGAACTTGGAGATGCTTCATTTGCCTTGCTGTACTACAGTCTATTGCTTACGTCAGCTTACAGAATAGTACAACCAATGCTTTGTAAATAAGGATGATTTAACTCCCATTTCAGAAAATGGGAAGTCATATCATCCCAGATCCAGACACATCTACAGTCCTACACACAGTGGTACAGTAAGAATCTTTTCCTTCAAGATACAGATTTCCTGACACACTGGTAATAATGCCAGCAAGTTGTAATACTACCATTTTGTCTCCTTTTCTTGTATTACATCTTTAACAAAGTTGCACTGATATTTGATATCTACACTAATGTTGTAAGATAACTGTAAACAATAACTAAAGTTGTTTTTCTGCACTTCATTCTCTTTACTAAGATGTTTCTACTTAATAGTTGTGATTTTAAGCCAACAGATGCCATTTGTGTGCATGTGTTTTATTTGGAATGCAGAAAAAAAAAGGTACAGTTCCCCATCCACAGGTTCTAAATGAAAAGTTAAAGGCTAAACCAGCTCACCAAAAGATATGATCAACACCAGAAACAACAAAGTGAGTAGAACAACAAAGAACAACAGGATCCAAGGAAGAAAGGAAACAATAAGAGCATAACACCTATCTTTTTTACTAATAGTGAGTGTTTACATCAGCATTGTCAACACTTCAAACAACACTTTAACCTAGCCTTGAGTGCAGTAAGAATTACAAAGCAACTTCTAGAAACAGCAGGCAAAAAGACAAGTATCATAAGCAGTATTCAACCCCCTTTAACTAAGGTAATAGTTACACATTCTTACACACCTCTTTCTCCTTGAGCCTCGTCTTCCCATCTGTTTTGATCTGCAGCATTCTACAACTCACCTTGCACCAGCAGATACTTATTAGGCCTGACTGTGAGGCAATTTAGGTAATCTCCCAGTTTAACCCACAAAAAAGGGAGAGAACAGAATTTTTTGTGCCATTTTAGTGAACTGGATTAGCCCCATATTGGCTATGAAGGGAAGTAGTGTTCGGAGTGCAAAGATGTTCCACACAAGAAGCTCAAGTCTAAACAAATACTAAGAAATAGAGATATTAGAGGGTTTTTTCCATGTTTCTCAGAGTTTCCCTTTCAATTTGAGTAAAGAAAATTATCATAATTGTCCTGAAAACTGTTAAGATTAGGACCCCTTCCTCTTTATAGAAAAATGTCATCACTTTGCACTGTCAGTCCTCCCTGTAATGCATGCAGACCAGCCTAACCACACCCAGACCACTACAGAGTTAAGTCCTCCAGCTTTCCCATTTCTCAGAAAAGACTGATATAGATGTCAAAATTCTAGCTAATAAAAGATAGATATATGGTGTACTATATAGCTTTGTATTTTTATATTCACAGTAAATACTTATGCCAACACCCGCACACTCAAATGCATTGCAACATGACTCCTGATGCAGTCCTTTTAAAAGCAAAACATTCTGTTGTCGCATTAACCTCTTAGAGCTAAATGGTCACACCAGTCCTATACTTAAGGCAATGTAAATTAGCTTGCTCATGCAATATTCTATCAGTTTATCTAAACAAACTAAAAAGAATGCTTTGGACAATAAAAGTTATGGCAACATTTTGACAGACTAGAACATAGGAATCGCAGGAACATTTTATATAGAAAAATATATTTAAAGATTACCTTAGCTATTGTGTTAGGATATATTTCTAAGTTAAAAGTTCATATGTAGTTAATAAGAAATACTACAGCTCAGTGTTTCCTATGTACCTGTTTAACTTCAGTTAATAGGTCATATTCACTAACAATAGCACTGAATAAAATAAGATTAAAAATACACCCGAAAGCAAATCTTAAATAATTATAAATTCTGTTTTTAAAGTCAGTTTTTCACTCAATCCTTGAGTAGTGAAAAATACTTTCATTGAAAACATATCATTAAAGGCTAGTATTAAAAAATCCCTCTGACACTTTCATGGATGGTCAATTCTATTAGTTATTAAATATATAAAATAGGACTGACCTGCACAGAAATTCTGCTGCGTCTGAGTAGTTAATCTCTCCTGTAGAGTGCGCTTTTCAAAATGCCCTGCGGTTGCATTCCTATGTAAGCATGGTTGTCTGATGGTAAATCCCAGTTCTCCAGGTTCAGAAAACTTCAGATAAAATGGTGGCTCCAAATCATTGAAAGAGAGGTTTATAGCACTGTGCCTCCCACTGCAGTAGTCACCAAACATAGGTTCGTCTTCAGAGTCCTGTGCAGGTAATGGGAGAATCCGATGATGCAGCTGTGGGCTAGGCAGTCTTGAAGATAACGGAGAAGGAATAGGTGACATTTGTTTGTGTGTATTAGATAGCAGATAGGAATTACTAAAAACATTACTCACTGCTACTAACGAGGGTGAATGCAGCTTTTTCTCTTCCAGCTTGTTACTTGTCCAAGAAACATCAGGATCTTCATTTACAGGCAGGTTCAGAAATAAATGCTTGTTGTTTCCCCGGGATACCGTGGTTCTTTTCTCATATATTGAGCCTGGCAGGTTTCTGTCTACTCTTGTAATTTGTTTCAGTCTCTTCCATTCTGCAGCTTCATCTAAACTGTCACTCTGTATAACTTTCAGAAGAGCTTTATTGACTGCTCCCACAAGGTTGCATGACTCATCGGTAATGTGCACTCTCTCTGCTTTGTACTTCAAAACAGAGCTGTCTTGCTCCTCTTCCTGCAGCACACTTTTTCTAGAGTATCCAGCAGTTTCGTCTGCTGAATATCCATTATTTCTTGATATAAACTCATTATGTACTGCTGTGAGAACAGGAGAAACCATTTCTTTGTGAAAATCAGATAATGACTCCACATGGGTTTTCGCAGCTTTATCACAAGAATCTGAATCCTGTACTTCAGCAGAAATCCTGAATCCTGGTTTCTCCTTGCAGACCTGGTCAGTACACTTGTCATCTTTCAAGATTTTAGCAACTGCAGATTTGCTTAACTTCTCTAGGTTATTAGATAGATTGTCCTGAGATGATTTTACCAACATGATACTTTGATGTACATTTATAATTTCAGGAATGCATTCTGCATTATCCAGTAGTTCAACTGCAATTTTATCACTGTTGTCTTTTGATACAGAACATGCTAAGTCAGCATCCAGTTCCATAGCTTTGTTGCTTTCAAGAAAACACCCCTCTTTTATCCCTCTTGCTGGTTGTATACCAACATCTGGTGATAAATAGTCTTTAGCTTTTGCTGTTACACAACTGGAAGCAGACAAGGAACTGGGAAAACTCCTGGTAGAAAGTCTTGTGGGGAGCATCTTCTCATTACTCATTTGCATGCCTCGTCCCCTCAGTAAAGAAGGATGTTGTTCATGTACCTTATTTCTCCCTTTCCAGTGCCTGAATTCAGAGCTCTCTTTTCTTCTATATTTCCTCATTTTCTTGCTATTTAGTTTGTCTCTCTTTGCAGAATCCAGAAAGAACTCCCGATGATATGCAAAACTGGAATCATCACATTTAAGTTTTGTGACTCCAGAAACAGCCTGTTTCTTTTCCTCCTGATGTCCCATGTTAAGGCCCAGAATATGATGTGATCTCAAAAGACAGGATAACAGTTTCTCCTTTTCAGCAGTTAGTCTGTACAACTCAGTGAGAATGTCTTTTGTTGTAGTTTGCTTGAAAATAATATCTCTGAAGTTTTCATATGGCTGTTCTCTCATCTCCAACCTCTCCTGTACTTTATAGCAATTACAGAAACGTTTACTCGTTCTATCCAGAGTCACACAGCCCCTGTAAGTAAATCCTCTGACTTCTCCCTCTGGAAGATAGAAGCTGATGTAACAAAGCTCCATAATGGGTTTGTGCAATTGAAGGATAGTATGTGTGCCTTCCATTATGCTTGCCAAAGTAGTCATTCATTTAAATTATGTACTAAGTGCATCAAAGCTTTCATGACATAGCATGTGAGGCAGAAAATGGACAGAAGGCGTCTGAGTAATCTTCAACAATAACATTGTCTGCTGGAAAAAAAAAAAGCCTGTCAAACTCAGTTATGGCAAATTTAATATGACAAATAACAAACCCATAGTATCATAATATTTTCATACTTGTCTTTTGTTTTTTCTCTGATACACATTTTACCTTAAAAACATCACAAAGCATGATATTGCTAAAACTCAAATATGAGTCAATCTTTCTCCTTTACATCACAGCTATCTCTAGGGTTCTCTTCCATAAGGTCACAAGATGTTCAATAAAACACCCAGTTCAAAGAGTATTTACTGTTCAGTGCTGAAACATACTGCCTTCTCTCAGTTAAAAGTTAATTTGCTGTTATACGTTTGGTTAAAAGAATCACTGAAGCATATATGTTGCTTTTCAACTCAAACAGCACCATAACACCATCACAGTGTAATCAGCTCTTGCTACTTATTGCACAGCAGGAAAAAAATTAAAAATGAAAAGGATGAAAATTTACTTCAGTTATCAGTCAAACTGTTCTGACATCAATAAAAGTTGCAAGAAAAAAAAAAAGAAGTGTTTACTTGGTTAATATATGCAGAACAGAAGACCCATCAATTAAGGTACAAATCTATTTTGATTCAAAATGCAACAGTGTAATTGTATTCCTACAAGCAGGTTTGCTGAGCCTTGTTATTTCCTTTTCTTTGTATTGCATCATATTTTCTTACTAAAGATCGAATTACATTCTTTTGATATATTTTTGATAAAAGTTAGTTTACTGAGAATTTAATTGGCTTGCTATCAAGGAGCAACTCTGCAATCATAATTGAAGTGGGGAAGTCCGCAGTCACTAGGAAAAGAACTTAAGCTCAGCAGCAAATCCTGCAGCACACATAGCTAGGGAGCACCCGCTCTAAGCCTTCCCTTTGTTGAAAGTTTGAATAATCACAGTTTCACTTTAAACACAGTACAGCGGAAACTTCTGTCAATTTGTAAGTCAAGCTTAGCCTTAGGCAACAAAAAGTAAAGGAAACTGCCACATTACCATGTCACACATTTCAGTTTTATGTACTTTTTCAATACACAAATACTGTATCAGTTTGTAGCACATATCAAGTCAGATATAAAACAGCACCAATAACTTCATCATGAATCCATGTCACCAAATCCTAATCTAAGAAGCAAGTGGCATTTACCCAAAATATCCTATCAACAAATAGTCACTTTTGCAGATTTTGAGCTAAGTTTTAAAGCATTTTATCTAATTATAGTATTCTTTAGTGTCAAAATTTCTATTTCTTTTACTCAAAAGAGTAAGTGCCATTTACTTCATGCCAGTGAATACATATACGCTTAATACTTAAGGAGAGAGCCTGACAATAAGGAAGATAAGGAAGATCTCCATCAGATGAGCTTCTTGATTCTGTTTACCAGCACCAGTAACAGTAAACAGCAACTGTTTACCGGTTATGTGGCATTCAGCAATCTGTACAGGTATCAGAAAGGGTAGGACAGGTCGTTACTTCTGTTGAAAATAGTCTTGTTGCTTCATAGATATACAACAATTTCTTAGAAAGTTCTGCCTTACTGTTCCTTCTTGTATCCTTATCTTAACTCATTTACTGATTTTGACATACTAACAAGGTTGAGTACTGCCAAAAGCAGGCTTCCCTTCTTGTTCTCCTTGTCTCAGCTGCACACATCTGCAGCTTCTCTGGAGTAGAACTGAGCAATTATGCAGCCACAGGGTGTCTCACTGGTAGATGCACCCCCAAGTGGTTCTGTGTGTAGAAATAACCAAAGAAAAATTTTTCTTCAGAGACACCTCTAACTTACTCTCCACACAAGTAGTAGGGAACAACTCTTACAGTAGCATTTTGCTAATACATCAACTTGCCATAGCACTAAATTGCCCCTTGAGTCATCTAGCGTGGTGAGCTACACCAAATACGAACTAGTTAATTTGCAGATATTTTCATAAACGAACACTCAGTAGCCTCAGCTAATGAATGCTGAGTCAGTTCTTACTTACAGGAGAACTTTAAGGAAGAACGGGATTTCATAGGAGTGGCTGGGCAGGGAGATAGATGACAAAGTCCATATTTTGGTCCACTAGCAACGTACAGTGGTTAAACTAGGAAGCAGAATCATTAAATGGGAAAAACAATAAAAACTAGTAAGAATCAGGATTTCTCGAGTAGACCAAGATCTATGCTTAGCATTGACTTGAGGAAGATGATGCATCACAAGGTGTTTATCCATGAAAATAATAAAAAGTAGCAATATAAAGAAAGGGGATTGTGTCTAATACAGAGAATAAATCAGTCTATTAGACCCAAATTCACAGTTCTATCTAGGAAGAAACCTCTTAGCATTAGTCTGATTTATTTTTGTGTTCATTTGTTTTGCCCCAAGTGGAATGGCATTTTATCACTGGATGATGTAGCAACTGAAAGGTAATAGCATCATGGAAGCTACAGACAGAAACTGAATATCCTCATATTTACATCTACAACCCACAGAGCAATCCAAACTCTGTTCGGAAGAATATGTTGCTCTTGTTAATGTATATGAATTTTCTTGGACTAAGGAATATATGTGTAAGGGTGAGAATTTGCTAGTCCTTGCCTCTGAAATACAAATTTGTTGGGCTGTAACACCTCCAAAACACAAGTAGTTTACCTAATCTGATCTCTGAATCATTCCATTACTGAAATGAGACCAACAGCTCCCCCTTAATCATAAAACAAAAAAAGCTTTTTTTAGTTAAAAACAAATAAGCCTACTCTAGATTTTGATTATTATTTAAACTATATTTAAGTTAAATTACTATATCTGTCAACAACCTATTCATCTGACTCAGACCTACTTTGGAGGATACATCCAATTTTCTGTAAATTAAAACCTCAATCAGGTAAAAATTACAGTTTAAGTAAAACACCAATTAATCCAAGATGACTTAATTTTATCTACAGAAAATATAGCATGGAGTGATGACAACTTCAGCATCTATGCTCACAGTTTTATGTACTTTAAAATGATAGAAGAGAAGATTCATGTTGTGAAAAATATTTAAGAGAAAAACAGCTATTCAGTTAGAGAAAGCTATTTCAAAACTAGAAAGAACAAATGAAATTTTTAAATAGTATCTGAGAAGCAACTAACTCTGTTGCTGTATTATTTTATTTTTAATTAATAGAGGAATAGTGAGGTAACTTTGTTTTGCAATCAAAAAAGTTGCAGTTTAAGTGCTCCTCCTCAAAGTCAAAAGTCAATACACCCAAAGTATGAGCAGACACCATTCAAGTCTTCCCTGTGATTTAAGATTCAATATAATATTGTGAGATCTAATCCTTCCACTCTATCACCACCTGCTCTTCTCTGCCTTTTCCTATCAGAAAAGGAGACTGCTGTTCAAGTTGCTCTCTTAGTAAGTCAGGTCTCCATTGCTGCAGTTCCATCCCTCCAGTAAGACACTTTGCCTCTGCTCAGTACAACAGGTACTCCTCCTTTCCCTGATGTTTAAACAAGAACCTTTACTCCTTATTTTCCCAGCTCTCCCAGGTATCTGTTTGTTATTAGGTAGCAATGTGTCCCTCAATGTTCCTCAATATGTTACTGGTAACTTTCTGTGCTATGTGATACAGTTCCAGAACCACACCAAAACAGAAGAAACTTGGTAAATGAAAGGCAGCAAAAAGGCAGAGGGAAGGGAGATATATATTATTAGAAGAAGCAAATGAAGCAACTTCAGTTTTTGTTTACAAAGCATGACTTCTTTGGTAGAGACAAGCTCCAGCATTTTCTTCTCTTCCTAAATTCTCATGCTTCTCTGAGGTTCTTCTGGACTATCATTTGACCAAATAACAAATGGTATCACTAGACAGATAAAAAGTTATTATCTATTTCTGATGACAAAAATGTTACTTCTTTGCAACAGCACAGATATAAACTAACATTTCTAACAGTGGGAGTTGCCCAACTACAAGCCCGAGCTGTTTTTACTGCATTGTGACAACAACTCCGAAGTTACACTTTTAAAAGTTTGTGTGAACAATACCAGGTATTGTTAGCATTGGTAGTTAAAAATACCATTCTTTTCAATTACACTCTACAAACACTGAAGTATGTTAGAAGAGTTGTTGCAGCAAAAGAAACAGTCTATATCAGATACAGAACTGGTTTATTAAATTTCAGACCACATGCAATGACACGAGGGAAGTATTAGAGCACATTAGAGCCAATCAATTCAGATGAAATGTAAAACATAGAACATAAGTCTGAAAGTCATTAAATTAATCCACAATGCAGAGCTCTATATACCAAAAGAGATTTTAAAAGATAAATGTAAATAGTAACAAATATACAAACAACAAAAATGAATGGAATTCATCAGAAAAACATGTTAAAATGCCCTGGATCTTTTACAGTCTCTGGCTATATCATTCTGTCCAAATTAATTCAGCACAGGACTGAGTTCATACAACAAAATTTTCTGAAATCCAACTCCTGAGTACCTTACCTTGGTGACCTGAAGAGAAGGAAATCTAAATGTCTTGAAACAAACTCATCACTTAAGATATACTATACATGGTAAGTAAAGATTCAGATAGTTTTTAAAAATTTCTGGATTGACTGAATAAGATGATGCCTCACTAAATACAAACATTCTCACCAGCCAAACTACCTTGCACTTGTTCCTGGTCTTTTATATATAGGCCACAGTCTCACTTTGAAAGATCTGTAAACAAGCATATTATTTTTCCAGCTCATAGCAGATGAAAAAGTAATAAAAGATAGATTATCATTTATATTTGAAATTCATATTACATTTGACTAGTCAGGTTGGGAAGCAAACATAAAAGGCTTATATTACATTATCCAGTCTCAAAAAAATTATAAAAACTAGACAACAAAACTAGAATAAAATTGAAATCAATGACTTCACAAATAGATTAGTCTCTGAAGTGATAAAAAATATTTTCCATATTCAATAGTGAGTAGTAATCTCAATCTTTTGTTGAACATTTTTTAAAATAGAATTTGTTAACCATAAACCATCACAAATCCTGCCAAATATTTCCAGCTGTACTCTTACCAAGAAAGTTCCTTTCTTCAGATTTTTGCTGCCATGACTTGAGCCAGCTGGTTCCCATCACAATTTATCTACTGTAATACCTGAATATAGCTGAAAGCAATTGGAAATACAAAGTAATTAGTACAAGTAGATTTTTTCCTGTTAATACTTAATTTGTGCGCTAATATACCGTATTCAATTTTATTTCCAGAAAAAAGGGCTCTCCCTCCAGAAAGAGAAATAGATTGACATGAAAATTCTCATCCTTCTGCAGCCTACTTCAATTTAGCAAAACAAAATGCTGCTTTTTCTGACACAACTGTGTCATCAAATTAAAAAAAGAAAAGATGACACAGCCTGTCCTCATGACTACTAAAGATGTGTTGACAGTGTTCAACAACATGATAGGACATACTAGTCCAAAAATCTGCTTGAGAAAGATAATTTGCAACAAATTACCAAATGAGATTTGTATAATGAACTCTTCCATTTGAATGCTTAAGAGCAGTGAATAAAAATTCTGCAATAGATAATTTCACTATGAAAAACTCTGGAAGTATTAAGCAGTAAACCAGTAGACATTTGAGAAAGAGCAAAGGCAAGCTGTACACATATCCCAGTAAAACCACTCTTAACACAGTAATAGTCTGTTTGAAATATGACTTTTTGGGGTTCAGATGCTGTACATTATGAAACAATACCCCTCCACACTTCTTGGACTGCTCCTCCAGCTTTGTTTGCAAAAATAACTGCCTTTATTTTATCTTTTAACTGAGATATTCCTTAGAAAAAAACAAAGAGGAAATATTTTCCATTGAAAATTGCAGCTAAAATACCTGAAGTGTCAAAATTATAACTGAAAATAGAATATGAACTGAATATAGATTCTAATAATCAGTCTTGCTGTTTCATTAGGAAAAACAAGTTTGTTTCACAGCATAGGTGAAATAAGCACCTTCATTTTACACAATTCATGACATGTCAGACAAACTCCGTTGCAAACATCAGTCCTGACCCTCATATCTCTTTGAAACAAAGCATGTGGAGCTAATTGATCACAGCCTTCAGAGCAACCTGCTCTACTGGAAGGTGATCCTGCTCATGGGCAGGATGGGGCTGGAACTAGGTGGTCTTTAAGTTCCCTTCCTACTCAACCCATTCTAGGATTCTACCTCAGAGAATCAGGTTGCCCTCCTGGTCCAGGACCAGCAGTCCAGTACAGTGTAAAATATGTATACTATATACACATAGTTACATAACTCTCCTCTACAACTTTCTGTGCCTAAGACGAATACTCTCAATAAAATAAAATCATGTAACTTAAAAGTGAAAACTACTCCTGCATATACATATAGAGGCATGTGCCTGATATTAAGCTGAATTCATATAGCAACGTAAAAATTACAGGCAAGAAGAAACATTTTTTGCCTCAGGAAACAGAGGTCTTGAAAACTGTACAGACACTAGTCAGCTGATTTTCAAGTTATAAACAAGATAAAAGCCTCTACCTATCTCTATTCATAAGTCTAAAAATGTAATCTTGACATATTTCAATAAAAAAGCACAGTATAATAAAATAAAGCAAAGAAATTCGCATCAATAGCAAACTAACATACACTTGCATGATCATATTTGCATATTTTAGACTTGGGTCATGAACTTCATACATGAGTTTCCTATATACCAACTTCAAACCCCAGTTAATAATATTAAAAATATTTTGTATTGAATACATTTTCCTGGGTAGGTTATATAACATACTAGTAGGCAATTTCCACTTCTGGCAGCATGTACATGTTACAGAAAAAACAAATGAAATAAATATTTTTTTAATAGAAGAACTATCATCTTGTTAATCCTTCAAAAGCATTAATTTTGATTTTTGCAAACTCTGCCAGGCAAGAACTGCAACTTCTATATTATGTAATAGCTTGGATAACTGATAACAAAATATTGGTCAGAATATTTTTTTGGAAATACTTCAACATAAGAATATTGTGGTTTATAAGTAACTACTCTAAAATAATAAACATGTAAAAAACTTTTATACTCCATTTCATTTTAAACTGGTTTTAGTTTTTAACCTTCTAGATACACTCGGGAATCACACTGTGGTATTATTGTGCAGTAAAATATGCAAGTGTATTTTACTGTATGCATATCAGCCAAAGGAACTGAGTTAGTAAGATTATCGCTTGAAATAGCTTACCAGTTATTGTGTTGTCTCATATTTAATTTTGCTAAACCAAGACACCAGATTTGAATTTACGCGATCTCTGTACCTGGTAATGTCATGCAGATATTAAAAAAAAATTTAATATACTGCCTTTCAAATTAGAAATCTTTCACCAAATTTCACTTTCAGAGACACATTTTGAACTTTAAACCCAGTACAGTATGTAAGGAAAGCCAAAGAGAAGAAACCTAAAAGGCTAAATTACAACCAGTCTTTAAGGTCTTTCATTAGCAAGGAGAGGGTTCTAGATGCACAGGCCTGGACCAACTGCAAAAGATGTATATTCTCAGGGAGTTACAGTAGTGAAGACAGAAGAGAAACAGAATTAAAAATAATGATAGCAACAACTTCCAATAATGTTTTAGACATTTAGAAGATCCCCTGCTTAAAATCCAGCAAGGTTTGAATACATTTTTATCCTGCAAGGAAAGATCAAAGATGCTGTCCCAGGCAAAATTCTTACAACAATTTTCTGAAGCATTTATTTGGCAAGTTTAAACCCATTTAAGTATGCACATTCCAAAATATTTCATAAAATTATGCAAACTTTGAGGACAAACTCAGAACTCTTTTAAACTTCTTCCCCATGCCCAGACTTCAGTGATCTTGGAAGCACTTTAGCCTTAAAGAATTTTAGGTTGGTATAAATGCAACCTTCATCATCCAAGTTTTGAAAATCTTGGCTGAACTGGGATGAAACAGGTTGTAATGATTTGCAATGACCATTTCTTTGAAATGCTAAAGCTGAGAATTACGGCTGTATTTGTTTTCTTCAGCTTTTTGCTGGCAGCATTTCACAGGTGAATGGTTTCGACATACACAAATACAATTAACAAAAAATGACAAACTCAATTGTTATCCATCTGAGAGGACAGATCACAGGTTTTCTAAAGGCTGGCTAAACAAGTATACGAAGTACCAACTTTCAGTCTGTTGTATCAACACTCAGACTGTTGCATCTGTTCTGTCCTAGGTAAAAATCAATCAACATTAAATAACAGTACTGAAAATGATTAACTGCTTGTCCATTATTGTGGCTTGCCTAGTCTGTGCACTAACATAAAGACCACTCACACTGAACTTATTACATTCAGCATGTCTATCAACAGGCTAATGCACTTCTAAAAATAAAAATAAGTTTTAAAAGTACTTTTAGACATTATTAATCAGATTAAATAGTTTGCATAGATACTCCAAGTGGTTCTATCTACAGCAACAAGACAAGCTTCATGCCAAAAAACCCAAACCACTAAAAGATTAAAACACAAAGATAATATTTCAGTGTAATGAACTAAAAAAAATGCAGCAGGATAAGCAGAATGACTTTGAGAAAAGCGTTGTTGTAGATCTTGATGGATTAAATACACATTTTCCTTCAACTAATACCATTTAAAATCATTTGTAAAATTGCATGACTTTAAATGGAGGACAGATGCACTTCAATACTAAGACTTAACAGCTCTTAGATAATTTTCTAAAGGCCCAACAGAACAAAATATATGTGGTCTTCTGGAGATACTAATCTTTCTGTTATGACTAAATGAAATCAGATTTAAAATCAAGTTGCATGTCCAAACTAATGATCAGAGGTTCAGCCTTCAGTGGAAAGAAGTGGCATTACCTATATGAAGAGACAGCCACGTGGATGACAATTAATGCTATATGTTTTATGCACTTTCTTTCCCTCTTCGTGAATAGAAATGCTGATATTCACTATCCATGTTGTAACTCTGACAATATCTATGGTGGAGCATAATCACAAGTATTAATCTGAAAAAGATATAAAGCCTTATGTAATTTCATAATACAGCTATGGTGGAAAGGAAAAAAACACTTCCTTCAGAATATGAAGCAGCTTCTGTTACAG
Source organism: Pavo muticus (assembly GCA_016647715.1). Classification (NCBI taxonomy): domain Eukaryota; kingdom Metazoa; phylum Chordata; class Aves; order Galliformes; family Phasianidae; genus Pavo; species Pavo muticus. The sequence continues at coordinate 594,952 of JACDJE010000342.1, forward strand.
ACAGCTCAAGGCTCTACCAGCTCCACTATTATTGAGGATGGTTGAGTTAAACAGATCTTTCAGCACCCAACCAGATGTCCTATCTATAAGTCAGTAACAACTGCAAGGACTGATTGTGCATGATCATTAAAAGATTAATGCAGCGTTTCCACTATTACTTCTCCTGATAGAGAAAGGGGGATTAGTCTTTTTGAAAACAAACAAAAAAAAAACCAGTCTTCATACCCCAGGCAAAACTGGCCCTTCACTGTATAGTCATATCCTGAGAAATGTCTGTATGAAGCTGATATTCATTACATTAACATTTACTCTGAATAGATACCATCTCTCAGCATTTTGTTTGGTGCTTGCCTAAAGCCTCCACAAAAGGAAAGTCTTCCCTGGCCTCTAATTGCTAAGCTTTCTCAAGGAGATTTTCTCAATTTTACCAACTTCTTCTATTAATAAGCTATTTTCTTATCTGATTATCATCAACAGTTTAAGTGAACAAGCATTGATCAAGGAAACCTGTGTACTCCAGAGAGAAAAAAATGAAAATAGAGATCTGTAGTATTAATTCAAATTATTTACCAACTTTGAAGTAGTCTTTAAGAAACTGAAAAAAAAAATTCAGATTTCTGGAAATACCTGTCTATGCAAGAAAATTACCTCTGCAGAGGTAATTAACTTTTACCCATACTACTTCTTTAGCCTTATCCTAATAACTAGCAAAATATTAAGGAAACATTCACTTGTTGCTCACTACTTACTACATGATCGTCACCTATGCATATGTAGCTGTATAATTCATACACAAAAAAAAATACAAAGGAGCATACATGTATGTGACACTTGTCTTCAATGAGATAGGTTCCAGTCAAAATCTGGTTTCCATTGTTGAAATAACACTTCACAAGATGGTTTGATTTTGTAGCAAAGTGCAACTCTCTGTCCATAGACACTCTGTCTGCAGTCATTCAAATTAATGATGTTACAGGTTGACAGTTCATTTAAAAATATAAAAAGCACCTCTTCCTCTCTTCTACTCTCCATCTAATCCAAAGTGGCTGAACTGTTTCTGCTGAAACTTACCAAAACCAGTCAATTTACCCACTAGCACAACCTTGCTACCTGAAAGGTGAAAGTTTCAGAATGTTATGTGTAAGTACACATTACATATTACACTCCATATAAATATTGCCTATGTACTCTCAGAAGTACCTTTAAATGCATAGTTAATAGTTTACTGATAACATTTGCACAAGACATTTCTACAAGTAAAATTACCTTTAAACAGTCATGAAAAATTGAGAGGATGGAAGGAAATAAGTAACTAGAACTAGAAATTTAACCAAAACTTCTCTATCATTTCTCAGTAATCTTTTATGTTGATTTCCTAGGAAGTTCCAACCAAGGAACCATGGATCCAAGGTAAGGATCCATTATGATTACTGCTACTCTGTTATGATTACACTTGGGGAGACAAAGACCACCAGATGAGACAGTGGGACAACCAGGACAATTCCTAGTCCCAATCTGTCAACTGGATGATATGATTAACTTTTGCTTCAGAAATAAACGGAAAATGTGTTTAAGTTGCCTCTGTATACTGATATCTCTCATTAAGAGAAGGGTTTATCCAGAAATCAGCATTTTATCAGAAGGGTTTATCCAGAATGTCACATTCCCAACACATAAAAGGTATCTGGAAATATCATTATACAAATGCGTTGTAATTCAGGGTAAGAGTTGAGTAGCCTCATCTGCAATGTTGACTCCTATAAGCTTTACAATATACAGTAACAGATTGTCAAAATGCTCTACATATTAATCACGTGTTTCCCACACATCTGCCTTCCCGAGTGCACGGAAGAATTTGCATCCTATAAATGCTGCAGTTAGACCAATCCACATTTCTCACCTCATCAAATCTATTCCATGCATTAGACTAGAAGAAAGTAGAAGAAAGCTAGCATGCCAATTTAGGAGTTATTTTGGGGTGGAGGGAGTAACCTAGGAACAACTTACATCCATAGCACTAACAAGAAAGGGACAGGGAGTAAAACAGCAGACTTTCTTAGGACTGCGAGGCAAACTGAGGTCCCAGCTTTTGAGCAACTGCAAAAGCTATTTATAAAGAAGCAGAGAGCAGGCAAGCAAGAGATACTAATGGAGACTGAGTAGCTCCGTTCCCTGCAGTCTCGAGTTCGTGCTTTTATTTTTTAATCCGTTCGATGGCCGCAGAGGAAGACACTGCCGGGAACTGAGCAAAGCGCTAGCGAGGAGCGAACGAAAGAGTATTACCTTGCGCGGAGCGGTGCCGTCTTCGGATGTCGCGGGTGCGGGCGCAAGGAGGACAGAGCTGCCGAGCAGCGCCACGGCCGCGGCTGCCCCGCGCTATCCTCGGCCGCCCCCTCCTCCTCCTCCTCCTCCTCCGCCCCCCGCTGACCGCAGCCGCCGCAGCACACGTCAGCCTCCCGCAGACGCGGCCCCTCACCGGAGCCCCCGGCAGGCGTCCGGTGAGAACCCGTTCTCAGAGGGGGCCTGCCTCCTGCAGGAGAGCTGCTGCGGGCCTGGCTCTCCGCAAAGCGCCGTTGCTGCGCCGTCTCGTCACTTGATGTGTCAGAAAGATTCTCTAGCAAAGTCTGGGTTTCCCGGAGAGCTAACACATTGAGGCTTCAGCCCGGTTATTTTTGTCATAAAGTGCCTTTGCATAATCCGTCGAATCTGTTCTTCTGGAACAGCATCACTGCCAATCATGTACCTACCACTTACTCCAGTAATTGCAACGCAACCCTTAAGCAAACCAGACATTGCTTAAACTGCAACATGAGTGAACTGGGATTCCCACCCTGTCCTCCTAAGCACTGCTTGAAGAGGCAAAGCACACAGCACCTGGTTTCCCAGCTACCTCGTGAAGCAGCTAGCTATTTTAAGATGCAGAATTTTAGATGGAGCAAGGAATAAGCCTCATTTGTTGGTCTGAAGATTAGTTTTCTACTAGGAATCCCTCCTGCTGTGCTCATAGAAAGTATTCCATTCTGGAGGGCACCAGAGAAGAATGCCTTCTGCAACCGCATCCTCAGATGAAAGTTGAGAATTCAGAAGTAACAGAATTAAGGTTAAAGCACTTCTAACAGACAACTGGAAAAAAACTGTGTTCTGACTCCCACTGTGGTTTAAGATCACTTCCAATGCTGAAACACCACAAGAAATACCTCTTTGCACAGTAACTTAGAGCCGATAAAAATGTACCACTTGGTTCTGCTGAGCTCATTAATATATGCAGTACATTTTAATAAATGCTTTACTTAGCTTACTGTGCATACCTTCCAGAAAATGTGGTATTTAATTTTAAGAGAAATTGTCCACCTCTACTTAACACTCTGGGGATCTTCAAACCTCTGTCACCTCAGGTCAATTGTAGCACCAAAAGCAATCCACTTGATATCTTCAACTCCATTTTCTCCTTTTTACCTTAATTTTTCTGAACATCAGCTGATTACCCATAGCAAAATGGGAGCTTGTATTCTGCACATTGAGACACGTCTGCAGCCTAGGGAATAGAAAAAACCCTGGCTGAAAGTAAAGCTTTCCCTTCTGGTGTCTAGTATTTTCAGGCAGAGATTAACAATTACTTTGTTAGTAACTTCCCTTTTTGCAAGCATGTGGTCTACATCAAGACAGAGTTCACAAAAAGTAACCAACATGAAACGATTATGTCAGGCTGCAATGTAGGGCACACAGAGCAAAACCTAATCTCTGAGAGGTTTCCACTTCATCTGCACTCATCTGCGTAATCAGCTTTTCATCTTGTCATAGGATAAATGCAACCTGCCTTCTGCTTCATTTACCCTATATAGAACTCTAGTATAGGTTTGCACGAAGCAAGCAGTAAGAGCTCACTTAAATATATTCAGAAAGGAACTTCTAACAATTCAGTTTTTAAAGGAGCTTTAGAGGTTGGAAGTCATCTATTTGCTAAGTTCATACGCTAATTAGAGTTGAAAGCTATTCACTTCATCTTGTATGCAAACAGAGCCTCATTTATAGATGAAACAATCCTTATTTTCAGCTACATTTACACTTCATAACCTCTGACTTAATGGACAGTAATTAACAATAGCTGCTGCTTAAACCTTTCAGGAGCTTTTACAAACTGTAAAACTCCAATGGATAACCCAAGTTGTTGAATGGACCTAATAGCTATGACCATCATCACTTGTTTCAGCTCCAGTTTAACTGAATGCAAGGCTTGTGCAAGAGATGACCTTCATGGAACAAGAGGATGAGTAGCAGCCTCCTGTTCAGGCTGTTCCCTTGTTTGGAGGATTACCAGAAAATATAATTGAAAAAACCACACTTCAGCATGAATGTTCTCAGAAGAAATGCACTTCAGCATAACAAGGATATAAGATTTCATTTTTTTCAACTTAACACATTGAATTCTTAACAAATTCAGGCCTATAATTCGACAGTTATCTACTCACATTTGAACAGTCATTTTTGAACTAAAATAGATTTTTATTTAAAATTTGAATACATTTTATGGCACGGTATTTGGATGATGTGCTTTTATTTTTTTCTTTTTTAATAGGGGAAGCCTACTATACATGCCAAGTACTCTGTATTCTTCAGTTCTCCCACATCAAATACCCCTCGTGTCTTGTTCTTTAATCCACACCATCCCATGCCTTGGAGTAGCAATATGAACATTGTGTTCATTTGATTCATAATTTAAGGAATTCCATAAGCACTACTTTTTAGGTTGCGATACCTTGTCCCCATGCCAGTATTCTTGTATCAAAAACTCAGAAGAGATTCTGCTCAGTTATAGTGAGAATGATTTGTGAAATTTTATGGAATCTCTAACAAGATCAATTACAATGCTGGCATAACTGAACAGCAGGAAAAACTACATCATCTGAAGTGCTGTTAGGTGCCTTGGCACTACCTGAAAAGGTAAGCTTAGTACATAGGAATCTTGAAAACTGTTAAATACTTTTAGATCCCTAGAAGGAAGGTAAATATTACTTGACCTGTATTCTTATTTTAAGACCTGGATTACTCTGTATCTTCATACTGTAACAGAAAGTAATTTCTCTATTAATGCGAGCCACATAGACGCAAATATACTGACATTTATGAAATAGACTGGATGGGTCTATCTACATATGCGCACAAATACATTTGATCAGCTTTTTTCTCTGAAATGTGAATTATATTGCATTGCATTAATTATTTCTCCCATAAATTCTTGACCCACTATCAGCTATTACAGAGTTATTACTGTTTATATTAGCAATCCGTTTGTCGTGCATTAACATCCAAGTTTTTATCTTAAGAAATGCAAACTTGCCATTTGAAAATACATAATCAGCAGTGAGACACCACATCTAATTGTTTAGTTCACCCAAATGATAAACTTTGGCCAAAATGGCTTTCTCTCCAATTAATAAATATGGATCCTAAAAGGTCAGCAGAGGAAAACCCTTGAAATTTTCAAACTTCAGAATATATCACACTTTGCAGTATTGCCAACTCTTGCTATTATATGACCTGATTTTGGACAGGAGGAGAGCCAACCTTTTAACAAAAGCAAATGTATGTTCACAAACCTTGTGAAGCAGCTGATGGAGCTGGGATTGTTTAGTCTGGAGAAGAGGAGGCTCAAGGGAGACCTCATTGCACTCTACAACTTCCTGAAGGGAGGTTGTGATGAGGAGGGGTTTGGCCTTTTCTCCCAGGCAACAAACAGGACCCAAGGAAATGCCCACAAGTTGTACCAGAGGAGATTTAGGTTAGACATGAGGAAGAACTTTTTCTCTCAGAGAGTTGTCAGGCACTGGAATGGCCTGCCCAGAGAGGTGTTGGAGTCACCATCCCTGGCAGTGTTCAAGAGGTGTCTGGATGAGGAGCTACGAGATATGGTTCAGTGCTTGTGGTAGCAATGGTAATGAGACAGTTGGACTAGATGATCTTGTAGGTCATTTCCAACCTTGTGATTCTATGATTCTGTCAGAATGAGGTGAAAAATGACCAGTCTCCAAAAGCACTGCAGAAAAGCTCTCTAGAAATAAACATATATTTACATCAATAATATTAATGGTAAATGATTCAGTTTGCATATAGAAAATATAAAAAAATTAAACCAAAATAACAATCATGATATACTGAAAGGTTACACTCAAAGGCTAAATGAATAACAGCACAGAGCACTGATGGAGTCTCCTGGTTTCCATGTCTCACTCAGCACACAACACTACAGACTGATATGATCAGCTACATAGTAGTTCAGATTTGTCTGTTATAGCACTTTTCCTACTTGATGTGTATTCTAAAATTTAATGACTAAAACTCAAAAGAAAATGGTAAGACACTAAAATAGTAACAAAAGCTTACTCAACAAACTGAAACCCATGCTTCTATTATGTGAAGGGACGGGCAACTCAGAAAGAGTACAGAGAAGTTGTTAAGATGTGCAGGGAGAAAATCAGAAAGGCGAAAGCCCAGCTCGAACTCAACCTGGCCGCTGGGATAAAAAGAAACAAGAAACCCTTTTACAAATATATCAATGGTAAGAGGAGGACTAAGGAGAATCTCCATTCTTTACTGGATGAGGCTGGGAATATGACTACTGGGGATAAGGAAAAGGCAGAGGTCCTGAATGCCTTCTTTACGTCTGTCTTTAAAGGTCAGACCAGTTATCCTCAGGGTACTCCACTTTTTGACCTGGTAGTCTCGGCTGGGGAGCAGACTAAACCACCCACGATTCAGGAGGAAACAGTCAGAGACCTGCTACTCCAACTGGACTGTCACAAGTCCATGGGGCCGGATGAGATTCACCTGAGAGTGCTGAGGGAACTGGCGGAGGTGATAGCCGAGCCGCTTTCCATCATCTATCAGCGCTCCTTGTTGACTGGTGAAGTACCGGAAGACTGGAGGCTTGCCAATGTGACTCGCATCTACAAGAAGGGCTGTAAGGAGGACCCAGGGAACTACAGGCCTGTTAGCCTGACCTCAGTGCCAGGGAAGGTTATGGAACAGATTGTCTTGAGGGAGATCATGCGGCAAGTGCAGGGCAACCGGGGGATCAGGCCTAGCCAGCATGGGTTCACAAAGGGCAGGTCCTGCTTGACCAACCTGATCTCCTTCTATGATCTAGTGACCCGCCTGGTGGATGAGGGAAAGGCTGTTGATGTAGTCTACCTAGACTTCAGCAAAGCCTTTGACACTGTCTCCCACACTATTCTCCTGCAGAAGCTGGCAGTCCGTGGCTTGGACAGGTACACTCTTGGCTGGGTAAGGAACTGGCTGGAGGGCCGGGCCCAGAGAGTGGTGGTCAATGGAGCTAAATCCAGCTGGCGACCGGTCACGAGTGGTGTTCCCCAGGGGTCGGTGCTGGGGCCTGTCCTCTTCAATATCTTTATTGATGACCTGGATGAGGGCATTGAGTGCACCCTCAGTAAGTTTGCAGATGACACCAAGCTGGCTGGAAGTGTCGATCTGCCTGGGGGTAGCAAGGCCCTACAGAGGGATCTGGACAGGCTGGATAGCTGGGCTGAAGCCAATGGGATGAGGTTTAATAAGACCAAATGTCAGGTCCTACACTTTGGCCACAGCAACCCCAAGCAACGTTACAGGCTTGGGGCGGAGTGGCTAGAAGACTGTGTAGAGGAAATGAACCTGGGGGTGTTGGTTGACGCTCGGCTGAACATGAGCCAGCAGTGTGCCTGGGTGGCCAAGAAGGCCAGTGGCATCCTGGCTTGTATCAGAAATAGTTTGACCAACAGGAGCAGGGAAGTAATTGTCCCCCTGTACTCAGCTCTGGTGAGGCCGCACCTTGAGTACTGTGTCCAGTTCTGGGCCCCTCACTGCAAGAAAGACATCGAGGCCCTGGAATGTGTTCAAAGAAGGGCAACAAAGCTGGTGAGGGGTCTGGAGCACAGGCCTTATGAGGAGCGGCTGAGGGAGCTGGGATTGTTCAGGCTGGAGAAGAGGAGGCTCAGGGGAGACCTTATTGCTCTCTATAACTACCTGAAGGGAGGTTGTAGTGAGCTGGGGGTCGGCCTCTTCTCTCGTGCAACTGGTGATAGGACTAGAGGGAATGGTTTCAAGCTGTGCCAGGGAAGATTCAGGCTGGATATTAGGAAATACTACTTCTCTGAAAGAGTGGTCAGGCACTGGAATGGGCTGCCCAGGGAGGTGGTGGAGTCACTGACCCTGGAGGTGTTCAAGGAACGTTTGGATATTGTGATGAGGGATATGGTTTAGCGAGAACCATTGGTGATAGGTGGATGGTTGGACTGGATGATCTTATAGGTCCTTTCCAACCTTAGTGATTCTGTGATTCTGTGAAACATTAACCAGCTCAGTATAATAAATAATACATCAAAATTAATTGCATTCTTTCTACATATATCACATGCTCAAAACACATTTTAACAAAATGCAGTTTAGTGCCAGCTACAATTATGTAGAACTGATAAGACACTATATAAGAATTCCTCAGGGCTAGAAAATATATGGAAGAAATGTAACACATGGACAAACAAAGGAAGAGAAAACAGCTGTGCTTTTTCTGAACTGTGGGTCTCAGCAGAGCTGTGTGAAAACAATTAGCAAATAAATTCAGATCCATGCAATGCCTCTCAAAACCTCTCTGAAAATAAGCGAACTTAATTCAAGCTATTCTTGGTAAACTGACGGTACTTTACAGAAGTTAATTAAACTGTTTATTGCCTTGGGAGAATCCTTTTCATTCATGGGAAAGTCAAAGAACGTGAAAGGTAAAGTTGCTTGCCTAAGGTCACATAGCAAGTTAAGTGGCACAGATAAGTATCTCTTGTACTTTCTTTTTATCACATCAAGTTTTTTGCATATTTCATAAATATGAACTACTACCTCTTCCTACACAGAGCAGGGGAAAAAAAATCTACTTTGAAAGTGATGGGGTAGAGGCCAGACCACAGGTAGCTACTAAGTCAAAAGTAGTATTATTTATGAAAACCATTATTCCAAACATTCTCTTTATGTCTCAGTTTTTGAATATGAAATCAAACATTCAGCTGCTCCACAGACACACATTTGTAAGAAAAATATAGATAACCTTGCATGATTTAATCACAAGCCTTCATAAATTGATGAAGAGTTTGACTCCAATGCTCATAAAAACATTTAGCTTAGAACAAAAGCAGATTTACTGAAAGTCATTAAGATATATTTTACTTCCAGCAAACACTGATGTAATCTCAGCAAAACAAGTCCATTTCAAATGGTTCAGTCATTTAACATCTTAAAATTGTCGCTATCAAATTTCACCTTCTTTTAACTTGTCTCTGATGCCTGTCACACTCAGCCAGTGTCACCTCTACAAACAAACAGAAACCTGACCAAAAGAAACATATCAAAAAAATCCTAGAGCACACCAAATCTAAGGCAACAGAGGAAATCAATAGATATTATCAACTATTCCAAGAAGTTTCACAATCTTAATATTGATCCCAGCAGATTTGAACTCAGCAGTCACAACATCAAACTGCATAATCAGCTGATTGGTCATTTCTAAGACTGACTTTATTAAAGTAAATTTAACTTCCACTTGGTGTTTATTTTTGTATTGCATATGAAAAATACAAATATAGACAATGATCATAGCTGACTGATTTGTTTTACTAATGCCTTTACAGTGAGCTCCTCTTCCTCTGTAATTGCTAAAAATCAACAGGTTTCTTAGTATGTAGAGATTACTTGGTGTTTTTTTTTTTGTAACATAGGAACTGCTCCAATTCTTATCTGGTGCTCACTATTTAAAATTTCTAAAGGTACTGTACAGAAAGGAGTTTGTTATGGTTTCAGCAGTGCAAGAACACTGAAACCTGCACCAGTGCTTCCTCTATTAGATGTTGTAATGCTATAATGTGATGAAAAGTACAGTAATAATAGTACAGTGGCAAAGCCCTAGGCCACAGCAAATGAGGACAAGCCCAAATGCAGCAGCCATGGGTGCAGAAAGAGGAAGAAAATTTGCTTACCCTTTAAGGCCTCAGGTAGGCAGGAATCTCCAACAAGATACTCTCAGCTCCACTGCCAAACCTTAAATGAGGTCTGGGAAGGGATGGATCCTGGCTCCACCCCTTCCAGTCACTCAGATGCACTGCATGCAGCTGAGCTCCCCTAGGTTGGCCCTGCTTTCCCACCAGGTGCTCAATCACTGTTTCAAGCTGTGACTTCACATTTCTACTACAGATATACAGCATATAGGAAAAAGATCACCTTCCTTTCTATAGCTCCATGAACTTGTCAGAATCAAGGAAGAAAGATGGAATAAAAGGAGAATAGTAAAAGCAGCAAAAAAGTCACAGTACTTGTTAATAACAAAAAACATTTTGTTTCTATGTTTTAAAAATGTATTTTCAATATAAAATTATATTTATAAATAATACATACATTCCATATAAAATTATATAAACAATATAAAGTCTATATTAATATATTCCAATGTGTATTTTATAATTTATATATGGCATATATTTATATTTAGCAGTAAGACGAACAAGAGCAGCAGGCCCCAGAATCTCAAGAAAAGGGAAATCCAAAAGCAAAACTGAGTTAACTCCACATGCACAAGTTGCAAAAATAAGAAATCGCACTTCAAAATTCCCATAAGGAATTCTTCCATTCAGTCCGAAGAAACAATATCTAAAATCCATCACTGCAGATACATAAGTTACATCACTTCTGCAAAATTTTGTTTACAGCAGTTTTTCAAGAAATAATCTATGTACTGCTCCAAATCCACAGTTCACTGCCTCTTCATCAGCACTGAAAACTTCATCCTTAGAAGAGGAAGTTTGAGATAGATACATCAAAGAGACACCAGTTATAACTTCAGCTTTATGGTTGTCACATGGACAGATATCATATGATCCTCTTTCTACTGATCACAAATCATCTCAAAGCTCAGTTTTTCATTTGCCTCAAGGGAAGTTATTCCAGACCATTATTGGATTCAAGTCTCAGATTCTCAGCCTTCTGATACTACTTTTTCATAAGTGCTCACAAAAATTTTACACATCCCAAGAAGAGAGATTCATTTTTATTTTCAAGATGTTTATCCATTATGTTCACTAAAATTTCTCCTGTAGGAATGAGATTCTCCTGATTTCAATACACAATGCTTTTGTGAAGTAACAAATATATTTTGTATGCTGGGACAATGCAAACTAGCTGATTCTGAATCAGTAAGTGACCCAGCTGCTTATCAAGATACCTAAAAAGGACTTGGATATTTTCTCATGACAGTGACTTACCAGGTAGGTAAACTTTCCAATGGCTAGGAAAGCATATGTTTGAATGAATCTGTTTAGAAGAAAGAAAGAACGAACATAATAGTACAGTAAACTGCAAGCTTTCAGAGCAAAATTTCATTACAGTTCACACTGTAGTTGCTTTCTTATGTTCTGTATGTTATTTTTATCATAAAGTAGTAGAAAGGTTTTGTGTGAATCTTTTTTCACCTAGGCTGAAAGGGACCACTGGTGATCACCTAGTCCACTTCCCCTGCTAAAGCAGATTCCCCAGAGTAAGTTACACAGGAAAGCATCCATGCATATTTCAGTGTCTCCTAAAGGAGACTCCACAACCTCTCCAGACAGCCTGATCCAGTGTTCTGTCACCCTGTCACCCTCAGAGTGAAGTTTTTCTTCATGTCTGTATGGAACTACCTATGTTCTAGTTTGTGCCCACTGCTCTTTGTTCTATTACTGGGCACTGCTAAAAAGAGCTCAGCCCCATTCTCTTGGCTACCATCCATCAGATATTTATAAGCATTGATAAGATCCCTTTCAGCCCTCTCCAGGATGAACAGTCCCAGGCCTCTCAGCCTTCCCTCATGAGGTAAATGTCCAGTCCACTAATCTTTGAAAAAATTCTTTCTAAAGAATTCTATTACTTTCTATTACTACTTTTAATTGCTCAACATACTACATGCTTGACAATTTATCTGTCCATGATACAATAAATACTAGAAGCTAGAACAGACCTGAACTGTTTCATACAGATCAACTGATTGATCATGCATTAGTCACTGAAGCTACTAAAGAAACTTCCTCCTATAAAAGTTTTTGAATACTGATAATTCACAGCTACTTCCTGTATGTCAAGGTAGATGCCAACAGCAGAGCATTCCAATTCAAATTATTTCTTCTGAACTCTGAATTCGGCACTGTGAAGTGAAGTATTAGTATTGAGTGAAGTATTAGCACTTCACTCATTACTACACAGAAGGATACAGCATGTTTAGCAGTGTTAGCTAAAGATTTTAAAGTAAGCTAGTCTCTAATTCTCATTCTATCAGTGTAGGCTCAATTTGCAATGTACTAGGGCTGCTCTGAAGGTAATGCCTCCTATTTTACTATTTTGGCCTAATATGTCAGAGGTGGATGTTGGTGGTGTGGCAGAGGTTGAACCTTCTCACCAACACTCCATTATATTTTGTTGCTGTGCAACAGATGACAGCAGAGGAGCAGTCTGACAAAATGGCATCTGACATAGAAAAGTTATGAAGCAAAGGTGTACCACTGAATTTACCTGTACAGAAATAATTGCACCCACTGACATTCAACTCTTGCTGAATGCTTATGGAGACCAAACAGTTGATGTGAGCACAGTGAGGTGACAGGTGATGCATTTCAGCAGTGAAAACTGTGACAGTGGGTCACCCTCTCCGGTGCAGATTTTGTGGACATGGCATTCAGGCTCTTGTTCATTGTTAGCAAAATTGAACATCTAATGGTGGTGCATGCGTTGAAAAAGTGTTTTGTAGCCAATAATTTGCTCTATCAAATAATGTTAATGTGCTCTTTGTATCTGTTGTAGTTACCATGTAAACAAATAAGCATTACTTTTAGAGTGACTCACATACTTAATTCTGAATAATATACGCATCTATGGTATTGTTTCTAAACACTTCATAAATTGAAAAAAGCAAGCATTTCTTCACTACACTGATTTCATTTTGTTACTGTCAGTTAAGTTGATTGAGAACAGACTAAGAGTATCTTTGCCTCAAGTTCTTTTCAAGTCATGGACTGTTCTGTTAAAAAATGGCAAGGCTGTATCATTAGCTGAAAATAACAGAAACTTTATGAAGAAACAACTTGATGTACAAAGTCTATAAATTTACTTCAGACTATCTACTACTAAGCTATTCACATTTTCCTTCAAATACATCCACAGATTTTCCTAAAGTAGATTGACTTTACACACAATCACAAGCCCTTTAGTATCAAAAACCTGGAAAATTAAAATAATACTCTATACCCAAAGGCCACTCAAGACACTTTCTCAGATGGCCCAAGAGTAGTTTGCATTAACATCCTTTTGGAACACTACTTGCAAAATATTATACCATAAAAAGATCCACAGAAGATGATGGTCTGGCCTTTTTGTTCCAGGGAAGGGGATTATCTCACATGCTCTTTCATGCTGGAGAATGCCAGCAAAATTTCAACTTCTTTATTTGCCCTATCTTAAATCTCAGTGTCTGCAACTACTAAGTTGTTTATTCAGTTAATACAATAACAGAAGACAGATTTCAGAATGCTCTTACTGAAAATTTTCTTCATCTTAAATATATCCCGAGCAGTTTCTACAGCTTCAAGGAAAAGAGTTTCAAATTCAAAATTTAGTATTATGTTAATATAATCATTATCTTTAACACAGTTCCAATGCCTTCATATTCTATTATTATAAAGAGTCATGATTATTTCATAATTAGATTTATAGAACTCACCAGCTACTTTTTTTTTTTGCTTATAGAACCTTTACTTTCAATCAACTAGTAGTGAACAAATCATTCAGTAGAAAATAGAAATAAAAAGAATGAGTTTAATGTACATCTAGATCTCCTTTAAAGGGAGATTCAGATGTACTGGGTTGCTACACTTATTTCCATTCTCCCAGCTTTCTTTTCTTGTAATAAATATTTCTACTAAACAGAAAATACACAAGTTAAGTATAACCTGTCTTCAAAAAGGAATTACAATGTAAATTATGAGCCCACACCATATAAATGATTTCAGCCTTTACTTACAGAACTAACCTTAAACCACTTTTAATCTATAATGAGACAAATTCTCACAGAAGTTTTATGTCCTGATGTGACTTCCCATTATCATGCTTTATATACCTGTGGTTTTGAACACTATATTACCTTTTGAACTAGCCATTCTCTCATCAATGAAGTCAAATAAACCTTGTTTTACAATATTAACCCTTTAGTGTGAAAAGCACTGGAATTATATAATTACAATGAATTAAATAATATTCTAATCCTAAAGTCTTCTTTTTGCTTACACACAACATACCACCTATCCATTCCAAATTTTTTGTTATAAAATATATAAGATACTGACATCATCTGTAATTTGCTGATCAACAACAGATCAGTAGACAAGATTGTGAAAAAACATTTACTTTTTAATAATACTTCTAATGTAATCTGTTGATCAACATACTACACAGTATTTGAAGAGAGAAAAACACACTGAAGTCTTGCTTTGACGATCACAGATAGACACTCAGTGTATTATTTCTGCTCTGCAACAGGATTTAACTGATTAGGCTAAATTTGAAGATGGTTGGCAAGAATATACTGTGTCTACGAGCAGTTAAAATTGTCTATTAATACCAACTATTAAATTAAAGGCTAAAAGTATATTTTATTCAGCTTATTTTTACATATCAGAAAAGTCAGACATCAAATAATTCAAAAAGTGACAACTAGAGTTAAAAGCATATAATAAAGATATGACTCAATATAATCATAATCCACATTTTTCAGGTTAGAAGTAGACAATCTCCAAAGTGAAAAAACAACATATCAGACAACTGTCATCTCAGAGACTGAGAAACTGTTGTGTAAGGAAACAGACTGAAGAGAACAAAAAGCAAAACAAACCACAGTGAAGTTGGTCAAAATGTATTGAAAGGTAAAGCTGGGATTCCTGTATTTGTCACAGTACAGAAGGGAACCTTTCATATCAAAGAACATTTTTAGAAAAAGAACATTTACATTAATCACTCAGTAAATATATTAATACTAATATGAGACTGTGGTATATCTTTAAACACTTTTGATGAACAGATACCTTTAATATCATCATCAAATGATGATAAAATAAGATATTGACTATTTTGGGGGCTGGAGATGTGAAGGTAGAGAAGAAAACCACAAACACTAGGACCATCAGACAGATGTGGATGGGAAGAAAGTTGGCAATAACCGTCATCTTCTGCTTTCTTTCTTCCCCCCCACAGGTAAGTTGGGTTCAAAATTAAAGGCCAAACTGGAAGTGCTGGAAACTATTTGGCTTAAGCAAATGTTCTCTCATGCAGAAACATGCTCAACACCTGCACTTTGTCAAGTTGTAAAGTACCTAATGAATCATAAGGATAAAATGGAAAAGAGATCCCATTTACTTCCACAAACTAGTTATTCCCTTTGAGTTCATGGTCATTTAGGTACTTGAAAGCAAACTGTAATGAGGGATTGGTCATTTGGTGCTTCTACACAGAAGAATTTTAAGCACGTAGAAATATTAAAATGGTAAAATCTTGTTGCAAGACATTCAACTTGACAGAACAAAATTCAACTCAGGTCCCTGAAAACTTAATTTTACACCTTCCAGTGCAATATCAGACTTATCTAGAGTCACTTTCCAGCATAAAGCACAAAAATGTCAAAGCTACATGTCTAAAAATGACATGTGACATATCAAAGCATACTCAGAGTGACAAAACACAATCTCTTACTGTAATTTAGAATCATAGAATTACCAAGGTTGGAAAAGACTTCCAAGATATGTTCTCACTGAAGTCAACTTACCTGGGAGTATCAGGGTTATCCACGAGCAAGCTCTCCCAATTTAGAAAAAACTGGGAACACATCCCAGAAAATGTGCCAGGAGCTCTTAGGTAAGTAAAGAAGTCATTCATGTATATTTCAACAGAACTTCATCGTTTAACTGCACATTTGCAAGTTGATATTCTAGAAATATGCCCCAGGACAATAACAGTCCTACTCATAGTCATAGCAGAAGTAGGATGCCAAAGACAGTAATTTTGGTAAGCACATTACATAGAGATGAGATACTACAAGCAGTAAGAAAGATGTTGCCTACAAGGAAATCCTGCATGGAATTAGACAAGCTGGATAAAAAAAAACTGTCCTTGCAATTGACTGTGAGAATGTCATGTGACAGAAAGGCACATGAAGATTGAGATGTCTTTAAGTGTTTTCATGTCCTACTGATCAGACAGGCATTCCCTGAAAGTTAGTCAGACACCATCCAAAGAAAGTAGGTACCAGTTTGGCTATCAAGTATTTCTCAAATCATTATATCCTTCAGGCTTCATACATTATAGTTAAAAAAGACATTGTCAGAAGAAGGAATACAGGAACACATCAATGGATTTTAGCACTACAGTGCACAATTTTATCTTCACAGTCAATGTAACATCAAACAATATGGACAGCAGAAAATATGACTTAGGACAAAGCTTGTAATTCAACTTACATAACAGAATTACTAACAATCACAAAAGCTACATATACTTCCAGAATTTGCTTATTGCTTTTTTATTGTGTTTCTTTTTTTGTCTATTATTGAAATTCTGCTGCTGTCCCTGAATTTTTGAGGTATTGCACACAAAAACAAGTATATTTGCATACTGCATCCATATTTCCTATGCAGATTATTTCCAAGACTTAAGAGTCAAGGGTAAACTGATCTAGTGAAACCATTTGGTGCCTCTGGTTGCTTGCACCCAGGCAGACAGAATAATCATACTCACTTGCACCAATGGTATAGACATGCCATATGTTTCACACACAAGGATAGAAAAATGTACTAATTCACTAATGCAAAAAGAGGCAGACTGTTGACAAGTCTAACAGCTGTACTTCCATAAAATCTGAAAAGACTGTAGATGACTGTCCTTCTCTCTAAGTTCATTTAAGTAGAAGTACATAGAAGTAGTGAAAACAAATATTAAAGACATTCATTTAATTTCTAAACATAGTGAACAAAACTGAATTCTTAGAATCCAATTGGCACATAGCCATTTTGAAATTATAAAACTCCAACTGTTAATTACAGTTATAGAATACAGAATGATAGTTTGGCAGAATCAAAAAGATTATTATGTCCTTTACTCATGCACAAGAAGCAAGTCCACTGAGACATCTTCTACAGTAATTAGAAAAATACTCTTCACTACTCTGCAGGATTTCAGAGGTGTGTTAGACACCTGTTCACTCCAGCAACTCTGAATGTGTATGCCTGACATGTTTTTCATCTACTTAACCACTTATTTGTCCTTCAATACATTGACTTTGTTCATCTCTTGATGTTTCTATTTCCCTGTCCTTGCACAATATACAGGTTGCTACTTACAATCTGCTTAGCAAAAATTGTGTTCATTGCTGTGTATGCAGCTAGTTCTGAATTTTAAACTGTCAGCAATTACTGAAAAGAGAGGATCAGAGCCCATTACTTACAACACTACTGTAGACTCATTGGTGGGTATTGAATAACACTGAAAAATTGATGTCATTTAATTTCAGCACATGATATTAGGTCATTGTTGTTTTTTTATCTGAGACGAAAAACTGAACATAATAGCTTTTACAGCATTGACCTATATATTAAAAGGAAAAGTTGCACAGAGAAAGCACAGAAGACTATTGGAAGGTTCTTATGCTGTTACACAAACTGCAATGGATCTAATTCTAGTCATAGAATGGCTTGGAAAGGATCACAGGAGTCATCTCATTCTAACCCTACTGCCATGGACAGCATTGCCAAACACCAGGTAAGGTTGGTCTTGGACACCTCCAGATTTCAGGCATCCATAGCTTCTCTGGGCAACCAGTTCTAGTGCCTCATCACTGTCTGAGTAAAAAACTACCCCCTAACATCTAATCTAGATCTCCCCTCTTTTAGTTTAAAGCCATTCACTCTTGTCCTGTTGCTATCAGATTACGTAAAGCTTCTGTATCCCTGCTCCTTTTGAGTAATAGGGATACAAGATATAAGCTCCTTTCAAGTATTGGAAATTTCAAGTATTGGAAAGCTACCTTAAGATCTCCCCAGAGCCTTCTCTTCCCCAGGTCAAGCACAGCTCCCTCAGCCCATCTTCACAGGAGAGGTGCTCCAGCCCTGTGACCACCATTGTGGCTCTCCTCTGGACCTGCTCTAACAGGTCTTGTTGTAGAACATGAGAGTGTTCTAATATTGCTGAACAAGAGGTGATTGCAAATACTTAAGACTTCACAAAATAAAGCTGGATCTATAAACTACTTAACCCAACAAAGAAACAAGTGAAGGCAGTGGTTTATAATCTGAGCTATAAGTCTGTTACAAAGAGGTCATTCTACTATAGCTCCTCTTACTCAAGTGACCAACTGAATGGGAAATGCATTGGAACTAGGTGTACAGATATAAATATTATTTAATTCCTTCATGTGTTGTAGGAAAATCTGTTAATAAATTGTATGCTGGAGGAAGAAATTAGATCTTACTTATTTAAGTATTTATCATGATCCTTCACCTTAGAAAGACATTTAAATAACAATTTACATGAGAAAAGCAATACTAGATAGATGGTATTAACACTGTGCAAAAAAAAAGTACAAATTGTTTGTTTCTTGTAACATCTCCTGCATTGCCTGGAAGCTAATGAGAAACAATTCTACATTAATATTTTGTCAGTTACTACTATAAATCAGCACACTGTGGTCAAAGTCAAGTTCCAGAAAAGGAGACAGATAAAGAATGAGGGATTACGGAAAAGAGAACTAAAGAAACAACCATACATTTTCGCTCATCAACTGTTATTTTCTGAATTTGTTAAAGTACTACGGGATTTCTCAATAAGTAGCTTTAGAATGAATACACATTACTATTACAAAAACCAGCTCTTAAAGTAACTACACCAGAAGTCTTCATTCTTATCGAAGCCATACAGATTTCAATGCAACTGAGTACTGAGACAGAAAACCTACAAATAAAAGTGTACTATAACAAAAAATTAAAAAAATAGTAACTGAAATTCAAATACTTCCAACAAATTATACTTTCTCAAGGATCCTTAAGAAACACAGCACATGAATACTAAGAATTTTAAAATCACTGTGTAACAACTGAACATACTAATACGATCACACAAAGGAAAGAAGATGGAAGAACCAGCACAATAAAAAGGGGCCATAAACTAACAGAAGATTACTCACTTATATCAGAAAATTCTAGGTTTGCAAGGAAAAGCTCCACGAAGGAGGGACCTCCAGAAAGAAATCCTTCCCTAGTGGCAGTCAGACCTTAAATGAGGTCTAAGAGAGGTGCAGCCAGGCTCCACCCCTTCCAGTCACGCAGGGGAATTGCTTTCATCTGTGCTCTCAGGGCTGACCAGGTGTTGTCCCCAGGTGCTCAATCAGTGGCTCAGGCTGTGACTCAGCAGTTCCCACACATACTGATAGTATTCAAAAAATTTTGCAACTAAAAAAGAAAAAAGCAGACAATTTAATGTGGCCACAATTTTTTTCTTTTTTTCTTTTTTAGATGTATTGAAATTGGAGGGAAGAATACTTTCACTGTACAAGTCACTAACAATTTCATGTCTCCTATAAAGATAAGATTAAGTTCTCATATAAAATAGATCTAGAAACAAGAAAACGAAAGTACAAGGGCTATTCTGAAAGTAATGTTTCTTATTTTATGTTGGCCCATGACATCAGAGGTGGATATCGGTGATATGGCAGTAGAGGATGAGCCTTCTTACCAATATTCCATTACATTTTGTTGCTGTGTGACAGATGGCAGCAGAGGTGCAGTCTGACAAAATGGCGTCTGACATGGAAGTGTGTATGAAGCAATAGTATGGAATCGAATTCCTATCATGTGGAAAAAATTGCACCCACTGACATTCATCAATACTTGCTGAATGCTTACAGAGACCAAACAGTGGATGTGAGCAGTGAGATGGTGGGTGGTGTGTTTCAGCAGTGACAACTGTGACAGTGGGTCACCTCCTCCAGTGCAGATCTTTATGAGCACGGCATTCAGGCGCCTGTTCATCACTATCGAAAATGCATAGCTAATGGTGGCAACTATGTTGAAAACCAGTGTTTTGTAGTTGATAATTTGCTGGATCAAATAATGCCATTGTGCTCTTTGTAACTATTGTAGTTTCTGTTTAAACAAAATATGAGGATTTACTTTCAGAGTGACCTACATACACTATCCTTCCACTAACACAGAAGTAGTTGCTTTTATATGTACAGATACAGACAGCAAGAGAGCCATGCAACTTACCAGCAGACTTTAGGAATATAAACTAAAATCCATGAATCTTAATCTCCTTTCACTAAAACAAAAATTCATCTTCTAAGGATTATATTTTAAAACTAAACCCAAAGGAAATAGTTTATGTAAAAATAGGAGTGGATCATCATTTTATGATCNATCACATGAAAATAATCTAATGAAGAGTTACAACAATCTAGGAACTTGTATGTCTATTGATGTCCTCCGAAATGTTTTTGAACTCAATAAAGGATTTTTGGTATTTTCACGTATTCAGCTTGATATGCAGTCCAGTGAAAAAACAAGGTATAAAAAGCATGTTAGCAAATGCAGAAGACGAAATACAGCTCTTACTGAAGAACTTAGCTGTGACCTGCTTGTCACAACTCTCCTGAAGCTGTTCATCTCAGGATCCAGAGGAGCAGCTGAAGGGTGCGCACACCACCAAAAAAAATAGGTAGATAGTAGAGGTACGTGCATAACAATCTCAACAGCGTTGTTACTATTGCAACTTTCCTGTAATACTAATATTTTTTACTTATTTTTTTGAATCTATTAGATCTAGACTAACAGTAATTCTCTGAATAGTGTGTTAAGAATTCAGTTACAGTAATAGTATTTCAAATTTTATTAATTACATGTAAGATGTGCTTCTTTGTTGCCTATAGCAGGATTTTGAGAGTAATAGTATCAGATTTAAGTCTTTTTTCTTGTGTTTAAAATAAGTCATTTTTCATTAGAAGGTGTATGGGAACTGCTAAGTCATGGCCTGAACCACTGATTGAGCACCTGGGGAAAGGAACCAGTCAGCCCTGGGAGCACAGGTGAAAGCAATTCACCTGCGTGACTGGAAGGGGTGGAGCCTGGCCGCGCCTCTCTTAGACCTCATTTAAGGGCTGACTGCCACTAAGGAAGGGTCTTTTTCTGGAGATTCCTTCTTAGTGATGCTTCCCCTGTGATCCTAGAATTTTCTGATACAGGTGAGCAATCTTCTTCCCTTCATTTATAGCACTTTTCTATTGTGTTGGTCCTTCTGTCATTGCATCCCTGGTGTAATGCCTTTCCCATCCTATTGATCTAATTGCTACAGTAAGTCTTCAAGCTTTTAGACTGATAGCTGTAACTTTGTATATAAATGCTCTTTCTGAAGAGAAACATTTTGACTGTATTTTCAAGTAATCTCCAAAGAGAAATAAACTATTTAAGAAATTAACTTAAATGAAAGAAAAATGTTTTTATTAAAAGTATTTGTTAAGGATATCATCTAGAGAAGATGTCTTCCATAATGTTCTACTGACACTATAAAGCATGACATTCACAAGACATATAAAATTACAACATTAACTCAGTTTTCAAAGCTCTGTGAAACTTCAGTGACTGCTTGTTAATGTACTGAGCAGTTATAAATGCAATAACAGAACTATAAGATTAATTCCTTCATTTAAGTCCCATCAACAACTCAATTTAAATGTACTGTTTTATATATGAAGGAGCCCAATCCATAATAATGTAAAAGAAATGCAAGCCAAGTGCAACTGAAGTTTAGAAACACTTGCATCCCTCAAGATTTTTAAACCATATTTCCAGCAAAAAGGTTAGAGAACATACTTCTGTTAATGACAGTTATCTACTATGTATATAAGACTACTTTTAATACAAACTGAAAGCTTTAACTTCTATAGAGCTGTACTAGCTCACCTTTCATGTCCTTTTTCTCCTCAATGTTCATTTCTTTCCTAAGTGGTTTATTTTTATTTCCATCATAAAGACATGTGTATGTCTCCACCACTGTCCTGTTTCATAATACAATAAATAGAACAGCAAGAGCCTGTCATTTTTGGTGTTTGTTCTTTCTATTTTCCAAGTAAGAAGAGATTCCATACAAAGAAAGAATAGCAGATGGATCTCTTGCAATCAATATCTTCAGAACACAAAGATCTATGTAAATAATGGACATTAAGACTTTGTGCTAGCAGAAGGAAGCACTATCTTGGCTAGCGCAGGGTACAAAGTTCATGGAGGCCTACTGTGTATCATCAAAGATCTCCCAATAAAAATATGGGGAGAAAAATCATGTTTTATAGGAGTTCTTGGAAGGGCAAGAATGGAAAACAAACAGAACAGATAATCCTTTGCAATGATCCATAATGTGTTTTCAGTGCCCTCCACCTTGTTATAAATGGCTTTCAGATAACCAGCAGCAGAATATGCTGTCTGCCTCTTTAAACCTGCTGGGCAGGGACCTTAATATTTACCATAGTATTCCTCTGTTTTACATTTAACTTTACATTTTCTCCTCTTATTTTACCAGCCCATAGGTCTACTTCACAAGGGCACAGGCATTATTTTAAATAAATCTTCTTGCAAATACAATACCTTCTTCCACCCAGTGAACATTCGCACATTTAACCTGTTTTCTCTCCTATAACCTTCATCTGGCTGCAAACCTGATCCGTAACAGCCCGAGCGAAAGCTAGTGGTATTTTAAAAGCCTCTCTCACCTCCTGTCCTCCCTCCCACCTCGGCTCGCGGGTTCGGAGCTCTCCACACGAGGTCAGCCCTAGGGCTGCTTAGCTCTCCCGGGGCAGACCCGCTCTGCCCTCCCCTCGGGCAGCTCACGGGGGAACCGGCGTTTAGGAAAGCTCAGCAGGCGAGTAACCAGGAATTCACTTGTTTTAATACGCGTTCGCGAGGTGCGAACAAAGCTGCCTTTCCCAGAGGCACGGAGCGGTTCTGACCACGTGCCCGATGGAGACCGCCTCCAGAGCAGCCTCTCCAGCTGCACCCGACAGCCCTAGAGCCTTCTGAATAATCGGTACAAAGTTACCAAGACCGGCGCCGCCCAATAACGCGGAGCCTTCGCCCGCTGAAACAAATCTGATTAAGCACGTGTTTCGTGAGAGAACAGCCGGGCAGTCCCCGTGACCAGCCTGGGCCCTTACCCTGCACTCCTGCGCGAGCACCCCCCTCCCGCCCCCCGCCAGCACCGCCCAGGCGATCCCTCCCCGCTGTCCTGGGGGCCGCGTGCCCCTCACCGCCCGCGCGCCCCTGCCCCTCTCGCTGAGAATGGCGTGCTCTCTCCCGGTCTCTCTCCACGCTCCTGCTGTGGGAGCCGAAGGGATTACGCTTTCCTGGAAACAAGGAGATGTTTCTTCCGTCGGTGCCCCGAGGCACACTACTCCGCCTAGACCACGTGAGTACCGTGCATTTCCATTCCAGAAGAGTGTTGCGGCGTTTTGTTTTTTTTTTCGGACTGGATGGCCGTACTCGGTGGCTTCAGTTGCAGTACGTACTGTGCTTGCGGAGCCAGCGGGTTCGGGCGGCCCGGAACGCGGCGCTGTGCCTGCTGAGCGCGGCTGCCTTCTGGGGCTGGGGGGTGTCAGCTGTGAGCGGGGGTGGCTGGCATGCTTCCTGCAGCTGTCCGTGCCTTCTGAGAGTAAATGAACGCGTGCATTAGCACTTAGAAATGGGTTTTCTTGAGGATTGTGCAGCAGTGCTTCAATGAGGAGAGGCACAAATAAAAGAAAACTGAAAAAAGCAAAGTGTGTTTCTACTGCTCAGAACGTAGCTTCCAGTTTGTTTGTTTCTCTGAGTCGCTAGATGTAGTTATTTAAGCTATAGAGCTAGATGTAAGTCTGAAGTAAATAAATAAACGACATAATCTGCAATTAAAACTCATAAAAAACTAAAACTATTTAAAAACTGATTTCTGGGGTTTATGAACTTAATCTAAAATTTAAAAATGGGAGCAAGTTTTGGAGTCACTTCAAGCATCTTGAATGTTTGAGGTAATCATGGAACTTAAGTAAAGCCTTATGTGAGACTTTATCATAATGGGAGTGAGGCACCAAATTTGCCAGAGGGCATCAGAACACAGTTTTAAAATGAAAACAAATGTAGGTCAGACTGCAAATGTTGCTAGGGAATGTTGTAGTGATAGGAGTTCCTCTTCCTTCTGCACTGATACTTATTACCTAAGCTCTGGGTTTGGCTTGTCTGTGCTTTATCTAGTATGCAATCTCTTTGTAATTGATTAAAGTAAATAAATTTATTTTATCCATATCCGGAATAGGAATGTAAATGATTAAATTCCACATTTCTAGGATAGTTCAGCCTAGCTGACCATAAATTAATCCAAAGTAGTAGATAAAAGTGCAAGGTATTTTTTCTTTTTTTTTTAAATTTATTCTCTAAGTATTTCAACGTCTTCCTTTTAGACTTTTGCTCCATTATCTTGGGGATATTTGGAAGGATTAATTGCATAATTGGTTTCTACATTCTCCCAAGAGGTCATATCTAATACTTGTAGAATCTTGTTACAAAAGTTAATTAAAGTATCTTGAACACATTTTCATTTGCAGCAACAAAGGTTAGATTAATAAGTTAAAAATATCTGAGCTACAGTTGAGAAATGCATCAGTTACAGTTTGTAACCTAAGCCTTGTATTTTGCTAATAAAGCACATGTTTAAAGCTGTGGAAAATTAACAACCAAACATGAAAGGAAGAGCAAGTAAACAAGCGAGGTGACATATTAGAATATATGTAAAGAAAAAGTGAGGACATTTTTTTCTAAACTAAGCAGCAATTATTTATCAACAGACTTGTGCCACACCAAAAGGCAGCAGAAGTCACTTTCTTTACAGGAGAAATATTTTAGGCCTCTGTTTTTTTTCTTCATGAAGAAGGAAGGGAGCACTTCTGTGATAAATAATACCACACATATATCTGAACCAAGGAAGGCATGAACAATGCACAGATATTTTGAAAATACCTAGGAAAAATTGCTATAGTTACATTATAAGAAAAAAGAATTGGATGAAGTAGAGTTGGGGTGAATTTGTACTTAAAGGAACTGTGAAATAAAATCTAGCCTATTAATGGTTATTTAGAAGACAGTTCAGTAGCTTAGAGAAATTGTTAAGAGGTACCCTGTTGCTAGAAATCTAAATTACCTGTAGTAATGTGATGAGTATAGTGATGAAAAAAGGTCCATTCCCAACCATGAGACCAAAGGTTTAATGGACCTTTTCTCATCATATCACCTGCAGTGTTTGTCTTGAATATCTCTGTCAGGTTTTCTCATTCTTTAGTGAATTATTTCCCTAACACAGATTTTCAGTTTTTGAATTTACTGGGCAGGATCTATGAGATTTGCACGGCTGAAATACTGTATCTGCTGCCTTTAAGACAATTGAAATAAGAATAATCATCTACATGGGCGGTGCAAGGCTTGTGTGCTCTTGTTCAACAAGTGTTGCTGGCAGACAGATCCTCGTGTTATTATAGAAACACAGTTAAAGATAGGTGGAGGAGGAGACCTCTGGTGGAGGAAATTTGCTAAACAAGAGGTTTGTTACGCTGGAAAATTAGGAGATGATAAAACACAGTAAAACAGGATAAGTTAGGTATTTTACAAAGGCTGGATATGGATTATATCAAAATTCTGCTGTGAATCTAAGTAGCCGTAAGTTCTCCTTGGAGTATTGTGAGGCTTTTTTTTTTTTTTTTTTCTTGTTCTCTTGAAATAGGGCTGTCACAATTTCTGATCCTGGAAGTCCAGAACAAGTTCAGACATGAAATAAAAATAAAGCCCGGGAGATAGGTTTGTGTCAGATAATGTTATATTTTAGTTTTAAGACCTAAATATGAATCAAGTTAAATTTCTCTTCCAATATCATATTCTTTTTACTCCTTTTTATCTCAGGTGCCAGGTTAGGTAGTTTCTTGGACAGAGGGCAGTTTGATCAGTATTTGAAGATTTGTAACAGAAATAAATGAAAATGTGTGAAGAAATTGAGAAACGAGGGTTAAAAGAATGATCCAAAATAATATCAGTGAGGAACAGTTCCCTGTTCTCCATTGATTTCAGAGTAAAATCATTTACGGAGACCAGAAAGCCTGCCTTGTCCTAAGAGAATAGCTCTGGGCAGCAGACCCTGCAGTGCTGTTTCTAGTCCTGTCAGCCTTCCATGAAAATAAGCATTCAAACCTCATTTTCAGTGAAAGAGAAGAAAGCACATGATGAACACCAGTCTTGTCTAAGAGGTCTGTTCATCTGATTAATAACTTCGGCAGTGTGATAAAGACTTGATAGCTGGCATCCCCTGTGGTCAGCAGTGTGCAGGAGCAATTCCAGGTAGACTGCTTGGTTCCAGTGTCTGGGAGCTTGTTTATGGATGCAAAAGATTGAGTGAATGAAATATATCAGTGTGTTTTTGTTAAATAAGCTTTAGAGATATAAGTAAAACTAAGTAAATATTGTAACAACATTGTAAACATTGATTATTACGTGTTTCTTTCTATGATTAAAAGTACCCATTTTCAGAAACAATTGAAAGAATGGAAAGAATTGGTCGTGGTTCAAAAATTCTTTATATGTGTCATTACGAGTTTTATTATCAAGTTTTATGAAACATCAGAAGCATGGCATTTTTAGGACTATTGAATGATGATTGGTTGCAAAATGATTGTTAGGACTAATCCGCATGTGGTCATTTTCATCCTTACACCTGAATGATCGCTTCAGTCAGATTCTTCAGGTCATTTTGTTCGCAGCATTAGGAAATAGCTTGCAGAAAGAAACACAATTCTGTTGAATGATCACGACAACTGATGACTGCAAACAGCTTCCGCTCTGTGCCTCTGCTGTTAGAGCTCATGGCGGGCACTTCATCTGATCAGCAACAAACAACAGGAGCCAGGAGGGCAGTGTTCTTTGGTGTGAACTGGTCTCTGACTCGTGAAAATTATTAAGCTGGATGTTTATGCAAAGCTTTATAAAGGAATGCAAAGCGATGAGTAGAAATACCAGCTTTATTTTTAAATGCCTTCCAGAATCCGTCCTGTAACCTTTGCACATAAATCTCTTACATGTTCTAAGCGCAAAGTGCTATGAGAATGTCAGCTTAGTTCCAGCAGGTGTAGCTGCGCTGCGGGTGCAGACGTGCTACAGGCAGCGATGGGTGCTGGGTTTGCAGCTGAGCTTTGAGCACCGCGCTTTCCCGCTGACCCCACTGCAACCTGAGAATGCTCTTAGAAACAAATGCAAGAAGAGGGATATCAAAAGCCGAATGCAC
This sequence comes from Pavo muticus, assembly GCA_016647715.1. Taxonomy (NCBI): domain Eukaryota; kingdom Metazoa; phylum Chordata; class Aves; order Galliformes; family Phasianidae; genus Pavo; species Pavo muticus. The sequence continues at coordinate 622,378 of JACDJE010000342.1, forward strand.
GAGGTGGCGGCTGGGCCGGGCGGCCGTTGGGGGCGCGTGAGGAGAGGTGGGGGCGGGAAATGCGCCCCGCAGGTGCGGTGCTGGGCCGGGCGGGGCGAGTCAGGAGGGGCCCCGAAAGCGGTGAGAAGGGAAAGAAGGAAAGAGGGGGAAGGTAAGGGAGAGATGCACTATGGTGCATGAGAAGGAGAGAAAACATAAAGCAGAGGGAGAAGCTGTGGTGGTAGCAAGATGGTTTTCTCTTAAGGAATTGATTGCAGTAGAGATGAAGTATGAAAGAGAAGCGGGCTGCAGGCTCACAGGTGCTGCAAGTTTTGCAATAACAAGAAAGGAAAAAAAAAAAGGTAGAAAGATGCAAAGAGGCTCTAAGAAGTGCTTGTCTGTTAAGAACGTCTCTGAAAAGAGACTTTTTTTTTTCTTCCCTCCTCAGCTAGGGAGTGGAGCCATCAGTGCATTCTCTGTGAGAGGACTTCTCCTGGGTAACTGGCACGTGGATTGCAGAAGGAACAAAGATAAGATGTGAGGTGGGATTGCTGACATCTTAGGGCAAAATGAGTAGGTAGCAAGCAGATAACCAAGCAGGACATTGAGTCCTCCACTTTGACCGCAACAGCCCCAGGCAACACTGCAGGCTTGGGACAGAGCAGCTGGAGGAGAGTGTGGAAGAAATGGAGCTGGGAGTCCTGGTCACCATTCAGTTAAACATGAGCCAGCAGTGTGCCCAAGTGGCCAAAAATGCCAGCAGCATCCTGGCTTGTATAAGAAATAGCGTTGCCAGCAGGGAGGCGATCCTTTTCCCAGTACTCAGCATTTGGTGAGGCTGCTTGTCAAGTACTGCATTCAGTTTGGGGCCCCTCGCTACAAGAGATCAAGGCCCTGGAGTGTGTCCAGAGAAGGGCAGCAAAGCTGGTGAGGGGTCTGGAGCACAAGTGTTATGGGGAGTGACTGAGGGAACTGGGATTGTTTAATCTGGAGAAGTGGAGGCTCAGGGGAGGCCTTATTGCTCTCTAAGGCAACCTGAGAGGAGGTTGTGACAAGATGAGGTTTGACCTCTTCTCCTGTATAATGAGTGATAGGACTAGAGGGAATGGCCTCAAGTTGCATCACGGAAGATTCAGTTTGGATGTTAGGAAAAATTTCTTCTCTGGAAGTGTGGTCAGGTGCTGAAATGTGTTTCTCAGGGAGGTGGTTGTGTCACTGTCCCTGGGGATGCTCAAGAAATTTTTAGATGTGACATGGTTTAGTGGGGAAATATTGGTGGTAGGTGGATGGCTGGACTGGATGATCTTGGAGGTGTTTTCCAACCTTGGTGATTCTATGATTCTATGAAATAATTGAGAAGGTGAGGAGAGAAGGTTGGGTGCTATACTTTAAAGCAGCCTCACAGATCTTGCTGGAGATGTGCAGAGCAGGATTGATGATAGGGTTCCACTGTGAATGACTAGGTGAGAAAAACATATTTGGGCAAAGGATGGAATGTGATAGAACAATGGGAACAAAAGGCCCATTTTGTTCATGGGCTGGGAAATTTGACTTCATGTGGAAAGTAAGGAGAATCACATACCTATGAAAGTGCAAATATGGAGGGGAATATTTAAAAAAAAAAAAAAAAGACAAAAAAAGAGGGGCAACAAACCCATAAAACTAGTGGAGATATTTGACCTTGTTTGTGTGAAACTAATGCATCAATGTCTGTTAATAGAAGTAATTGCAATTCTTAGTGAGTTCTCAAGGCTCTCGTCAGAGATTTTTGAAGTAATTTTTGATATTTGCATGCTTCATCCTTGGAAATAGTTGTTCACAAATGTGCTTGCTGCCTAAAAGAGATGATGTGAATAAGACATGATTGTGAAGTAAGGGATACTCTCCTCTGTTAAGATAGGTCTTCCAAAAGTCTAGTCAAGAGACGTGATCAAATTTTTCATTGAGCTGAATGCCTGGTTGCAATACTGTTCTTCTGTGCCAAGACGTGGACACCACTGGTGTTACAATCACTTTTATCTTTCCAGGAATCACGTTTAAAAATACCCATATTGTTCATGAGGTGTTTCATTTGTTATTAATACCCTATTAGTCTGCATTCATAAATCTTACCGATTGGTTACTTTATGGCAATTTTATGTTTGCTACCTCTTTTACATCTAAAAAGCCTGACTTACATAAGAATGTTTTGAAATTATTTCTAAATTTGAAATATATCTATTCTAATGTTTTGAAATATATAATGTGCTAGTTTTTTTTTTTCTTGTACTTTACTTTTACCTATGTTTTACATTTTATCATAAAACATTTATGTTACTTTCACTGGGAACAAAAAAGTGGCCGCTAAATGCACACGTTGGCAAATTTACAAATTGTGGGGGGAAAAAAAATGTGAAAAATATATTGTTTTTCTTAAAAGAAAAACAAAGATTCGATACCAAAGTTCTTAACATCATAGACTATGTTAAAAATGCATTGGGTAACCTATCATTAACTTGTAAATGAAACATTTATAGGTTAAAATAACGTAGTGATTACACTTACTAACTTGTCTTACAATCTTTATTTTCTTATACCACTAGGTGGCAATCCAGCACAAACTTTTGAAGATCTGTTAGAGGGAAAAAGGACAAAGGTATTTTATATTTCAACACTGTTTTTCTTGTTTTGTTACCATGTTTCTCTTTCTAACAGTAATAGATAGAATTATCTGTGTATTCAGGAGGCTAGAATACATGTGCCGAACAAATTTAATGATTTCATTTCAAATGGTGTTGAACACAAGTGCCACTTCCATGTAGTTTGAAAATTTTCCCAAGTTATATCTGTTCTTTGTTATTCATCACAATTTAATTGTGCTTTTTAGAGTCCAATATTATTATTATTCTTTTTCCTGAATTTTTTGACCTAGAACTTGTCTAGTCAGGATTGTAAATGTAAAAAAATATGGCACTTACAAGGACTTCACTTTGGCAGTTTACAGCTTTCCTCTTTGTGAGTTTTGAGCATCTGTTCTGAGATAATGACTTCTCCTTACTTGAATAGAGTTGTGGTGAAGTTTCTTGGTGAATCACTGAACTAGGTCATATAAGCAGTACCAATAGTACGCTATTGATTCTAAAAGACCGTAAGACAACTTATTCCTTCTGCATCTCTAAATAATCGCATCAGATTGCGTAAGTGTTTAACATCAAAATGAAACTTTGTGTTTCACAACAAAACATTCACATAGGATGTTTCAAGTTCCACAAGATTAATTTCTAAAAGGACAGGAAAAATTTAGATGAGGAATATATGTAATTAAATAAATATGTAATTAAAAAAAACAAAACAAACAACAACAACAAAAAAACAACAACCCTGTTCTCCTATTAGATTACTCTTAAGAATCTTCTGATGAATGTATTCCTCACCTTGACTACTTAAGATCTTGCATTTTCCACTGTTAGTTCTATTGAATTCCTTTAGAAGAAACTTTAAAAAACTGGAATGTGTTAAGGGCAAGTTCACAGGAAAAAAAAAGCCAAACCCTTTTTCTACTCTGACAGGAATGTTAACTTGCACTAAGTGCTGGTGTTTGTGAGCTGGATGAGTAGTTGACTGCCTTAATGCATAGCCTAAAAGTGTCCAGCATAGCAAATTTGAAAACTATGAGGTTTTTTTGTAAAGGAAGTAACATGCTTCCTCTTAACAGCTTTTTAAAATTGTGTCTATATGTATTTTTGTATTTAAGTGGAGCATAAAGTATACAGAGAGTTTGGTACTGAAGGACCCTGGAGAGATTATGAGGTGTTGTCTGCTTGCTTTAGATACAAAAAATATTGACTGAGAATGAATAATAATTCATTGAGGTTTAAATATATTTCTGATATTTTAACATAAATAGTTGTGGAAAAGGAAGCATATTATTGCAATGTGTTGTAATCAAGCAGGTTTTATTTCTATTTGAAGTGTAAAGAACATTTTGTAAGTAAAGCAATAATTGGCTAATGTTAAGCTGAAATGTTCCTATATTAAGTTTCTAGTAGAATCTCAAAATCATGATTTTTTTTCCCCCTAGAATCAAAGTTAGGAATAAGCAAGGAGATGAAGTGTAACAGATGAAAATGAAATAAGTGAACTTTGATGTAGCTGCAAATAACCTAAGTTTTCAATCACATTCTAGTAGAGCACTCTTTTTTTTTTTTTTTTTTTGCAGCATGCACTGCCATTTAAAAAGTACAGCAATACTAACTGGCAAATAAAGTTGATGATAAAAGATTAAGTTTCTGACTTGAGTTTTAAACACTTAGCTTCTTTTAAAATACAGAGAGCTTATAGAGCCTGGATCCTTTTCTTTCTTGCTAACCTTTCTTGCTGGAAAAAGAGCAAACCTTACAGCACTATATTTTTTTTCATTGTATTAGAGTATTTTGTTACTGTTCAACGAACTTTGCAGTATCAGACCTTGTGATTTTTTTTTTTTAAATATGCTTAGAATTGTACTCCAGAAGTCTCAATACTCTTGAAATTCTTGGCAAAGAATCAAAATAGTTAATTCTGAGCAGAAAATGAAATGTCTATAGGTGAACCAGTAAGTTGGTGCAGAGAATCTTTTTAAGTACTGCCTAGGTTTTAGCTTTTAGACCTGTTATTGTCCTTGGAACATACGGTTTTGATTTCACACCCAACAGGTAGTCAGGTAACTGATGTTTTAACCTCCACTTCTGAAATTGTCGTGTCGCATCTTTTACAAATAGAGTTTTTGTAAGTATCTTCTAATATATTTTTGACCAATCTTGAATGATGTAAGTCAATATTTTGAAAGGTAAAATATACACTGAAAAAAAAAGTGATGTAGATAAAAATATTCCTTTTTTGTAGCAGGAAGGTTGTTTGCTCTTTTATAAACTTTTTTGTTGCCAGGCTACTGCCACTGTAAAAGTTTTGAACATTGAATTGCTTGGTGGCAGCAATAATGAATTCTGCCAAAAGTTAACTTGGAGTCAGGAACTCATGTGAAGAGTTAGCCTGAATGTGTAAGAAGAAGGAACTTTCATGTGTTGGAAAATAAGCAGACAGTGTACTTGTGCTGAAAACAGAAAACAGCTTTCTCTTAAATTGTCTTAGTTCTTTTAAACTTTGTAGGTGAGTTGTTTTTGACAGCTTTAAAGTGCAAGAAACTGTCCAGAATGTGGTCAGCATCAAAAGTACTGAAATACAGGTTTAAAACTGATCAACACAAATAGGTTATCATAAAATACATAATGATTCCAACTCAGTTTGTTTGACCTTTGCAGCTTTCTTGGTGGAAGAAAGCTCCACCTCACAGCCATCTCCAATAACGCAGAGTCACTGTATAACTACACGCTGTGTGTGATGTGTAACCCTTTTGGACTGATTTACTGCAGTGGCCTGAAATAATTTTCTTTCAGACATGACTTCAGTTAATCAATCCTTCTTTTTTTTCTTTTTTTTCTTTTCTTTTTTTTCCCTTCTTTTATAGACAGATTTTTAAAGACAGGTTGGTATTAAGAAGTTAAATATGCGAAGCATTATACTTCATGTAAATGAGACTTCTGATTACATGTAGATCCATAAACAGCCAAATGTCAATCACAGAACAATGGGAAAATCCTGGAAAAAAACACAGTTATGTCTTAAGAAGATGTATATTTCATTAAGCTGTAGCAGTTAAATATTTTTCTTGTTAAAGGTATAGGCATAGCGCCAAGCAGAATAAAGTCCTAAGAAACAAAAGTGCTATTAAATAGCTTTGCAGTTTACTTAATGATTTTTTTAAAAAATCTAGCTAAAATATTTTGTTTTCTGAGTCAAGTAATTATTTCCCAAAAGGATGCACAGGCTGCTTTGTAAAACTAAGTACCAAGTGAAGAAAAAGAATGACTTACAAAAAGAAAAACATGCGGATCAATTTTGACATGACCCAAGATTTCAGATGCCTGATGTATCCTCTACACTTTGCAGCACTAGAGGTATTCTTAGCATTTTTTTGTTTTCATATGCTTTGTCTTCTGTTTAGAAATACAAAGTGACATCCTAGTATGTTGATGTGAGTACTTAAATATGTTAACCTTCGTAACTATGTTATTAGAAGTTCCAGACATAGGTATATATTTTACCTGATGTGAAGATAGTAATATTTTACTCTAGAAGTATGTCAAAGTTTCATAGGAACCATTTTGGACAGAATACTAAGATAAAGAGAAAAACACTTTAAAAGTTACATATTTTCTCCTTTCAGCTTGGTTCAGGTAGACTAATCTCAGCTCTGCATGTTCAGAATTTTTTCTCTGAAAATCTTACTCTGTTAAATGAAATCAAACTTAATCAGCAGATGTATTGCATTACATTGATTTCTATTTGTGAAGGAACACTTTTTTTGTGTGTGTGTGAACGTTTGTAATGAATCTTCTGACTAGCACTTATTTTCTCAATACGTTGAGTTTTCCTTGTTTATAATTTATTGGAAGAGAAGTAGCATGCCTTACAGGGTGTTTCCTTGAGACTTCACTGAAAAGCTATCCTTATGTATGTGGACTGTGCTATGTGATACATGTATCAAATCCGTGTAAATATTTGGGTAAGCAGGTATCATCAGTAGACCCCTCTCTACCTAATCTGTTTTTCAATATAGACTGAAGTGGCTTGTTTTGGCTTTAGGAAGTTTTGAGTAGACTTCAGACTGAATTTTTCTGGGGTAACTATATAATTAGTCTTCAGGGGATCTCTTGCGTTTTGCCCTTTTTGTTTATGAGGAAAGAGGAGAAAACGGTCCTTCAACAATGACTGGAATCTAAAAGAAATAAAACAAATGTTCAGAGAGCAACCAAATTGGTTTTTTGACACGTGTCTTTTGAAAAATATTTTTCTGCCACACTGCCCCTGACTTGCACAAAACTATCTGAGTTGTGTGCTTACAGCAGAAAAAAATGATGGGGTGGAGGAATAAATGGGCTGTCAGTGCTTTGGCTAGCCTGACTTGCTGTGTCACATGGAAGCTTTGGAGCTGCTTCTGTTGCCAAGTAATGTGATCATCATTATTTTTTGACAGGGTTTCTCAGGGTGGTGAGAGAGAGTGAAACATTTTTCACAGTGTTTTGCCTGTTGAAGAAGATAAACTGTTGAGCATCTCGTGGTTTAGCTTGTATTTATGTTAATTTTGATTAGGGAAAAATCACAATACTATTTTTGGTGGTAGAGACAATGTGTTCTGGGTCCCATGTCTGAAGAACAGTTGCATGTGAGTGTATTTGTGGACTAAGTGTTACCTACTTCCACTTTTCTGCTGTGAAACTTTAGTCTTTTACCAAGGAAGTTATTCTCCCACTACCTTAATGCCTCAGTTTTTCATTTGTAAAACAAAAACACGGTGTTACTCAGAAAAGGATTGTGCGCATACGGTATTCTTTGCAAAAGCACGCACTGATGTCAAATATGGACGTCACAAATTTTGGGTACGGAATGTGTGAGTGGGCTGTGTTTGCAACCTTGTCATGAAATGTAAGATCATATACTGAATTGGCTGGCTAGATCCTCGTATATACTCTCATCTCCTGTTTCCTTGCTTCCTTTCTCTTTTCCCCCCTTTAGCATATTTGGTACCAGAGCTGCTATGTGCTTTTTTCCCCTTGCTGATTTACTAATGTTGAACCATTTTCATTAATAACAAATTAAAGTCAAGTTAAATAATGGATAAAAGTTATTTCAAGTTGCATTTTAACATAAGTGTGCTGGGTTGGTTTTGAACTGAATTTATACCATCTTCTATGCATATTCACGTGCAGTTCTGAAATGCTACAAATAAAATCCTTGTGGTCCATAGGATATTTACATAAATGCTATTTAAAAGGATAGCAAAAATAACTACATGGAGTAGGTTCAGATCATTGAGTCATTTTAGAAATCAGATTTGCAGCTGCTTATGCAGGGAAGAAAAAAAAAAGGTAGTTATTGCAAGCAAGCTGAAAACATCTGCTGTCAAAATCAGCTTGTAAAATCAGCATGTCCTATGATGATTTGCATCTTTCTGCTGCACAAATCGGTAAAATACTGAGTTGCTAAATTTGATACATTTCAGCACAGAATTGGGTACCCTAATCTGTGAAAATGGAAGTGTAAGCTCTGCTTTCATTAACACTTCAGCATTATTGCTGTTGTGTCTAAACTGTCTCAGAAATAAAAAATAAATCAAGCCACCACAAGCTAATGATGCATTTAATGCTTCCTGCAATACCTTAACAATAGGGTATTTATTTATTTATATATGTATTTGCCTCTAGGGTAGAGAGTTAAGAGAGAAAAGGAAAGGAATTGCTTGCTATGAGCTGGAAAAGCGGCGCAGTTGGTTCTGGCAGTGAGGGGGTTGACTGACAGTCTGCAGTGCAGTGGAGTTTGCTGAGCTCCCTATATGGCTGTGGATTAGCTATATGCTAATACTGATAGGAGAAGAGGAGCTGTACTGAGCGCAGAGAGCTGCCGGTGGAGGCGATCAGAGTCTTAGCAGAGCTGACTCCTCAAGAGCCATGGCTGAAGGGGGTGAAGGAGGGGAAGATGAAATACAGTTCCTACGAACTGTAAGTATCTGCTTTTTATTGGTCATGTAGTATGTGATTTTATGTCTTGCGTCTTATTCCTTTTCTGCTGTATTAGAAATAGTGTTTTTTCTGTGCTGGGCTTTGCCAAATTGAAGAATTGATTTAGTCAGTGGGGAAATAAAAAAGCAAAAATGCAGGCTTTAATAACATCAGGCAATCTCAGTGTCTTCTTCCTTGAATCTGCTCAATAGCCAGTGAGGCACAGGGAGACCTATTTCCGCTGTAATCCCCCATGTCTGAAGCATCCTTGTCAACTTTGTACTTGGGTTTCTAAATGCAGCATGCCAAATATCTGACCTCTGAAACTTCTGTCTAGGTTAGATTTCACTGACATTAACAGAAGCTTTGCAAATAGGAGAGCCTGAAAATGATGAATAATCCAAGCAAGCCCTTGATGACCTCTTCCAATAAACATGCACACAGAAGCACACTTGTTCATAGGGAATACCAACAGATGTCAAAGTGGGGGCTCTGCAAATATTCTGGGATCTTTTCTCTGCTTAAAAGAGGCTTATTTTAAGAGGACATAAGGATTTATTTGCGAAGGGGTGTTAATTAGTGAAATACCTTTCACTCAGTGTAATTTTCTAAAAAGAGCCCTCACACCATTCTTTCCTAAGGCTTTACAAAATTCTAGTATGACAACCAATTTGGACTTATAAACAAGTAGTGTTCATACATTAATGTGTAGAAAGAAGATAATGTCCTTTTCATATATCATCTTGTCTCATTCATTATTTTTACCTTGCATGACTAAGAGTGTTTTGTTGTGTAACTAACATGAAAAAAAATGATTCACTTCTCTTTCCATACTACCTTCACATTCATCATGAGTAATGTTCCAGAAACTCTCCCCTAGAGTTGATATAACTTTAAATGGGTAAGTTTCTAAAATAAAACACGTTAAGTGCCCAAAGTAGGTGATTGCAAGCCTAATTTCTAGGAGGCTTGGAAAATTTATTTCTGGCAATAAAAGGTTGGAGAGCAGTGATAGCTGCTGCTGTTTATACAAACTGTTCAGGTGTGATAAAATGTCATTTGCACTTGTAAGCCTGTGAGAATTTCAGTGTGAGGGGGAATGGATAATCACAATGTAGAATCTTATCCAACATCCTTCTCCCAGACTCCACTTTTTAAAGAAGTATCTGTGTTATGTAGCCTAGTAGATCATTGTGCTTGTAGGAGATGGTGCTTTTATCTGAGACTGGAACTTTAAATGAATATCTTTCATCCTTTCACTTCGTAGGATGTTCCCTTATCTGAATTCTTTCACAGTGATGAGGGGAGATACTTTGCTTGTTGGTGGATAGCCTGTGCACTGCATGAGATGGCAATTAATGCTGCTGTGACCCATTGTTATGCTTATAGAACTCTATTGTGCTTCTGTCCAACAGATAAAGTGCTAAATAGAGTTAAAAAGAAAAAAAAAAAAAAAAAGCAGCAAGTGAGACTATGCAGTAATGTTTATTTTACTTGATGTTAGGAAGCAGTGGTCTAGATTTCTACCTTGGAGAGCCCCAGCTTCTTTTCTGTGAATAGTCATATCAGTTATTGTTGCCTTCTCTCAAGCTTCACCTTCATGAACAAAGGATCACTCATCATTTCACAACAATAAATGATTCCTTTCTTACTGTAAATACCGAATGCCACAGTAATGTAAGTTTTCAGTACTTACAGCTTTTATTGATGCCATGTGTGTACATGCAAACATGAAGCACAGAAACTGTTTAGAATTCTTCCAGGGTCATTACTGATTGATCAGGATCTTCTACAGATTAAAATATTTCTGATAATTTGAATTGCTAATGAATATTTCCCACACTTGTGTAGCTGAGTCTTCTTTGGAAATCACTGGCATTCCAATTCTTTTAGTTCTGAGACTTTAGGAAGAAGTGCTCTAGAGTGTTATAAGGAGAACGTTAGTCTCAGAGAAAACTCTGTCATGGTGAGGTATAAAAGAAGATTAAATCACTCCTGATCCTAAAAATATCATGGGCTTTTTTTTTTTTTTTTTTAATAGAGCAGAAGATTAACTCTTAACGCGATACTTGTATTCATTTCTAGGGAGTAGTGAACTTGTGGGCATATAATAAATTTTGATGGCAAGCTTTTCCCTATCACTTTCTGCTGCAAGACATTCCTCTTATTTGATTAATTTGTCAGCAATGAGAATGACAACGAACTTGAGAACTAATTCCAGGGGAGAGGACAGGAACACTTCCACTGTCATAGTACTACTATGTATTTAGTATTCAGTTCAGTCCTAGTTCTTGTGTAAGGCCTGTATGTGTGGTGGTATTACTTAAGAGAAGATACTGCTAATACATTGTTAATTCCCTTTCTTCTTTTTTGTTCTTCAACCAATTAGCTCAGGATGAATATAAACAAACATATGAACACACTTTTTTCCTTATCACTCTACCTTATTGCTTTTGTTCTGAAATCTTTGTTTTGTTTCTGTGAAGAGGCTTGAAATTATTTCTCTAGTTTTTAGTTGGTGGCTTTTTTCTGCATTTGACTGGATATTCAGTGTATTTCAGCATACTTGTGCGTCATGAATGTAAGGGAGAAGCAAAGTACTTAATACTTGTGCATAGTATGCAATACTGATACCTCTCAGTCTGTTACCTTTGTAACATTTGTCCTTTAGGCGGCTTTCCTTTATTGTTTATTGCTCCTTCCTAAGGTATGAATGCATTAGAAACTTATGAAGGTAACATTTCTACAGTGTTTGTGATAACAGGTATGTTAACCAGTGCTGTTTTGATAATAATGTCTGGAGGGATATGGAAAGAACATTGTTATCCTTGGTAATGTGCATGAGTGATTGCAGAGCATTCTCATTTGAGCCTTTTCTTTCTTACTAGGGACTATACTGCTGTGATAAGCTGACAGAGTCCTTTCCACTTTGGAAATTGTTTTCAAGTTCTTTGTTGTTCCCACTGCTGCCAAATGAATCAAATATGAGGTGATGCCTTGGAGTAGGTGGCTTTTGTGTTCATCCATCGGAAATACCCGCATAGTCACTTGCCAACAGAAAGCATCAGTAGAGGTGTCCTGCACTCAAAGTATAGAAGCAATTTAAATATACTTGTAATGAAACCTGCCAAAGTTAGGATCTGAACTGTGGTGGTAACTTTGGTTAGTAGGTGTATTGCTTTGCTATTTTTCTGAAATTCACTGTATTTCTATTTTTCTATTTCATTTTTCTACTTTTTTTAATACAAATGAATAATTTTTTTGAGATGCCTCATAGCACATTGATAGAAGTTGTATCTTGCTTTCCACAGATTTGAACAGGATGTTGGTGTGGGAACGTATACCCTTTTGTTTGCACTTGTATGTGCTTGACTCTTTGTATAAATTATTCATAACTCTGAGTGAAAGAAACCTGAACACGTCTGTCTTCCTGGACTCTTCTTTAACAGCTTATCTCAATGACCTAATTTTAAACATTTTGATAAATGCATCCAGTCATACAAATGTTTACAGAAAGGAATGGGAGATTTTCTGTCACAGACTGGGAGAAGTTATCTGCTATAATTACATAGCAGAATACTGTTTTTATGAAGACCTTAAAATAGTATATTTGAATTAATTTTTTTTTCAAGATCTAGACCATTTACATAGATTTACATAAGAAGTTTATAGATTTTTAAAAAATGTTTTTCAGTTATATGTTGAATCTTTTAGATGTTAAGTCATTTCTCAGACTTCAGATAATTGGATGGCTTATACACATTTATATATGAATGCATTTATTTATTATTACATTACTCTCTCCAAGCAATTGGAACAGAAGGTTATCAGGAGTAGTCAACATGGATTTGCCAAGGGGAAATCAAGCTTGACCAACCTGGTAACCTTCTATAATGTCATCACTGGCTGGGTAGGTGGGAGGAGTGCAGTGGATGTTGTGTACATTAATTTCAGCAAGGCGTTTGGCACCATCTCCCACAACATCCTTGTTATGAAACTTAGAAAGTGTGGGATAGATGAGTGGACATTGAAGTGGATTGACAACTGGCTGAGTGGCAGAGCTCAGAGGGTGGGCATCAGCAGCGCAGATACTGGTAACTAGTAGTGTTCCCTAGAGGTCTGTACTGGGTCCAGTCTTGTTTAATATCTTCATCAACAATCTGGATGAAAGGATAGAGTCTACCCTCAGGAAGTTTGCTGATGATACAAAGCTGAGATGAGTGGCTGACACACCAGAAGGCTGTGATGTCATTCAACAAGACTTGGACAGACTGGAGAGTTGGGCAGGGAGGAACCTGGTAAGGTTTAACAAGACCAAGTGTAGAGTTTGCTCCTGGGGAAGAGTAACTGCATGCATCAGTTAGGGAAAGACCTGATGTAGAGGATCTCTGAGAAGGACCTGGGTGTTTTGGTGGACAGCAGGTTGGCCATGAGCCAGCAGTGAGCCCTTTTGTCCAAGAAGGCCAATGGTATCCTGGGGTGCATTAAAAAGAGGGAGGCCAGCAGGTTGAGGGAGGTGATCCTCCCCCTCTATCCTGCCCTGGTGAGGCCACATTTAGAATACTGTGTCCAGTTCTGGATTCCTCAGTTGGAAAAAGATTGGGATCTCGTAAGAGTCCAATGGAGGGCTACAAAGGTGATAAAGGGCCTGGAGCATCTCCTGTAAGAGGAAAGGCTGAGTAACCTGGGTCTGTTTAGCCTCGGGAAAAGAAGATTGAGAGGGGATCTGATTAATGTTTAGAAATATCTAAAGGGAGGTGGGAGGCAAATGTATGAGGCCAGGCACTTCTTAGTGGTGTGTAGTGATAGGACAAGGAGCAATGGCCTAAAACTTGAATGAAGGAAGTTCCATACAAACATGCATAGGAACTTCTTTATGGTAAGGGTGGTGGAGCACTGGAACAGGTTGCCCAGAGAGGTTGTGGAGTCTCCTATGGAGATATTCAAGACTGATCTGGACGCCTATCTGTGCAACCTATTGTAGGGTACCTGCTTTAGGAGGGGGGTTGGACTTGATAATCTTTTGAGGCCCCTTCCAACCCCTGTGATTCTGTGATTTTCTTATTTACATTGCTTGAAAGTAAGGTTCTCTGCTGTGCAGATCTTGTAGATGAGATGGGAAGTTATTTCAATCTTACAATATGAACTGCCTGGAGTGATATGAATTAAGGTTTTCTCAATCATTTTCATTGTTGCCAAATATAAATATAAAAACCGATAATATACCATGTCTTCTTACTTTAGGGTCTTTATTTCTGTTTACCTAAGATTAATGTGGCATATAAACAGTTCTTATTTAAATATTCTCAGCACATGTTGTTTTTATCAGATCTGTGTCCCTAATGATGTACCCCTATTGATAAAACAAAGAGCATGTGAAATGGAAGCATTACAATTGTTCATCTTTAATAGTCCAACATAATAGTTAGGCTACTAAGTAGGGGTCACCTGCATACTGATATCCTTTTTGAGATCTGTAACACAGGTCTCTGTGGCTTGATTTGGTAACACTCAGTAGATTAATACTTGCAAAGAATTACATTGGACAAATGTCCATGTGTCAGACAGTAATGGAGGATCCTTCTAGTGAGAAGTTTGTTTCAGTAGTTAATTAAATACTGGGAAAATATGGAAACTGTTCTCTGAATTACTTATTATTACATTTATATACAAGCAATATAGAATCTAACAAAGGCTGAGAATTTTAAGATCAAATTAATGAAATTTTCCTTAAGTTTCTTTGGTGGATCTGGCAGAAGTTCTGCATGCTACTTGAACAGCTGAATGTATTCCATGATATTGTCTTCAAATTAATTAGGACATTTGTCTGATGTCACTGCAATGCATTTCATGATACAGTCATTATCTGTTACTTTTTACTTGTTGTTACAAGAAAGGGTAAAATGAATGAAAGAATAATCTTGGATAAATCTTCAGTTGCTTCTAAGATCAGATGTGTATTAAGAGCTTAACTGACTTTTTAAATTCAATGTTAATGTATCTGTTTATCTCTGTGCGTTAAACATTCCCATTGTAATTTGTATTGCCAGAACTTTTAACAACTGTATAACAGTCTATCCTATAAGAACAACAAATGATTAAGTTTCTATGTCTCTTCCACTTTTTTTCTAAAGCAAGGCATTTCAATTACCTGATTTTTGCTTCTTCAACTTTAGTCTATTACAGATATTGCTACTTACAGTCGCTCTTTTTGCTTTACTGTTCTTCAATTTCTACAATAGAAATCGTATATACCATAGGAATTTACCATGAGTTAAGTTGTAGCATCCTTCTTTGCAAATAGTGTTGCTGTACTATTGAATTTTTGCTTTTACTCCCCGTGTGTTCTCAACAGTATGATTAACTTCTCCCAGTTTGTCACTCTATGCAAAACTGTTACTTTATTCTTTGCTTGTTATTTCCTTGCAAAAGATCTGGGTAATACTTCATGACTGAGATTAATAATGTGATAGATTTTGCCAGTGCTGACATTGTGCATCATATGCTGTAGTACGCTGCAAGTTCCAAGATTTTGGTACAAATATAGAAAAAAAATGTAATCTCTGTGCTCCCAGATCTTCCTGTTAAAATAAGACAGCAGAGAAAGACTAAAGGGAATATAAGAAGGCAGTAAGAAGATATCCACTATGCTGTTAGGTAGTAGTTTTTGCATTCTAGTTCCAGAGACAATTATAAAATAGATTTACTGGTGTGACGGAGGATGAAAAAATATTAAATAAATATTCTGGAAAAAATGAAATTGCAAGTTGATAGTTTATCAAAAGAATATAAGGGAGGACAGAAAGGGGAAAAAGCAAATATGTTTTTGGTAGATGTAACAAGTGAAGACTTGTGTCATGATCAGTCAGAGAGGAATCAGCTTCCGCCTCCATCAAATGAAAGGTAGATGAGTTCAGGACACACTTCTAAAGGTGTTAACGTGTCAGGTTGGAGGTAGCACATGCATTTGGTTTGTTTCCTTGGTACCAATCTTAGAATTTTTTAGTATGGCTCTGTACAATTAACTGTAAACCTAGGTGTTTTTTTTCTATAAGGAAATAAAGCAGAGATGTATTGGACAACACTGCGTATTGCATTCTGTGTGAAGATCTAAAATCTAAAGCCACATCAATTAAACATGCATGCTTCTTTTTCCTTTTTAATTCTGACAATTGAAGTTTTTCTCATGTCAGTAACAATTTTTTCCTCTATTAGCTACATGTGTTGAACTTATGCACATGCTTTCTTTCTAGTTTTCCAATATTCATCAGTGAGTTGCTATATTTTATGGAAGAAAGTGAGCTGCAGTTTTGCCTGTTTGTATTGGCCCAGTCTGTGATGTTTAGAGAATTGCACTGCATTACAGTAAATTAGAATCATGCTTTACTACTGTGTCTTTCTTCAGCTTAAATTCAAAAGTTGCTTTTTAAAAAAGAAGTAAGTGTATAAGTTAGAAAATTCTGCATGTAGGTTGTTGTTGCAAAAGAATTATAAGACTGAATAGTTGTGTCAGGTCTAGCCCTCTATCAGTTTCCCCCTTTCTCATATCAGTGATAAAGCTTGTCTGCAGAAATGACGTTTATTACAATCAAGGAAACACTTAAGTTGCACCTCAGAAAATCAGCAAATTAAAATCTTTTTTTTGTAGGACCTGTGACTGTGCAATATTCCTAAATGAATAGGAATCCTTCAGGCATGTATTTTTTCTTTTTCCTCTAGTTCCATTGTTGGCTTTTGTGGGGATTGATTTCTGCTCAAACTCCACCTCTGTGTTTCTGAAGGAGCAGTTAGTATCTTCAGTAATGAACTACTCTGGTTCCCATGGTTCTATAGAATGCATCAAGTGAATAGCATGATCTCTGTGCCTTTTTTCCTAATCCTCTGCCTTACTGACTAGATATGATTCATACTGAAACCCAGCTGTTTCTTTCTCAGTTCCCATGACAGTGCTGTGACCACAGTGCCAAATGCTGCCAGGTGCATTAGAGGCAGAGAAGAGAGGAAAAATAAATTTGGCACATAGTTATTTAGAATACATTAAATTCAATCATAGGATGCTGATTTAAAGTTGTGTATTTCTTGACTTCATTCATGAAATGCGTATTTTCCCAAATGCGTATTCATAGCATTACAGATGCATGGTAAGTACAGTCCTCAGTCAATCATCTCTGTTTAAGAAAACAGTCAAATGTGCTCTTTAAAGAAAGAAAGAAAACAGGAGACATTAAATTATGCCTTGATGAACATTTTGGTACGTTTGCTGAATTTACAGATTCCATTTTAGCATTCTGTTTTTAATATCATTATAGAGTCACCAGACAATTCCTTAGGCATATTAGTTAATCCCGTTAGAAAGTTTTTGGAAAATACGAGTACCTGTAGGCACAACAAATAATCTCAGAATGATCTCAGAAAATCCAGGAAAATTGGAAGGCATGATGTAAGATAAAATTAATCGGAAACTAGAATATCTGTCTTAAATCGGAATTCCTGTAGGCCTCAGTTTACACTAGAAAAACAACATAACTTTCTTATTGATATACTTTTTCTATAGTTGCTGTAGCGTGAAGAACGAGTAAGCAGTTATGCACATCTTTCTCTATGGTCGAGCTAATTAGTGTGTTTGGAGATGCTTGTGGGAAAGATAGGGGACTCTACCTGCCCTCAGTACAAGCTGGAAATCTAGAGTAGGCATTTATCGATTACTGTACAGACTACTATTGTCCAGTTTTATGAAGTAATATTTTTTAATGAGAAGAAAAACAATTGTTTTCTGGAAAATTGATAACATTGCATGGCTGACAACTTTGACACTCTTTTCTAAACAACTAACAGCACAAATGTTTACGAAGACGTGACAGTAAAGAATCATCAACATGTCTGCTTAGTAAGAAAAAAATGATAATTTTTCTAATTACTTTAAGGTATATTCTTAAATTATAGAAGTTTTGATAATATTTTTTTCTTTATTTGTATTGCATTCTGATAATAAAGCAGATTCTTCTCCCATTCTTCTCTCTTACCTCTTTACCTCCGAAAAAGTTTGAAACTCAAAAGTGATAAGTGTTTGCTCCGCATAATGTAGAATATAGCGGTTTTGGTGTTGGAAGGCTTAAAATCATGTAACGGATGTTTAAAAGAATGTCCAATGTCCACATTTAAAAAAAAAAAAAAAAAAAAAAAAAAGCCCATTTTTCCACTGTGCTTGGGTAACTTCTGTAGTTTTAGAAAAAACAGTTTCCAAGAATGTTAAGAAGTATAATTAGCAAATCTGTAGTATCCTCATAGTGTGTCTAAAGTAATTCAAAATTGATACATGCATAGGAATTACAAAAGCCTACAGGAAAAATTAAACATTTCTATTCTGTAGTGTTTCACCTGCAGTATGATGCATCCACATAGGAGTTTATCAACAATTGCGTGCCTGCTATTGGTCAACACTGCCTTGCCAGATTTGGCTTAGATGTGAATGGGAGATGGTGATTAGTCTGTTGATCAGGTTACCTCTTTTTCCTGTTCACTCTTCTGGTGTATCATGAGGAGTGGCAGCTTAAACAGCAGAATAAGGTGAAAAATTCAGTAGCAATATCAGATTTCTTCCTTCTACTGGGTTTTTATCCAACTAAGCAAGTGCTGGTTCCTCAGTAAGATGAGTAGCCAGCACAAGCCTGGGCTGCTTTTAGCTCACAACAAACATCTCTTTCAGTCTTGAGTATTCTGGCTACTTTAGGATTCAGATAGCTTCACCAACACCAGAACATCAACATCCTTTGACCCAAATGTAACAATGTGAATTCTTGTCAATAATATAAAGAAAAGAAAGTGCGAGGGAATCAACCTAAATAAAATCCTTTATTAATTACTTGTACAAACAATAGAACTTAACTCAGACTTCAACCAGCTGTTCAGCAGCAGCTGCAGAACTAATTTAAACCACTGAAGATTTAACGTGCTTTCAAATTGCATCAGCAGTATCGTATCCAAAAGGGAGTATGAGGAACATCACGCTTAGCATATAAATTAAAATGCCTTAGGTGGTTCACTAAAATGCTTAAGGCCAAATGACTTCCATCTCCCAAGACTCCCTCTGAAGTTCATCATACTGTGTCATTATCTCTTTATATGGAAAATTCCCAGAATGCACACGTACTTGGTGCATATTAAAGGTTTTTAATATCAGTAATTTGTAGAATTCAGAAAATGTTTGATGTGTAGAAGTGTTGGTACACTTGCTAAGTACGCTATCAGTTAACATTTTGATTTTAAAACAACAATAAAAAAAAAAGTAAAGCATCTTTCCAAATAACTGACAGTATTATGTTCCAAACTTCTAGCTTAACTTTCTGCTGTAATGCATGCCTGTTTCCGTGGCACTTTCTAAAAGGTGAAAATCAATAGATTTTTTAGTTTCCACATAGTCAAAACTATGAAGAGTAGAATTTAGGAGACATTAGTCTGATTATGCATGCCATGTCTGTATTTTTTCTTTTTTATACCATAGGTATGTAGACTGTATTAAATATTGACTATAACTGGAAAAAAGTGCTAATAGGGATTAATAAGGTGTGGCTTCCTGATCGGTCACTATCAGTGGGAAGTAAGTAATGATCGCATTAAAAATATGTTCCAAGACTTTGTTTAAAACTTTGTATTTTTTCCTTTATTTTGTATGTGCTAATACATACATTAGGATTAATCAAGAACAAGATTTTTAAAATGTGTCGAAAAAAATTAACTTTCCAATTTGCAAACCCTAAACCTTTCCTGTAAGATCTGTGATTTGCTGTAGTCTGAATTTGTCTCCGTAATCTCCTTTCTTGCTTTCTTAGAAAGGTTTTGCAGATCTCTTAAAACTAGTCTTATCCAAATAACGTGCTATTCAGCTCTCATTATCTTTATTTTGATTGTATTATTTCCTCACGTGAAAGTAGTTTAGGAAATCTTAAATAAATGATATTATGGGAATTGGCTGATGGTGACATGCACTTTTGATGGCTGAATCACTCAGCAGTTTACTTACAGTACTGGATCTTTTGTGACTGTCTTAGGTAAAATTTTTAGTTGGCTCTATTCTAACTTAAAACCTTCCTGAGTGGGTGAAATAATTGTGTGCTTGATTCCTGAGTACTAGCTCCGGGCAATCACAAAGTATGAAATTTATCAAAAACAATGCAGGATTTTATATTCAGGATAGTGTAATCTTGGATGTATGTTTAGTCTGTGGGATGAGTGGCTGCAGGGCAGCCCTGCATAAAGAGATCTGGGCATTTGGCATGATGGAAAGCTCAATGAGTCATCAGTGTGCCTTGGCAGAGAAAAGGACCAGCAGCATACTGGATTGAGTTAAGCACAGTATAGTTAACTGTTCAAAATAAATAATTCTTCCACTATGCCCAGTGTTGGTGCAGCCTCACCCCAAGCACTGTGTGTGGTTTGGGGCTCCACAGTATAAGAAGGGTACAAAAATATTAGGGAGTGTCTAAAGAAGGGCATGAATACAGTGAAACAACTAGGTGACGTGAGTTACGAGGAACAGTTAAAGATACTTGGTTTGTTCAGCTTACGGAAGAGAAGGCTGAGGGCGAGGTGACCTCATTAGTGCCTATGGAGTACAAGGACAAGTGCTGATCTCTCTGGTGGCAGCAACAGGACCTGAGAGAGCTGTGTCAGAAGAGGGTCGGGTTGGGTATTAGGAAAAGGTTCTTCACCACGACTGTGACACGCACTGCAAAAGGCACTGCATGGTAGCGGTCACAGCCTCAAACCTGCCAGAGTTCAAGAAGCATTTGGACAATATTCCTAGATTGGTGATTTAACTTAAGTTGCCCTGTGTGGAGTCGGGAGCTGAACTTTATGATTGTTATGAGTCTTTTTCAACTCAGGTTTCTCTAATCTGTTCAATACTGATGTTCAAAAAGAAGCTTGATTTTTTTTTTCTTTTTAGACAAATAAGTGTTCTCACTGGAATCATTGATAATTACTTTAAAAGTTCCAATTAAGCCTTACTAAATTGAAATTTAGCTGTTCTAGTGAGATTTCTGTTGTGAAAACCCTTTCAAGGAGTTCTATCAATCAATGAAAATCATCTTCCTTCAGTCTCTGGGACTGACGATTACTCATTCTTGCTTTGTGTGTCTGCGTTTTTTTATGATCTATTGGGTATTGCAGTTTTGCTTAAGATAGCTATAAACTTTTAAAAATTGCTTTTATTTTAATGGGGATAATCTAACTTTCTGGTTCTCATACATATCCAAAATTTTGCAGCCTGTAAAATGAAGTGATGTTGCGTCTCGTACTGTGCTAGTTGATGTGAATGTAGAATATTTGGATAATATAATTACCTTTGAATTTATGTCAATTCAAGCCCGTAAAATCTTTTTTTCCTTATGTTTTTCTTTATCTTAGTAAAGATGTTGATGTATTTTTTTGTAATGTATATAAAATTTTAAAAAGCAATTTGAATTTTATGAAGATGGGAGCAGAAATAGTTTCTTTGTACATACAAAATGAAATTAAGTATAATAGCATTTTTAAAAAGCTTTAATAATTAGAAGCATGTCAATCTAAATTTTTGTTTTACAAGAGAAGTAAGCACTTACTATAGGATGAAACGCTAGCTAGTTATTTTCATAGAAAGGTTTACAATGCTGTTTCCAGAGAGGAGTATAGGATGTGGGGTTATTTTCTTCATCGTTGATGTGTACAGTATTTCTCCCACTGTTATTTCAGTTTAATGTCCAAAATGGAGATCTATCAAGTTTGGCTTCATTAAGGACTACTCTTGCTTTAGCCATGTGAATCAGTCTGAGTTTCAAAACTTTCAAAGACATATTTTACACTTAATTTCCTTTATGCATGAAATTAATGCATCAACTATGCTGTTTGCTTGCTCTTATGATTATAAAAGATAAAAGCAACATATAGCAGCTACTAAACCCACTAGAGAGAAACAGATGTTGAAGTCTAAAAGAGTTTTAAACGTTGTTTTGTACGAACAGCTTGTTCCACCTTTATAAAAAATATTTTCTGTTCACTGAGTTGTTACACAATGAGATTGCAAGTGTAGTTTGCAAGGAGATAATTGAAATGTTTTCCTAAGTGGAAGGTTTAAATGGAGGTGATATCTCCTTATTAGGAAGAATTCTATCAGAAGAGAGAGAAAAGGCTTTTCTTACTCAGGCTTGCCATGATTCGATGACTTACCATGAATGGCTTAGCTAGCTTAACTGCAGATAACCTATTGAAGATGGTCCTTTACTGCTAACCAGTGTAGCTCTTACTTCTTGTCATAGTACTGAACAAACAACAAAATATAAAGTTGTATCCACTGGTGCCTTGTTACCGGGGGGGAGGGGGAGGGGGCTGAATTCACTCTGAGAATAGCTGAATCAAGAAGTGTCGTCTCTCTGTGATTAATTTCAAAATCAGGAAGCTTGATGGTATGGAAGATTCTAGATTCATCCTGAGCATGTCGTTTTTATTTCACGACAGGAGTTTGTTTTTGTTAGAAAGACTTATCTATTTTTATTTGCTAGGGATCTTCCCAAGTCATCTTCTCTCACGATTGACCTTAGGCTTAAATAACATCATTGACTAAATAAGGGCTCATATATAAGGCTTAACTTGTCAATTAGAGTGGTAATGTGACCTTTCCTATACCAGCCAATATGAAGATAATCTAGAATCATAAATCACAGAATTCTAAGGTGTGATATTTGATCACCACAACATAGAAAATAGAGGGAAAAATTCTTAAGAAAAATTTTTTCTAGATTATAGTGATATTTTGTTATAGGTAATTTGTTATGTTGGGAGAGTTGTTTTATTTTTAAGCAGCACTAGAATGCGTGACGCTCTGTTGTGTTCCTGTAAACTAGCTTTATCTTTAATGCATTTGTTTCTTCTACCTTTCACATCTGTTTTTCTCTGCTAGTCTAAAGAAACTGACTGGTAGTAACAGAAATCAATCACAACATGGGAGCTGATAGAAAATTATCCTTAAGCCAGAAAATATCCAACTTTTTGTGTGAGCATCCCTAGAATCTTCAGCACCCTGGGGAAACCACAGGGAAACACCCTGTCAGCCAGCTGTATAACCTAGCTACCTTTGGACAAGATAACATACAAGGTTTTCTGTACTGTTTTCTTTTCCTATCGTTTCTTGAGCCAGGTATTTTGACAGTAAACTGGAAGTCACTGAGCTATTCTTCAAGTGCTGCTCTAGAGGACAGAGGTAAAATCACAGTAATTCCTTACTGAGAAGTGAGCATATTATACAATACAGCAAAAGTAGTGAGCTTTTGGCATTACATGAATTAATCCATCACATCATATGTCACAGAATCATAGAATCATAGGGGTTGGAAGGGACCTCCAGAGATCATCAAGTCCAACCCCCTTGCCAAAGCAGGTTCCTTACACCAGGTCGCACAGGTGGGCGTCCAGGCGGGTCTTGAATATCTCCAGAGAAGGAGACTCCACAACCCCCCTGGGCAGCCTGTTCCAGTGCTCTGTCACCCTCACCATAAAGAAGTTCTTGCGCACATTTGTGAGGAACTTCCTATGCTCCAGTTTCTGGCTGTTTCCCCTTGTCCTGTCTTCACACACTGCTGAAAAGAGTCTGGCCTCACCACTTTGCTCCCCACACTTTAGGTATTTATAGACCTGGATCAGGTGCTGCATGTCCAGGTGCTGTTTGCTTTGGTGGCAGTGTCTTAAGGGTAATTCAATCCCTTTTTGTTCAAGCAGAGGTTTATGTAATCAGAGTTCTTGGCACATATGACTGACCATTGTTTGGTTTCTTGAAACAACCTTTGGTTCTGTTCTTTTTTATAACAATCTTTTTCATAACTACAAAGATAGTGTTTTGATGAGTTTTAAGCATTTTGAGTATACACAGGACGGCGAGTTACTGTGTTTGAGAAATGCTGCCTCTGACAATGTTAGACAATGTGATACTGTCTGAAAATATCAGTCTGAAGCAGTAGCAACACCTGCTTCTCCCAGAGCATTTCTTCTACTGTTGCTATGTTTAGAGAATCATAGACTCATAGAATGTTTTGGGTTAGAAGGGACCTTTAAGATCATCTAGTTCTAACCTCCCTGCTATAGGCAGGGACATTTCCCACTAGACCAGGTTGCTCAAAGCCCCATCCAGCCTGGCCTTGAATACTTCCAGGGAGGGAACATCCACAACCTCACTGGGCAACCTGTTCCAGTGTCTCAGCACCCTCACAGTAAAGAATTTATTCCTAATATCTAGTCTAAATCTACCATCTTCCAGTTTAAAGCCATTTCCCCTTGTCCTGTCGCTACCTGCCATTATAAAAAGTTATTTATAATGCCCTTTGTAAGAAGTTATATACATATAAAAAAAATTGCTGTTCACTCTATTACCTTGTCTGATGGATCTTGTAACTACTAGTTGAGCTTATATTAGTGGCTGCAGGTTGTGACTTTACATTTAATTGCAAGTTAGTGTCGTGTTCAGATGCAGAACTGGATAAAATTTGACATAAGTGTGTGCATAAAGGTCAGTCGTTTGTAGTTACATGTGATGAAAATGTACTGTTGCCTAATAAGTAGTTAGAAGGCAGAGGTGGTTAACATAAAAGCTTACATGTTCAAAAAGGAAGATGCTAATGCATATGTTGGATAGGCAAAGCTAATCAGAATTTTTATTTCTACATTTATAGAAAGATTTGTTTGAAAAATTATGAATCAACATTAAATAAGTAGTACAGTCATCCTTATGGTATGGTAAGCAGTCGTAATTTCAGCCCAATGAAATTACTTGGGCAAACTGGAGAGATTTATCTCAAGTGAACCACGACAGAAAAACTGAACTTAGCATAATTAATGTGCTCTGAAGAAGGACTCCGAGAATGTTCACTACTGTTCGTCAAGCGTTAATGTATGCAAGGAAAACTTTGTCTGGTACCTGTGACTGAATATGTTGAATATCTTTGCAAGCAATGTTTTGGTATTTGAGGGTTTTGATTTAAATATGTATAATACTCTTGCATCCAGACAAGGGCTAGGATTTGCTTGGTGCTATACAAAGAGAGGAATACAATACAGTCTGTGATACAAACAACTTTCCTTGATCAGTAAGTGGACAGGCTGCAGGTGAACAGGGAAGGAAAAGGAGATTTTGAGAGGTGTGAGAAGGAGTAAATCTTCCTGAATATAGAAGAGATGTAACAAACAGATATAGGTACTTTGCATAGTTATGGTCACTGAGCCAATCTTTTTCTGTTTGTTTGCTTTGTCAGCACTTGATTTTTTTTGTTTATTTTTGTGGTTTTTTTTTTAACCACAGAGCATCTGTCTGAATTATCTTCGCTTGGATTAGTCCTGCCGTTGCTTTTATTTAATGTGGAAATATTTACTTATTCCTTATCGTAGGAATATAGTACTGAAGGAACTTTTTGAGCCATTGAATCCATTTTGAATTGAAGTTTAGAATGAAAGAATTCTAAAGCTAGTTATATCTTTTTCCTTGCTACTTTTTATCTAGCATCTTTTGTCTAGCAATTTAAAACTTATTTCAGCTTTTCAGCTTAAATGTATTTATGTATTACATTTTTTTCATGTGTACCGACACTGTCACCCATCAAAGTGTTTGTAAGGAATAATTCTACTCCCTCTCAGGTATGACTTTGCTGGAATAAGCAATCTGACTTTGTTTAGATTACTTACAAGTGACTGGATCTTTTACTCCCTCACAACATTACCTTGCCTTTATAGAAGATAAAGGGGGGATAAGGAGGACTTTAAAGGAGACCTTATTTTGTATAAACAGAGATAACAACTTCATCTGATTCTACAGAGCTCCTGGACGCTGCCATAAAACTATTTCCTTGGCCAGGATTTTCTCACCTTCTATACTGAGGCCTTACGGATGTATTTCAGTCATTTTTTGGTCAGCATGGAATTATTCTTATTGTTTAATTTAAATCCTTTCTTATTATTCCAGTCTCCAAGATCATGCAGTTCTCCCTTTGTCCTGGCTTAATCCTCCCTTCTGCACTACTACTCATGTTCTAAATTATATAAATTGAATTTAGTGACCTACCTTAAAAGATACCAGCTACATTGTTAGCCCTTCTCTAAAGGCTGGAAAGTCTGTGAATATATTAGTAAACCATAAAACCACAGTCATTTCTCTAGCCTTGAAATGAAGTGGAAGAGCACAGCTTATGTACATACAGCTGAAATAGTGCCTCAGCGTGACCTTATCTGTCATGTCTGCTGGGAACAGTCCTGGCCTGTTATGTACCCTAAGTCAGGCTGAGGTGTTTTCTGGTAAGGTACTAGTAGACAAGGGGGCATTACATTTCCCAGAGATGTGCTAAAGAGTTAAATAGTGTGTTTTGAGCCAGTGTGGTTCACTCTTCCTAGCAGTATCGAGAAAGTAGTGAAATGTCAGGTACTCAAGTAGTTCCTAGTCTACATGTTGACACTAGTCTGTCTAAGGAGAAACTTTGCATTGCTTTTGATTCTACTTCTTTTGATTGCTGAATTTCTGTTTGCATTTTAATTCTGAAAGAAGATAAATTTCATTTTTATTCAGAAGGAAATGATTCCAGGAATCTCTTTTACCTTTTATAGAATCATAGGGAAGATGAATTCTATGGATAAAAATAAATGGATGATTCACTTGAACTGCTTGAAATGACATTCTTGAGATGTATAGATATTTTTCACCACAGTTATAAACTAATTTATTTTAGACATGTAAATAGAACTTCTACAGACCTTCACATTCTGAAATTCCTTGAGGTAAAGTTATGTTCTATTGCCTCTGTCTTTGTTTTATCCTTTTCAGAGGCATTCCTCATGTAAATTTGATAACAACGGGTAGAGAGTTTATAATGTTTGGAATTTCTCTTTATTTTGAGAAAATCTGTTTGTCTTTTGATACTTCTCTGATTTCTTATAGAAGGGATCCTTATTCCTGAACCTAAAGGTGCAAGGCCTTTTACTTGAGAGAAAAATGACAGCTGTGGCTCTAGCAAATTATTCTCTGGAACCAATGAACTGTTCCATAACTCTAGAATGTATTTTAGTATGAAATATAAATAATTCTAAAATCTCATGTTTTTCATTATAGAATCTTGTTGTGTGCCTTCTTGTTTCTTCGGTAATAGATAAAAGATGAGTAACATGAGAGGTAACAAGACTGCTATTCTCCAGTTAATTTAACATGACTATATGTTACTACTGACTTGGTTCTAACAATGATTTCTCTACAAGCTCCATAGTGCACGTGGCGTAAGACTGTGTGAGAGGCATACTGTCTGAAACAAAATCAACAAGCAAAAAAGTCTTTACTGTCAAGTCAGAAGATAGAATTTGAAATACCACTGTAGCTTGTCTGTAATCCCAAAACTTCCAAATCAAAGCTACAACCTTAGCCAGATTTCTGTCACTTGCAGAACCATCCTCAAGTAACAGAAAGGGCATTCACAATCACTAATTGTTTATGAACAATGCAACATTAAAAGCAAATGTCAGCAAGTCTCTGATTTACATTGATGTCATACTTTTAATATGCTTATACTTGTTACGTGAGATAGTGAGATATTTTTACCCACATCTAGTGGAGATCCAGGGTAGTCCTAGTTAAACAACTCACGCACATGATGAAAACTTGTGATGAAGCTAGAAAAGACAGTCAGGTGCCATGAGGGTAGAATCACAGCTTAACTGCTGTATGGTGCTTTTCCATGGCCACATGGTAGTTTATTTCTGTGGACTGTAGACTAGCTTATACTAAATATTTCCCAGAAAATGAGATTATGCCTTACCACCATGCCTTTAGTACTAAAAACAACAACAAAAAAAAGATGTACTAAAAGTTTAACCTTGTGAGTAAAGCTGTCAGAAAACGCTTTTCTTGGAGCGTTATTAACCACATCTGAGACAGAAAATAGAGATTTCATTAAAGACCGTCTTGCCCAGCTACTGAAAGGCAATTTTTATAGTTAAAAGGCTTTTAGGCATGGGACACCATTTATGTGATCAAATTCAATAGCAGGAATGCAGTTCCAAAGAAGCTGAAAGACTAAATACAAATTTTTTTTTTCATTTACATCACTTTAAACCATACCCTTCAATTTACTTATAATTGCTTCTAATAAAAAAAAATCAATTAGAATGATGTATTCTTGCATTGCACAAGAAACTTCCGTACAGTTCTCAGACAAAAATCAGAAGGTCTTTGGCTGAAATATAATCATAGAATAACCCTAGTTTGAGGGGACCCAGAAGGATTACCAGGTTCAGCTCCATACAGGATCAACCAAAAACCAAACCATATTTTTTGTCCAAACGTTTTTGAACTCCAACAGGCTTGGTGCATTAACTACTACCCCGCGGAAGCTCTTCCAGTTCTGAACCACCCTTTCAGTGAAATAAGCGAGAAAGCCTCTAAAAACCCTACCCTCAAGCTTCCACTTGCAGGTAGAATTTAAGTGACCTAATAGAGCCTGAAAGTGGTGCAGTATCATTTATTTAGCTGGCTGTGTGCTTCCAACAAATGTTTCAAAATGCTGTAATTTTTTTTTTCCATGGGAGTCTTAGCTCCATGGCAACCATATCCAGTTTAACTCTTAAGGAATCTTGTGACTGTAGAGGAAACACTCCCTCTTATCTAATGATTAAATCTATTTCTGTCCCTTTTTAACTGCCTGCTTTTCCTTTGTACCTCTTCCTCCGAGCATGGTTTTGTCAAGTAGAAATAAAACTGATCCTCTGATATAGGATGTCATTACTTCAGAATAATTCTTCATGTTTCCCTCTCAAGCAAGCAGAGGAAAACCTTGTAAGGACAAAGGAATGTTAAGATGATGACTCAAGCGCAGTCTCACAATATGCAGGAACAGTACCATTGCCACCTTTGAAGTTCAGGACATCAGTAACATATTGTGATGAGTATGGAAATATTCTTGCATGAAGTGATGTTGAAATAATTCTAACTCTTAGAAAAGGAACAGTGCTGTGGCAAAAATAATCTGTAGTGTAACAAATTTTGAAGGTAGAAGATGACATTATGAAATTCATTCCAAGTAGAAGTCTCATATTCAGAAAAAACTACAAGAGAATATAGATTTTATGATAATAAATTGACAAGATACTTGCAAACAGTTTTACACCCTAATAGATGAAAAACAAAGTAACTTCTTTTACTTTATTTAGCATGAAGCTTCCAGAAGAACACTTAAGAGAATTTATATTTTCAGATATGAGTGGTAATTTTTAGAGTGTAAGAGAATGGGGAGAGTAGGGGAGGAACACATGACTCATTTTGAATATGTTATTATATACACAAAATAACATACTATGAGAAAATTTAGACCGACAATGTTATTATTGTTAGCTTAGAATTAGCAATCTGTCTTCTTTGGGGGGAGCTAACAAGAAAGAGTGGTGGGAGAGCAGCCCTGCAGAAAGGAATCTTCAGGTACTGATCCCCGGCAGACTGAACATGACCCAGAAGTGTGCCCTGGCAGCCAAGGTGCAAACTGCTCTTTGTGGTGCGTTATGCACAGCACAGCCAACTGGTCAGAAGAGGTGATTCTCCCACTATATTTAGTGTTGGTGCAGCTTCACCTTGAATATTGTGCTCTCTACAACTTACTGAGGATGGGATGCAGGCTGTTTAATGGTAATGACACTAACTACATAGACATGATGTAACCTTTCTGGCAGGATGCATTAAGTATTTCACTTTTCTTTTAACACTATTGGTAATTACAATGGCTTACCAATACGTTTTCAATATACTTTGAGAAATTAAATGTCCAAAAATCAGTAGTAGTCATTTGATTAAACTGTACCTTTAATACTGCATAGGCCCATGTCCAAGCAGCTTTTGAAGATGAAGGAGTAGACTCCACAGCCTCTGGGCGTCAGCCTCTGCCAGCGCTCTGTCACCCATACAGCAAATAGGTGCTTCCTAATATTCCAGGTTGTGCCCATTGCCTCTTGTCATGGAAATGGACACAAATCTGATTTTCTAGGTAGTAGTGTTTGGAAAATAGTTTTCAAAATGGAGACTTTTTTTTTTTTATCAGATACCACTTGAGATGAATACATTTTTGAGGCCTCATAAAACTGGAAAGAAGTAATCATGAAGGACAGCTAGTATGTTTGTGATCTTTAGTCTTTTTCATGAATGAAACTACAAAAAGGTTAATATATTTCATTTGCTTAATGTTAAAAGTGTATTGTTTTTTAACTTGAGTATTCATTATTTTAATGATTGGTCCTATATACTTCTTGTACATTTGTCTGCTGTGTTTATAATTCAATTGTTATTTGACTTCTTGTGCCTGTGAAGGAAATACTATTCCAAGCAATTAACTTAGGCTTGTCCTTAGGGTTTTATCAGAACAATCACACTCAGAAATCTCATCTTGCTTAAGGTCTGTAAAGATAATTTGTTCCCTACTATGGTGATCTGAGCTTTCAGTTTTTTGCTTTTTCCCATCTGAAATGTATTGACTGAGAGCATGAATAGTCAGCATTTAATAGATAACTAAAAAGTAAAGAAGGCTGCTTGTAATTGCGTGCTTAATCCCAACATGTTTAAGCACTCCGTATTTAGAGTACTTGACAGAAGAGGAGGCGGGAAGAGAGCTAAACAACTGTAAGCATAATTGTAGTTTTCCTGGTGCATTCCTATATGAAAAACATGTCTTTTACATATTATTCACTTATTTACTAAATAATCTAATAAAGTTGGAAGTTTTTTTCTTTTTCATTTTTTTTTCTGTCTGGCTATCCTTCTGTCCCATATTTCTGCCTAAATATTTTATCAGTTTTTTTTTTCTCTTTGGAAAAAATGAAATGATGAAGAGATCTTCAAGCACCCAAAATATATGTATACATGCTGGTAAAAATTGGCTGTATATATGTGAAGACAAATCTTTTACAAGGTTGCATTTTGCACTTTTTCTTTTATTGTGGATTTAGAATAGCTTTGGGTGGATGTTCAAAAACATTCTGGAAGTCAGAGTGCATTATTTACTGACTGCTGAGAAGGAAGAATAACATAAGGGTAATGCAGCTTGCTGGCATTACATCAGATAATTTCTGCTTTGCTAATACCATTGTAATATCTTCTGTGACTCTAGGCAGAATATTTTTAAAGATAATTTTTGTATGTGTGGATTTTTATTTTTATTTATTAACATTTTAAATATCCAGCCATTTATGAGTCATGGTTACACTTCTGGCTGCCAAGAGTGGCAGGACTATTACCACTTGCAAGTAATTTCTGCTTGTTGTTGATTATACTGTAAGCATTCTGTGATGCACTTTGTCTTGTAAGTAACGTTAGAATAATACATTAGTAGTTTTGTCAAGTATGAATAAGCAGAGTGTTCCTGAAAGTACCGTTATCATTTAGCAGGAGTTGATAGGAAATTCCATGGTTGGAAAATTTTTAACAGAAGGAGATGTGTAGAAAAGATCTTTTTTAAAAATTTTTATTTTTATTTTTTAAAAAAGCTACCCTCACTTCATTCTACTGATTACTGAACAATTGTATTTATACAGGAATTACAGTGAATCTTGCAGCTATATTGTCTGATGCCATTTTTACTCATCTTCAACCTCCTAGTTTGCTTAGTCTGAGGTGTTAAAATGAGATAGTGATGATATGAAGATAAAAAAAAGTTTTAGCAGAGCAAAGATTCATTAATTCATGGCAAGGTGTGAAAAGAAGCAAGTACCAGATTTTTCATGAGGGAGGAGGTGATGATGCCAGGTGCATTAGTTTGAAAAGATTTTCACCATGATGCTGTTTTGCAATGATTTTCATCATTTGTCAGCTACTTTGAGCTTGTTTGTGTTTAGGAAATTGCTGTAGTGTTCTCTCCATTTAAGTTATCAAAACAGGTGGTTTTTTGTGTGCTCTGATTTTTATCCTCTTGTTGCTCTCGCTGAATAGCTCTATGACTGATATTTTTAAGCATACTAGTCTTTGCATGGAATAGAAGGCATAAAAATAGAAAATCAGGAAAAATACAAGTAGAAAAATACTGTGTGCGAGTGTATATAAAAACACAGCAGCTGTACAGGCTGTCATTTTCATATCTTTATCATCCTAGATTTAATAACATCTCAGTGTTGTAAACATGAGTCACAAAGGATAGATTGCTCACCAACAATCATACTAGCCACTTTAGTGCTTGCTTATTTCCAAGCATTTGAACTTGTCTGGACTCAATTGTACTAAAGCTTTTCCTCATACATTGTCTAGCTTCAGACACTTGATTTCTTACTGTTTTTTTTTTTTTTTTTTTTTTTTTTAAACTTTTATCTGAGTAAAATTATAATAAGTGTTCTGCCGTGTGTTTCTTCACTAGGTTTC
The DNA here is from genome assembly GCA_016647715.1 of Pavo muticus. NCBI lineage: Eukaryota > Metazoa > Chordata > Aves > Galliformes > Phasianidae > Pavo > Pavo muticus. The sequence continues at coordinate 654,316 of JACDJE010000342.1, forward strand.
CTGATGTTAACCTGAAATAAGACTGGTAGCCCAAATGACAGTGCTACCTGGCTTTTTCAGAACATAGTTATTTCCTAAAAATTGTATATGATAGACACTACTTGTTTACAGTTTCCTTTCTCTTAGGTGTGGTTGAGTTAGGAGTGAAGTGGACTGAACAAGCTGAAAAAGGGAAGAGATTGTTCCTTTCCTGAACCATTCAACTTAGTGGAATGGGAAGTTTCTATTAGTGTGGTGCATCACTAACTTGGAAATAACATGCAGTTGAGTGACTACCTTTTAGGTAGTAACTTCTGAAAGGAATACTTCTCAGTGGTGCAGCAACCAAGGCCTCAGTGAGAACAGAAAAAACTTTGTCAGTGCTTAGATTTGCAACCAGTCAAAAAGTAAATGAAGTAGATAAATAAACAAGATAAACAGGTACAAAGTGGACAGAAAGAACTTGTTTATATTCCTGTGTTTAAACAGTTTGGTCTTCCCTCATCCATTTATTTTTCTTTCTATTTAATTATTACTTGGAATCTTGGGTTTTAAGAGAATAATTTTATCTGTCTGTATGTGTTTAAATATTTGTGTGTGTTTTTCATGTATCTATGTATATAAATATATAGATCTACATATTTATATAGGTTTACGTATTTATTTAGATATTTAAGTATATACATGTATGTGTATCTATCTATATATACATATACATATATATTTATACACATACATACATAGATAAGGGAAGTGCAACTGAGGTAATCTACATGAACTTGTGCAAAGCAATTGATTTTGTCCAGTATGACGTTCTTGTCTCTAGAGACATGGATTCAATAGATGTTTCACTCCATGGATAAGAAATTTGCTGGGTGAAGTATGTCAATCATATGCCAGCCCAGTATGCTGTAAATCCTGTAGCTTTTCCTACTGTACGAAGTGTTTTTCAAGGACCGCAATTGTTCTAAATGGTGTTCAGCATTATACAGAGTCTGCTTTAACCCATTTCCTTCCACAAGTAGCATAGAATCTTTTTCCTTTAGTTCTTAAAACAAGAGCTAATATTGATATTTCAATCTTACTCTTAGAGTAGGTTGCTGTCTTATCTAGAACTTTTCATAATTGCTGAGAAGTTGAACAGAAATAATATGGAGGATGTACAGTAAATTCAGAGAAGCCCCAGATGTAAGAAATAAGAAAGATGTTGCAGAGTAATATAGACAGGAATGTATTTTGCTGCAATCTTAAATTCAGGGAATGTGGTCTAAACCTTAAGGACGTATCATGGCTTCAAGACTGTATCCAGTTCCCAGTTAGGGAGCTTTAATTGACTACAAATCTTCACCTTCCTTGGATATCAGCAGCAACTCTAGATATTTGGACATCCAGGCCTGTTTAATTTTTCTCTTGAGAAATAGTCGTTTGAGTCTTGAATTAGACACAATCTATTAACCAAAATATTAACCAGTGTTTGTGCATTGAAAAGCCAAAGAAGCTTAACTTGCGTGGACTAATGTTTATGCTGTACCTGAAAGCAATTTCTGGCATAACTTAGACACAATAGAACTTGTCCTAAATAAATATCATATTAATTTTTTACAGTCATAGTAGAATTCTATACCACTTGTTGTCAAGAAACTGTATGCTTAGTAAATCTAGATCCAATTGACTGATATGCCACGTCTTTGAATGTCATGTGAAATTTTTTGGTGTAAGTAGTATGCTTACTCTTAAGGCCTAATCAAGTAGAAAATGCATGCAGATAATGTATCCAGTCTCACTTGACTGGGATATGGCAATTAATGCATATGGCCTTTTTACGAAGGAGAAGCAAGGAGGAAAAGAGGGAAAGCAGCCTGTTACGAGAGACAGCATGGGGATGCATGGTGTTGTGCTTTTTGAACAGGGGTGAGCCAGTTCTATTTATGGGTTAGGATTAACGGACCAACTGATGTGTGTGGTAATGTAGTGGCATGTCTTACAGACTGCCTGATTAGGAAGAGGAGAGGTAGTCCAGAGGACTCACAAGATGAAGCCTTTAGATTGCAGGCCCTGACTTTTCATAAAGACCTTAACTACCTACTACTGATATCTGCTGGAAATGCAACACAGTAAGGCACAAGCAATTCAGGAGGCTTCTGAAGTGTGTTGATTACATGGGTAATAGATGAGTTAATGGCAAGAGGTGCTCTGCTGGACCTGATACTTTCCTGTGAGGAATTACTAGTCAGGAGCCTGAAAGCTGGGGATAGCCTTGATTGCTGTGACCATGAGATAGTGGAACTGAGAATTCTGAGAGGAGGGAATAAGACAAAAGGAGGATCACAATCCTGGGCTTGGCTCTGTGCAAGTACCTCTTGGAAGAATTCTACAGGGGAACTGGTTGATTTTTAGAGGAGTGTATCTTCCGTTACTAGGATCAAACCATTTCCAGTGTGCAGAAAATCAAGCAAAAATGACAGAAGACCTGCCTGGATGAAGAACAAGCTCCTGACAAAGCTTCAAGAGAAAAAAATAAAAGTATACAGGAGGTAAAAGCAGGAACAGGTGACCAGGGTAGATTTAGAGGTGCTGTCTGACCATGCAGGGATGTAGTTAGTGTAGCCAAAGCCTGTCTGGAGGTGAATCTGAAGAGGGGCTGAAAGAGTGACAGGAGTTTTTTCAAATGAGTATCAGCAACAAAAGGAAATCTGAGGAAACCATGGGCCCTGTGCTTTCTATCACCAAATCACTTGAAAAAAGGACATTAAAAAGGCCTTGTTTCTGGGTGCTTTCTTCCTCAGTCTTTACTGAAGATGTTCAAAACCTGACTGGTGATGTCCTTGAGTATCCACCACCTCTTCTTGATTCTGCTTTGAGCACTAGGTAGGATTAGACAGTCTCTGCAGGTCACATCCAATCTCAACATCATTTCATGTGGTCATATGATAAAAATCTATGAAGTCCAAACTTAATAAGTTTTATCTCTCTAATTTGCTAATGAGTGTAATGACTGATTTTTTTTAAGTGAGCCCTGTGAAGAGATTTACACATGTGATCACTGATAACTTATTATCTGGCATAGAAACAGTGAAAAATACAGTGATACTGAGATTTCTTTAGAAATCAAGCTAATTACAAAATTAAATGATTAAGTGTACTTCTCTTTGTCAGGTCCACCATCTAATTAATGAGAGAGAAAATAAAAACCAAAGCAAATTAACAAATCTTTATTATGCTTTGTAACGTCAATTAGATAGACAATGAGAAATGTTTGTCTTAATTTTATGAAGAGAGATTCTATTCACATTAATTACAGTCACTCTCAGTTATAGATCCATTATAACAAGAGCACGGTTGACATAAAATGTCTGTGGCTAAAATGTAATAAGCCTATGTGTTTCTAATCTAATGATTTTGTTGGAGAGTGCTGATTTAACTGTCATTTTTTAAACTCTGTTATTGATTGCAGATTTCTGGTTATTGGAGTAGCGATAACCATAAGACATCTAGAAAATTGCTATCCAAGGGAGGCAGCCATGCAGCTGTTTGTTGCTGTTTTTATTTTAATGAGGATACCTACAATGACCATATGATTGGTGTATACTTTTTTGTGTCCTGTCCCAGCTAGAACTTTTTTTCAATTCTGACTATACTGCTTCCTGTAGTCTGTCTTGAGAAATACCTGCAAATACTTGGCATGTGATGGATAGCAGGTGAATGTAGTTTAATATTCACATTTTATTTCTTTATCATCTTTTCAATGCTATTCTTTCCTTTTTCATGTATTTTATAAAAAGGCTGGTAAAAATATCTGTTCTTCAAATTCTGTTTGAAGGATTTCTTCTGGAATGTTACTTGCATCTGATGCTTTTTCTCTTTTAAACTATGGCAAATGTAGAGGATTACTGAATATAGTGAAGTTTTTGCTTAAAATAGTCACCAAAAGTATAAGATATTTTACTTTTTACGTTTCTTCACAAACTGTGATGTTCAATAAGCCTCTGAGATATTTATGGTTAATAGCTTAAAGATAAGTGATCATGCATACAGAGTATGCCATTTAAAGAATATGCCAAGTGCTGTGCACGCCCATTCTCATTTGAAATAGATATGACCTAAATGTTTGTTGCTATTGGTATCTTTACTAATCCAGCAGTGGTCATGCATTAAGATTCCAAAAGGCTGATAGCTTCTATTTGGATTCCTTCTTAGTTTCAGGTGCCAAGTTTTTTTTGAAGTGGTTCATATGTAATTGATACAAGACATTGGCTATTCCATTAATGTTTCTGAGCATCTGTTGCACAGAAAAAATTGTATAAATGAAGCCCTGAAGATTGAACTTATTATACCAGAATTTTCCCCTTCTACATTCTAATTCTGGTTACCAGCTAATTGCTGAAAAGGAAGTAAATTTATTGTAATGGATGTAAAAGAAATGGAAAAAAGCAAACAGAATGTTACTGCATGGGTACATACATTTCTAGTATTCACTTTTTCTCTCCTAAAGAATGCTCCATTCAAAGGAACTAATACATCTTACTGTTTCTTAATTCACTCGTATAATGTTACGTCGAAGGTTGTGACTCTCAGAGGTGCAAAATATCCAAATCCCAAGACTGTGATTAAGTAACATTAATGTACTTAAGCAGGGTACACACTTCTGGTAACACTTCATTGATCGTCACTGAGCATACTGATGTTTTAGTCAATTTGCCCTTTTAAGAATTAACATGTACTTAAAGTCATTTCATTTTTTAAAGCAGGGCAAGACTTAGTCTAATAGGAGAGGGTATACTTCATTTTGCCATGGATTTGCATAAAGTCATTGATAGTCTGTATGACTGTTTTAACTCTGTTAAAAAGCTGCCTTACTTGCAGTATAAAATTAAAGAAGTTCTTAATATTTTGTACGTATCATTTATGACAGAAAATGCATAAATATTTTGAATGTCATTTACAGTGTTGCTACTCAGTGTGATATATTGACACTGTCCCATGCTTTTCTTTTCCATGAAGAACTGAAAAAAATGCAGTAGTTCAAATAAAAGGAAGACAACAAACTAAATACTTCTTTGGCAAGCCTTTTTGAAATACTGAAAAAAGAAGGAAAGTGGTTAATAGTGAAATACTTTGTAAGACTCTTTATTGTATATTAGAACTACTGAAGAGGTGGGGTTTTACAGAAAAATATTCAAGGGGGAAAAAAAGATATAGGAAACAGATAATGCGCCACAGTAGAAACACAAGTTACTTCATATATGTCTCTCAGCTTTGTAGACCTTGCCTATCAATGGTTCCTGTTGGAGATGTTTTCAAATTTGCAGAGAATGGGTATACTTAACAAAATGTAGAGGAATTATAATGAAATTATTCCAGAAAATATCCAAATAGTCCTTTTTTTTTTTTTTCTTAGGCAATGGCTCTCGCATTCTGTTTTCTAAAGCATTTCATTCAGAAATATTAACATAAGTGTAACAGTGTACATTTTAATTTTATTGCTGTGTGATGACTTGCTTATTCTGCTTTGCTGATGACCTGATATAAGATATGGAAGTATGTTCCAGAGTTGAGATCAGGCTTTGATCCAGCCACTGCTGCTGAGGGAGTAGACTGACAACGGAAACCCCTGCTCTATTTTTAAAGTCTCCTGAGAGCTGTCAGATGGCGATTTGTGAATTTCCATCAAATAACTGCTGTCATCATAAAGATCCATATGTAGTGAACTGACTGCATTTACTGGGGGAAATTTATGTACTTACTGAGGGAAGAAACGCTTTTAAGTTTTAAAAAAGAAGTTAAAGACAACTGTTTACGAGTGCTGGAAGTGTGCTGAGAATCCAGCTGCCCACTACTACCAATGATTTAAGGTTTGTTGTGGAGGCTGATTTTCGTAATTTGCTTTCTGTTTTGTGATGACTTACAAGATGACAGTTGTGTCTAAGTACCCCTTTGTTATGTGACTGGCAAACACTGTGTGACTTAACACATAGTGTTTGCCAGACAGATTGTATATAGGCATTAAAAGCAAAGGAAAGCCTAACATGATATATTTACGTGACCTCCTCCTAATTCAACAGCTTGGCCGTAATGTCTGTATTTTGGGACCAAAATATTTGTGTAGCATGCACTTCTTTTTGAAGAGTCTAAAGTAATCTTAATTATATTGCAGCATAGCTGTATAAACATTGCAAGAATGAAAAACATCACATGAACCTTTTTTTGTTTCATAAACTTTGCTTGAGTGCTTGAGCATATATTTTAGTAAACAATATTTCTAATATTAATTTACATAGTAAGTAAATGATTATTTACTGGGAAATAGGTTTTCAGTATTGTAAGTGAATAGCGTAGAAAAATATCCTTCTAGCAGTTTGGCAAAATGTAGCTGCTGTAACTTGTGAACAAAATTGAAGGCTCTAGAAACAGAAAACATCTGTTTTACTGATATGCATGTGAGGCAAAAAAATGAATGACAATGTGGAAAGTGTTTGAGAATTCTACTGTGAAGTCTACTTCTTCCACTTTTGAGGAAGCAAAGTTCTTCCATTTCTTTTTTTTTTTCTTTAAAGTAAAATAAAAAAAAATGGAAAAGTATGTAAAGCATGCCATCTGAAATGCAAATGTAGCATCTAAACGGATATTTGGCTCATGCTAATACTAGCAGCAAAGCTGAAAAAACTGATAATATCATATTGTTAATTATGAAACTATGAATCAAACTCTGATAAGGACCATTAGAAAGTAATAATCATGAGAGATTATAAGACTAGGCTGTGGCATGTTGAAAATTTTCCAATATAATGCATTTTATAATGCTGCAGCATGAACCTGTTTAACCAGTTAAACAGGATGAAGTCTTACCAGTTTGCTAAACCATTTAAGAATAATCCAGGTGCTCAGGGGAAGTACATTTCAGTTTATGGCATTCTTCTGAAATCAGTAGTATGCAAACATTCAGACAAAGCTCTTTAAGAACAGGCAACTTTAAATGTACATCAATAGGTATGAGATTAATCTACGAATAATAACTATTTCTTAGATGTTGTCTGTCTGTCAAAATCTGACTGTTCTTATTAAAGCTTGAACCCCTTAATTGTTTTCCACTCGACGAAATATTATGGAACTATTAAAGATTTAACCTTGCAGACTTTTAAGTGAAAAATATTTCTTCATGTTTCTTCTTTGCTACATTTCATGTCAAATGCTTTGGTCTCTCGTTGTGCATATATGTATATATACTATACATGATAAGAGAATTGGACTCAGCTTCTTTTTTTTTTTTCCCCCCACTTCTTAGAGTCGTATGAAAACTGTTCAGAAGTAAAATGTCTTTTAATCACCCTTGTACCTAGTGAATGTGGAAACTGCTGAGCAAAAAATTTCTTTAAGTCAGTGTCAACCCAACATGATAATGTTTTGAAGAACTAAGTTATGGACTCTAACAAATATTCTAAGGTGTGTTTGAGCATACAGTAGACAAGAAAGATTTCATAAAGATTATGGGGTCTTAGGAAAGCTGAGCTTTAAGAGACCTTATGGGGCATATATTCCCTTATCAAAGAAAGGCAAACCATACCCATGCGACAGTACATCCACAGATGTTGACATAACCTGTTTTTTAAAGATCTGGTGATACAAACTGCACTCCCTACACAGGGTCAGTTTTAGTGCTTTGATATCCTCGTGCTTTTCTAATAACCAGCCTGTACCTTGCTACAGTCTTTTATACTAGTAATTCTATCTTGCACATGAGAAACATAGTATTCTCTATTATTTTGGTGCAGCTTTTTATATATTTATAAACTGTTTATCATACCCCTAATTAATTTTCTTTTATTTCATTAAACCACAGAATCACTGAGGTTGAAAGGGACACTAGAGCAGGTTACTCATTGTCCAGTTAGATTTTAAGCAGGGTACTCTATAACCAGTCTGTGCAACCTGTTCTACTGTTTGACTGTGCTCACATTCATAATTACTAATTTTTATTTTTTTTTAAAGCGTGTCGTCCTTACGCCATGCTGATAACAGCCCCCAAAGCTGGCTACTCTTGGGTAAACAGTCCTGTCTTAGCTGCTCTTTTTATTAGTTAATCCAAATAGTTACATATGAAATTCTGGTTACCATGTTTTTTTTTTAAAAAAAAAAAACCAAAACATTAGAATGGGAAAAGGAAAGATCAGATGGGTGATCAGATGAGGAACAACTGTCTAGGCTAAGACTTTTCTGCCTGCAAAAGACACGCTGTGTGTGACATGAAGATAATTTTCATCAACTATTGTGATGCAGGAACTTACTAATACTAAATGGAGCTAGTAGGAACTGCCCTCAAAACAAACACAAGAATTCAGTTTTTCTATAGCTGAGCTGAGGAGGTTGTGAGCTTGAATTCTATATAGAAGCAGGGGGAGACTGGACAGGCAGAGGTCTGATGGAAGGGATAGCCACTTGATGTTCGTAAACCATCTTTGGGGCTGAAAATTTCCTGTCCTGAAAATGATGGTGTTCATCCACCTTGAATTTAGGAGGATGTTTTTCACACACAGAGTGGTGAAGCACTGGAACAAGTTGCCCAAGGAGGTTGTGGATGCCCCATCTCTGGAGGCACTCAAGGCCAGGCTGGATGTGGCTCAGGGCAGCCTGGTCTAGTGGTTGGCGACCCTACACATAGCAGGGGGGTTGAAACTGGATGATCATTGTGGTCCTTTTCAACCCAGGCCATTCTGTGAATCCTAGGTAATTGCGGAGAAATCATAAGCAATGTTAAGAAATTCTTGCCACCAGATTCCATGCCTTGAAGTCCTCGCCCCTAACAGGTGCAATGCAGTCTAGATCTTAGCAAAACTAAGTTGCTAACATCTACCAAGTGTTACACTCCAGCAAGCATTTGTGCATTCCTCTATTGTGATTTCAGCCATACCTCACTCCCCCCTGCTTAAGATTCTTCTAATTGAGTCAAGTTCAGGAGGGTTGGGGGTGTGTTTTTTGTTGTTTTTTTGTTTGTATGTATGTTTGTTTGTTTTGTATGTGTGAGTGTGTTTTATTTTTCCTCTGGGAGAAGAAAATCCAGATTCATATCCTAGGGGAAGTGCTCTTGTTCAAGTTCCAGCTTGAAAATAGCAGTACTCTTTTGTTTCTCAGTTAGAAGACTAAGATTACTTTTAAAAAGGGCCAAAGACTGTGTTTTCTATGTTTGATTCTTAGAAATGACTGAGAACCTGTTTTTACAATAGCTATGCACTCTATCTGTGCATTTTAACTAGGTTCTGCAGAAAATGTAAGTGCTTGGAGACAACTTTGCAGTGAGACTATTGAACTTGTGAAAGGAAGTGTTGGGCATCGATGAGTTTACCAACCCCAACTCCAGTAGCAGTTAGAGCATTGTCAGCTCTGACTGTAATTGTTTATTTGTTGAGAAGAATGCAGCAATTTTAGAAGGCAGTTTCTGGTGAATTATACATGTTCTCCAAGATCATTCCTGAAAATGTGAAATGAATGCAGTCCTGTGGAGAAAGCGTTCTCTAGCTGGTGCTCAAATGTTAATCAGCATGTTTGTTTGCATCTGTCCTATGGTTTGTGTTACAGTAAGATATATACGAGTAGGTTGTTTTCTATCAAAGAGGGAAGATGGCTCTGCATTTTTATTGTGTGCAGTTTTTGCAACAGCGATCTTTAGTCGGCAGGTGTAACAGTGTCATGGTAGTTGGGGCTGTGAAGGGCATCAACTTGGTGTAGGATTGCTTGTTTCACCGTAGAAAACAGGAGCTTTGAGGTTTATTTGTTTGTTTGCTTTAAAAAAAAAACAACAAGTTTTAAATAGTAATATACAATTCTTTATGGAAGGGGTTTATTATCAAATGAAAATTTTCCATGGTTTTAGAGAGTGTACTTTTGAACAGTTCCACACTAGCTTCATCTTTAAGTTAGTGGTTCGTGTGCAAGTACTTAAACATTTATGTGCAGCTGTGAGTATAATATAATCAAAATATGCATACTTCTTTTGGGAAGCAGCTACTTACTGGAATCTACGGGTTTTAACAACATAGCTGATTGTGTTTCTGCAGGTGTTTTCTGTGTCATGTCAATTTTATCAGTTCATTTTCAGTATTGAGTATAGTAGAGAACAGTAAATCTTGTTGAATCAGTAGGTAACAAACGAAATATAGTGGATGATTTTCTAGCAAAATCTGAACATTTTATACAAAAATGTAAATGTGCATGCATGTGTTTAAGGTATTGATGGCTTTGTGCTTCTTAATGTGAAACATAGAAGTTTATTGTTGAATACAACTTCTATACAAAATTAAACATATTATCTGAGTGATTATATTGGATATATATGCTACATAAATAAAGAAGCAATTTCAGCGGCTGTAAAAGTACCTTTATTCTCAAATCCAGAGTTGAAAAACTATTGAACTAAGCAAAAGCAAAGTCATGCCTGCAGTGCATCAATTCTTCTTGATCAATGACTCACTTTGCAGCAAGTGAAGTCATTGATGTAATTAAAATCAATTTTATATGTTTTGGCTAATTACCACATGATAACACTCTCAATTTAAGTTTACCATTTTTATAAAATCTGAGGGGAAAGACAGCCTGAAACCTGAGATTAAATACTATCTGGTAATGAATCATTGAGCTGTGGCTGAATTAAAAAAAAAAAAAAATTTTTTTTTTAATAGTTATGTGGATTGCATGCTTCTTAATGCATTGCTGTTGAAGTGCAACCTCAGCACGTTTGTAGATGACACCAAGTTGGGAGGGAGTGTTGATCTGCCAGAGGGTAGACAGGTACTACAGAGGGACCTGGATAGACTGGATTGATGGGCCAAGGTAAACTGTATGAGTTTCAATAGGGCCAAGTGCCAGGTCCTGCATTTTGGTCACAACAACCCCTACGGGCTTGGAGAGGAGTGGCTGGAAAGCTGCCTGACAGAAAGGGTCCTTAGCATACTGATGGACAGTTGGCTGAATATGAGCCAGCAGTGTGCCCAGGTGGCCAAGAAGGCCAGTGGCATCCTGGCTTGTATCAAGAATGGTGTGGTGAGCAGGGCTAGGGAAGTAATCCTGCCCCTGTACTCCGCACTGGTGGGGCCCCACCTCAAGTACTGTGTTCAGTTTTGGGCACCTCAATACAGAAAGGACATTAAGGTGCTGGAGCAGGTCCAAAGAAGGACAACAAGGCTTGTGAAGGGCTTGTAGAATATGCCCTATGAGGAGCGACTGAAGGAACTGGGGCTGTTTATTCTGGGGAAGAAGAGTCTGAGGGGAGACCTTATTGCTCTCTTCCAATATCTGAAAGGTGATCACAGTGAGAGCAGAGTTGGTCTCTTCTCACTGGTAACAAGACAAGGGGAAATGGCCTCAAGTTGTGCCAGGGGAAGTTTAGGTTGGATATCAGGAAGAACTTCTTTACAGAAAGGGTTGTTAAGCACTGGAATAGGCTCCCCAGGGAGGTGGTTGAGTCACCATCCCTGAATGTGTTTAAAAACCGTTTGGATGTTGTGCTCAGGGATGTGATTTAGTGTAGGGTTGTTAGAGTTAGGGTAGTATGGTTAGGTTGTGGTTGGACTTCATGATCTTTGAGGTCTTTTCCAACCTGAGCAATTCTATGATTTTTATGAAATGTCAAAACCAGTTTCTGGCTGGTTTCGGAGTTCCTTGAGTTCACACACTCTTCTGAATTTGGCACAAACTCTAGGTAGTCTTGATCTGCGCAAGTCTGTGGAAAGTCATCTTTGTGGTTTAACCTGGCCGGCAACTCAACAGAACATAGCTGTTCACTCTTCCCTCCTGCCCCCAGAGCGATGGGAGAGAGAATCGGGAAAAGATAGCTTATGGGCTGAGATAAAGAATGTTTAACAGAATAGAAAATAACAACAATATACAAAACAAGTGATGAGTAATGCAGTTGTTTACTACATGCTGAAAGATATCCAGCCAGTCCCCGGGCAGCAGTTGCTCACTCCATCCAGCTCACCCCAGTTTTATTGTTTTGGCACGATGTCATATGTTATGGAATATCCCTTTGTCTAGTTTTGGTCAGCTGTCCTGATTCTGTCCCCATCCAGCTCCATGTGCCCACCCCCCACCCCAAAATCTTGCTGGTGTGAGAAGGTGAAATATCATTGACTTAGTATATGTTATTTTCTGCAACAGCTAAAACATTGATGTATTATTAACATTATTCTCATCCAAAATCTACGCATGGTAACATACCAGTCACTATGAAGAAAATTAACTCTATCCCAGCCAAAAGCAGGACAGTTATCCAGGTATAATTAGGACATACTTCTGGATGAATCTACTATATTTTCTACCTTAACAGCCCCAATTCTTAGCTATAGAGGTGTAATGTGAGGTAGAGAGATGTGTGAATCTGCAACAATATGTTGAGCTGATCAGAACTTTGAAGTGTACCTGTTTCTTAAATTGAGCACATTAGATCATCTGAGAAATGTGACCTAAGTTAGTCCTCGTCTAAAATGGTGTTTGCATCATTACTTATAGAGGTGCTTCCCAGCCTATCAATCTGTGAACTCAAAACCTAAGTTTTATTTTAAAAAGGACCAGGAAAAGGTGTTTGTTTGTTTGTTTGTTTATTTTTTAATGTGAGAGATTGCATTTAAAAGATAAAAACACGTATTTATTGTGCCACTGTGTAACCCTTTCCCATATTCTTGCTCAATGTGTATCTTGTTGACAAACAGGATCTCAAGAAAGTTGTGCTTTTTTTTTTTTTTTTTTTTTTTGTATATTTTCTTTTTTTCTTTTTCTTTCCTCTTACTTTCTGTTTGGTTATCTTTGAAACTTGGTTGTACATAAATAATACCTCATCACTGCTCATCACTGCATCCCACTGGGCTTTGCAGTCGTACTACTTGTCATACTAAAAAGGGTATATTTAAATAAATATATGAAATTCTTTCTAAGAGAAGGTCAAAGATAGATGACTGTAGCACCACGTGTATGTAAAAAAGAAACTGAGGGGAAGCAGAAAACAAGCTTACCAGGAAAAAGATTAAATAACAAGAATTTGTGTGAAAGAAAACTCAAGAAAAGAAGATACTGCGGTTTCATTATAGCCTAATAATTCCAGCACTCATTTCTGTTAATGTCTTCAGATTGTTAATAACTTCAGACCTCAACTAGAACGACTTTACTTCAGAAAGTTCACTATAATACTGAAAATCTTAACAGCAAGTCAACGTCTTTCTTACAGATTATATACATTCCAACAGTTCCTTAAATTCAATCCAGATGCATCTGAGTGAAAAACTCCTTAAACTCTACTCCAAAACTATCTAAAATCTCTATTAATGCCATTTTTAGAAAATCTGCATTAAAGTTGTTTATCCTATATAGCACTATGATGTTTATCAGACAGTGCATTTGCAAATGAAACATGATGTTGGAAATTCAGGGGAATCATGTAAAGCACATATGTTGAATGTTGCATGCAATCCTTGAGATATTATCAGTATTTTAGGGTTATGGCGTTTATGGTCTTTTTATGTGAATGTGTTCGAAAGAAAACACATACATTTTAATACATTTTAATAAAATGTTTTAATTAAAGTTTTTATGTATATTGTCTGAAGGTAAAATTTTATTTTTTAGGAAAATCTGAATTTCAGTAGATACTATGTATGCGCAGTGTGTGGAATGAAGAATACTTAAGCATAGTAGGTGAGGACAAGTACAGTTACAGCTACGCATAAGTAATTTAGTGTTGCCCATTGAAAAGTGCAAATCTCAATTTTATAAGGTTTACAAGGTTTCTGTGGTATTTATAAATACATGTTTTAGTATTTTATTCTTTTCAGATCTGTGAAATATGTATCCTCTAAGGTTAATACAGGAACCAGCTGATTAAAAATGATTTAAATGTTTTAACTTTTACCTTATACTTTGTTCTGATTTTTCTCCAAAGATATATATACTTCTGATTCTAAGTTTGAAAAGTTCATTCACAAAGAGAAGTAATTGTATTTTATTTACTATGGTTTTTTTTTTTCCAACTTATGGTGCTCATAGATGTTTTTTTACTTATAAGTTTGTAAGTTCAGAATTTCTGAGAATTACAGAGATGGGTGGAGAAATAGCAGAGAAAAAAGAAAATGCATTTTTTTTGCATTAATTAAATCATTCTGCTTACCTCCTAATTTACTACAGATGTTAGCTTTTCAATTTTTAACATATACAATTGATGAATTTCCATACAGTACAGTTTAAAATGTCATTGACTAGTGTGCAAAGCTAGATAGGGGATACTGTCAGTAACTGCTGATTGGCTAGTCTTAAATGTAATAGCTATCCATGTTCGTAGTAGCAGTAAGCAGGCAGTGAAGTGTCGCCTAGAAGAAAACCACATAACTTCCCCACATGTGAGGAACCACACAAGTGACAAAACTACTTTTTTTATTTTAAAGGGCACTTCCCTTACTTCCTTTGGTGAAATTTATTTTGTCACTTCAACCTTTTATTCCAAGTGCTCGTAGTTGTTCTGTTGTCCTAATATTTCAGTTGCATAGTGGACTGGAAAAAGAGGTGCTGTTTTTAGAACATAATTGTTCAAGTGATCTCTTAGTTCAGGCGGCTGTTCTGTATCTGCTTTGACAATAATAATTGACACCAGTATAGCATAGCTGGATAGGACACTGACGTATCATATTGCTCTTGTTTTGTCATCTTCCACCCACTTAAAAATTTCTAAGGTAGTGTGTTTTGGTGAACACTTAAGTATCTGTATAAAAATAAGTCGTTTTATATGCTATTCTATGAGTGGTCTTATTCTTGATTCATGGGCAAGCATTGGAAATTAAGGTGTATGTTTTATTTCTGTGTACACCTATGACACAATTGAACACTAAAAATAATCTCATTCAACATGCTTATATCAAGTTTAGCATCACATGTTAAGAGGTAAATAAGAGCTTGTCACATTGTGAGTGTCTCGAGCATTGCATTATGTACTGGTTTGTAAAAGTTTGGTATAATTACGATAACTAAACAATAAGGCTATTTTACTTTATTTTTTTCCACACTCATCCTATTCTTGAGATGTGTCTGAAGGATTTTCTTATGAAAGAGAAGCTTCTTATTCATTTTAGTAGTCACTTGAAAAATGGCACTTGGATCTTTGGTTGTACAAGGTTTCAAAACTAAATGAGACTTCTAAAGTTAAGATTGTGCATCAGAGGACTTACACTGAGGACATGCTGTGGTAACTAAAGAAATGAAATTGTACGTAGACTACTGTTGCTTGAAAGAGCAGAGTAACTAATTTTTAATTTTAGAGAGTAAAAATGTGTAACAGCTTACTTCAATGTGTTGGGTTTTTTTGTTGTTGTTGTTTTGGTTTGTTTTTTTTTTTTTGTGGCACTGTGGCTGGAACAGAACACTTTTTTCAAAGTCCTGGAGATATAAGCTCCATGATACTTTGATGCTTTCTTGAATACAAATGTATATTTGTGCAACTGTACGTATAAATATAATCTATACGTATGTACATTTTAGCAATAATAGAAATATAACACGTTAATTTTCAAGGGATTCTGTCTTCCAGTCTTTTAGCACTATAGGGTGTATGTAACTTCCAGATATTTAATTTTTTTCCTTTCTTCTCCCTTGTGTTGTGACAGGATGACGAAGTAGTACTTCAGTGTGTTTCCAGTATTCACAAAGAACAAAGGAAGTTCTGCTTGGCAGCTGAGGGACTTGGAAATCGCCTGTGCTTTTTGGAACCGACATCAGAAGCTAAAGTAAGAAGTAGATTCTCTCAGCTGATGTAATTGGTCAACAACTGTTAACCTACTTATCCATTAGTATATTTAATTGCAGTTTCTTTAATGTGGTGTTGGATGTACTTTTTGTATTCTTTTCTTTCTGTGACTGCAACATGAGATTTTTTAGAGATTCTAGATGTACTTTGAGGCATACTTATTTATTAACAGTCATAGCCACTAGTCTTTAACTTAATTATGTACCTGAAATGCTTCATATTTTCAAGAGTATATCTTCAGTCTCCTATTAAGATTCAAGTTGAATTAAAAGCTTCTTCCCCTTACGGCCATAGTTTCAAATATCTTGCTATATACTGGACTACTTTCAGAAGCACTGTCACCTGTTAATTACTGATGTTAACTCTTAATTCTAATCATGTTGATTAAGCAGAAAGTTGGGATAATTATTAACTAACTGAAAAGTTGTGAGGATAACAACTGTCAAAAGGGGATGAAAAAAAGGATTGAGGAAGAACAGAAAAAATAGAGTAGGAGGAGGAGCTTGGCAGGAGAAAGGAGGGGATGAAACTTGAGACCTGTACTAAAGCAAAATGTTAAGAACAAAGGTAATTTCAGGACCTACTCCCTCTGTTTTGTTTTTTTTTTGTCCCTGTATCCTGTTATTTTTCTTTGTTTTGTATGTTTATTTTCTTCCTGAACATTTATTTCTCCTGTTTTTTAGTAGAGTCTCTGCATCTTTTCTACGGAAATGCTGCCTTGTTGACCTATTTTTAGTCTAGATATTATGACTAGGTTAAATCCAAAGTGTTTGTTTTGAGAGGTCTTTGTTCGTCTTATAGGCAAAAGTTATTACTCAAAAATCTGCATTTCTTTGCATTCCAAGTGGTCATCTGTGATCATTTATATTACATATATTTTACAAATGACCAATTATCTTTTCACATTATGATGTTAAAGTGTTTAGTTTTCACTTATGTGCTTTCAACTACTGTCTTAAAATTCTTCAACAGTTGGGAATTGTTTGTAATTGACCGCACAACTGCAATATGGTATATGTATTTCTGATAGAATCATAGAATCATCAAGGTTAGAAAACACCTCCAAGATCATCCAGGTCCACAGTCCAACTACCATCAATATTTTCCCACTAAACCATGTCACATAGTACAACATCTGAACGTTTCTTGAGCGCCTCCCCGAGCAACCCATTCTAGCACCTGACCACTCTTCTGGAGAAGAAATCCAAACTGAATCTTCCCTGGCGCAACTTGAAGCCATTCCCTCTAGTTCTATCACTCATTATACAGGAGAAGAGGCCAAACCTCACCTTGTCACAACCTCCTTTCTGGTTTCCGTAGAGAGTGATAAGGTGTCCCCTGAGCCTCCTCTTCTCCAGGCTAAACAATCCCAGCTCTCTCAACTGCTCCTCATAAGACTTGTGCTCCAAACCCCTCACAGCTTCGCTCCCCTTCTTTGGACACACTCCACAGCCTCAATGTCTTTCTTGTAGCAACGGGCCCAAAACTGAACACAGTACTTGAGGTGCAGCATCATCAGTGCTGAGTGCAGAGGGACAATCACTTCCATGCTTTTGCTGGCAGCACTATTTCTGATACAAGCCAGGATGCCACTGGCCTTCTGGGCCATGTGGGCACACTGCTGGCTCATGTTTAGCTGAGCTTTGACCAATACCCTGGATCCCTTTCTTCCACACAATGTGGAAGATAGTGTGTTTCCTCATCCTAGTCTAAAAAAAGGAGAAACATGTTACTGTACAATTCCATGGAACTACTTTACATTCATGCCTTAGCAGCAGATGCTATCACAGGAGCTTCTGAAGTTTGTTTAAAATTAAGAGGTTCACAGAGCTTGTAATGTAATCACTTTGAAAGAGCTAACCAGAGAGATCTCTAAGCTGATAGTCATAACTGAGAACAATGAAGAATTTTGTAAAGAACCAACTGTAGTTTGTTATTAGCTTGCTATATAGTGTTTAGGTATTTTTTCTTTCCCTTTTCACCACTTTAAAACATCTTTATCAAGAATTTTATTCCCTCCTGTCACATTGATTAAAAATTAATAAATCATGTTTCAACTTTAACGTGCATTCGAAACCATGATCTGTATCATTAAGTCACAGAATGCAGAATTGTTGAGGTTGGAGAATACCTATAGAGATCATCAAGTCCAACCTCTTCTTCAGCATAGGTTCATCCAGACCAGATTGCTCAAAACACTGTCCTGTTAGGGTTTAAACACTTCCAAGGAAAAAGATTCTTCAGCTTCTCTGAGCAACCTGTTCCAGTATCTGGCCATGCTCATAGTAAAAATATTATTTTCTCACACTCAGATGGAATTTCTTGAATTTCAGTACATGTCAATTTCCTCTTGTCCTTTCACTGGTGCCACAGAGTAGTTTGGCTTTATACTGTCCTGTCAGGTATTTTTATACAGTGATAAGATTCCCACTGAGATTTTTTTTTTCACGTACACATCTTTTATTGGGCACATTAATGTTAACAGATTGAAAATGATGCTATTACTTTTTGAAGTAAAGTTTGATGTTTCAAAATCAGCAGTCATTGTTGATTCAGTAATTGAGGAGAAGGTCCCTAAAATAGATTATATTATTAAATCATAAGATTCTGAATCTTTGACATTTAGGGGCATCTATAAATATATCCAGAGTTTAAGCTTTATACATCAGATAATATCATACACGTTTGTTTTTTTTTTTTTCAATGATATTAGAGAACAAATATAATTTTCATGGTATAATTTTTATGCGGTATTGGAACTAGATGATCTTAGAGGTATCTTCAAACCCAAGCTATTCTATTATTCTATAAATACAACTCCAGCAAATGTAAAGTTACTGCAGCGACAAATTCTGAAGAATGGATTTATGTTATTTTTGCTAAAAGGAGGTTGCATGCATCTCAAAAACAAACAGAAAAAAACAGCAGAAAAAACAGATGTTAAAATCAAAATACATGGTTTCAAATACACTTTTCGTCATGTTTCACATACTGTGCTCTTTTGTTCTTACATTGTTTTAATTTTTTTTTACAGTATGTTCCTCCAGACCTTTGCATCTGTAATTTTGTCCTTGAACAGTCTCTGTCTGTCAGAGCCCTTCAAGAGATGCTGACCAACACAGGGGATAATGCCAGTGAAGGGGTAAGTAAATTGACAGCACAGAACATTAAGTTTCTGAATATGATTTTTTAAAATTCTTCTGGTGTTCCAGAATTTTCTAGATGAGGGAACTTGTGTGATAGCAGATTCTTCAGTTTTCCTATTTTCTTAGTGAAGTTAATGCTCCACTGCCATAATAATGTTGTTTTTTAATATCGCATTGAGGAACAGGTGCAGCTAGTCTGTTAAAATATTTACAGAAAACAGTAACATCATCTTCAGAGATCATTAATTATCATCCATCCTCAGCTGGCTACTGAGAAAGGAGCAAAAGAACCTTTAGACTGTCTGGCTTTTATGAATCTGATGAGAGTATATGAGTTGGGTTTTGTTTGAATCATAAATTATTGCCATAAAAAGCATAATTGTGTTACAATGCTATTTATTAATGAGGAAAGCAAAATGATTTTGTCATCATGATGTAAAAATTTTATCTCATTTCACTAAGCAAAGAAAGTTTTTTAGGTATTTGGATTTATTTGAACTATCCTCTCATGAAATTACCAGCTGGGAATTAAGTTCTATCAACAAAAGAAAGGGAAAAGTTTAAATCTGTGTGATGAGTTCAGATTTAAGTATGCATGTTTTTTTTGTTTGTTTTGTTTTTGTAGGTGTGTACCTACATTGCTTTATTGTAATTTTAAATGACTTAAGCTGTGGTAAGAGGCAAGAACTGTTGAATAGAAATAATCATTTAATAATTTTGTCCTTTGGGTTTATTATTTTTTTTACTGTATTATTACAAGCCTGCTTACTGGAATGCTTACAATGTAATGTTAGGTGAGATTGCAATAAATTGAAATGTAGCTCCATCTGCATCTGTTATTACAAAAGCTTTGATTGTATCACTTCAAATCTAAGATATCCTAAGAATCCTGATGTCCTAAGAAAGAAGACTTCCATAAAAACAAATGTACTTTATTACACATGATTTATTATCGATAAAGCTATGAAAGATAAAAATTTATATACAACTTCTATTTGTTTGACAGAATGGGACAGTATCACAGGTAAAAATTAGACCTAATAGAAACCTCAGATGTAGATTTTGCCAGTATTTTGAATGATCTGCATTCTCATTTGAGCAACTTGTCTGTTGTTCCCCTACCAATGAGACAAAGTAATGAAATGACTTGTGCTTTCCACTTAGTTTTTCACTAGTCTATTTATATTCATGGTTAAACATTTTAGGATTTTAAAATAATATGTAAATTCACTTTTTATTATTTTCTTCTCCTATTCGGTTGAAAAAAAAAATAGAAATAGAAAACAGAAATACCACCTCTTAACACAAGGTGAAACATAATTAATGAATTAATATTTAATAAGATTTTACAGTGTTTATTTCTTATGACAGATTCTACAATCAGTGCTTTCCAGCACCATGACTGGCACAAAGTTTGTGTAAATTAAATTCTGCATTCCGCTTTCAGTTAGAATTAAACATGGTAGTAGTCATGTAAATGTCTCTTAAAATTGACTAAGCTTCTTGTGAAATTGTTGCAAGCAATCTCAGTACATTGATGTTTACTGTATCTCTCAAATTTCTGTAGCCTAATGAGATTATGTCAAATCAGGGTGTTGCTATCTTCTATGATGCTGTGCTTTAATTGATTTTTCCAGCGTAGTTGAAAAGCCTGTGTGGAAGACTTAATTTGATTGGTTTGACTGGCTGTGAAGAATATTATGCATCCTTCTCTATTCTCCCTACTTATCCTTTGTTTTCTTAACATAATATTGAATTTAAATTTTGTTATCTTGAGAATAGAGCATGAAAAAATTCTATGCATTTACTTACTTTTTGAAACTAGATGTTGACTAACTACTATGCAAATAATCTGCAAAGCTAAATAGTCCAACGCAACTTTATGAGGAACCAGAAAACTCATTTTCTCTTTGAGCCATCATTCTTCTTTTTTTGTACTTGCATACAGAGTTAAGACTTAGTTGCATTATGTAGAAGGAAAAACAGATGTCTAACGAAGTAACCAAACAAAATTGTAAGCAGTCTCACTAGAATCTTAAGAAATTTACTCAAAAACACCAATTAGAAATATATATATTTTTGTTCAAATAGGAATTTATGCTGCATTTATATCATGATGAGAGATTTCTTTTGATTTCTTTCTGGAATTCCATAAACGCAGTTCTAGTATTTCTTCATTTTTTATTAGTATCATAGAAGATAATCAGAATAATATGTAGGAAAGAGGGAAATTTTATAATTTAAGGACTATGTAAATAACTCCTTGAAGTGAGAACATCATCAGTCTGTCTTTGTAGGAGAGGTGCCAAAAACCCTCTGATCTTCTTAGTGGACCTCCTCTAGACCCACTCCAACAGCTCCACATCTTCTTTTGCTGGGGGCCCCAAGCCTGGACACAGTGCTCCAGGTGGGGCCTCATGAGAGCAGAATATAGGGGAACAATCGCTTCAGATTTAGATTTAGAGTTAACCTTCTGGGCTCCAAGCGCATGCTGCTGACTCATGCCCATCTTCTCATCTACCAGGACCCTTAGTTCTGAAAAATTTGGAGATCAGAAGCATCTCCTGTGTGAGGAAAGGCTGAGTAACCTGGGTCTGTTTAGGCTGTGGAAAAGAAGACTGATAAATATTTATAAATTTCTGCAGGGAGGTGGGAGGCAGATAGATGAGGCCAGGCTCTTCTTGGTGGTGTGTAGCGACAGGACCAGGAGCAACGGCCTAAAACTTTGAATGAAGGAAGTTCCGTACAAACATCTTTTAAGGGTGATGGAGCCCTGGAACAGGTTGCCCAGAGAGGTTGTGGAGTCTCCTTCTATGGAGATATTCAAGACTTGTCTGGACACCTATCTGTGCAACCTATTGTAGGGTACCTTCTTTAGGAGGGGGATTGGACTTGATGATCTCTTGGGGTACCTTCCAACCCCTGCAATTCTTTGATTCTTTTTTTCCAAAAAGTCTTGCTTCATACAATCTGAGATTGAGGATCTAACAAAAACCATTTTTAGTTTCAGTGGAAAACACAATAAATCAGTGAATAAATCTCTTGATCATATTATTTATTTATTTAAATTTCAATTAGCTTGTTTCTTCTGAATAATCAGTGAATAAGATGATAGATGAAGTCTGAGAGAGGCAGACTTGAAAACCTGCAAGGCCTGTTGTCTGTAACTTTCATGTTAAAATTCTTCCCTTGGACTTTTTTTTTTCTGGTCACTGAGAAAGAGTCAAAATGCGTTAAATTCTCTGACTAAAGGAATCACAAAGAAAATCCAATTGTGCCTACTCTGATTTTGTAATATATTTCCATATCTGAAAATAACAATTTGTGCTTCATTGAAATTATGGATGCAGTTGCTTTAATGAATCTAATAAATGCTAAACGTGACCATAACTCTAGAAAGTAGTTATCCCTCATAAGTGCTTACACCATTTGCAATAGTTGCATTTTTTATTCTTTCAGAAGTCAATTTGTGTATGTATGTATATATATTTATTTTTTATGTTTTTTAATGCCTCTGAGAAGTTTGTAAGAAAGGTAAGTATTATTGTATTTCACTTCAAACATTTTTTTGAAAAGGCTGTGATTTTATTTAATCATGTTAAAAATTACATTACAGTAGCAAGCTGTGGCCAAGGACATTTGTTCTCTTGGCATATATTTGGCTCTTGCTGTAGCTAATTCATTTATGATTTTTGTGCAGCATAGGCATTTGATAATTTGCTTGAATATTTATGTTTTTTTACTTAAATTAAAATTGCTCTTCACATTGTCACATAAATTTGATTGTAGTCCATGCAGTGCATTGGTGTTCTAACCTTCTCTGCCATGTTCTGTAGGCAGCTCAGGGTGGTCACAGAACTCTGCTGTATGGCCACGCTATACTACTTCGACATTCATTCAGTGAAATGGTAAGCAAAAATGCACTTGCAAAGAAATTGGTAACATGAAACTCATAAATAGATGTATTTTAAATCAAAATAATTATAAAAATTCTGAATAATTGTTTTTTATAAGTCTCCCATACTAGATTAAAAAAAAAAAAATAACTTGAATAGCTTGTGATGTCTCAACACAGTGGGAGTGTTCTTTGTTTTAAATTTAGATTGTTCAAATCCATTTCAGTCAGAAAGTTAGCACTGAACTTAACCATAAATTCTGTCCTTCAGGAATCCATTACAGTGATCATTCCATTAGCAAGCTGCTGCTAACACAAGTGAATTTGTCATGATATGCGTTCAGTTTTCCATCATAATTCACAAATTAGTTGTTCCCAGAGACTGTGCCCACAAATATGCTAGCTTGTATAAATTTTATTTTACTGTGTTGTATGACTGGGAAATTTTAACTGCTCTTGATCTCTGGCTTATTAGTGGCCGTGCAACTATAATTAATAGATGCTGAAGAAATGGGACATGAAGAAAGCATCCTCCCTCCTTTTTGCTGTTCTAGAACACTGTATAATAGTCTATTGTTTTAGTCTTTAATTTCTCTAACTGCTTTTTATGAACCATACAAATTGTAATTGCCTTGATTTACCAGAATTTGAAAGTATTATTACTGTCTTTGGTATACGTGATATGCTGTCATGCAGGAAACCTATTACAGTGAGACTATACTAAGATGTTTGCCTATTCCTATTGTGAACCTTGTGAAGCTTTGGAAAGGAGTTATATTGTGGAAGATAAATATGTGCTGAATTCAGAAAATATTTTGATGATTTAAGGAGACTGGGGAAAACATATTTACAAATAACACTATTCTTTAATTAAAAAGAAACAAAACAACATAGGCCTGATAGTAAGGTAGGATAATGTGAATGTGTTATTAATTCTGCACATGTGATAATTGATATTGTTGATTTTGACTTTCAATAACTTCACTATTTTTCAGTATTTAACATGTTTAACGTCATCAAGATCCCAGACAGATAAACTTGCATTTGATGTGGGACTACGAGAAAATGCAGCAGGTATGAGAGGTTATTTTTGAAGGAAAAATTTTCACACATCTCTGCTTTTAGAAGATGCATTGTGATTAACATTCCTGAAAACTTGTGATTGTCATGTCTATTTGTTCACTAGAAATATACTGATTGAAAGTAAACAATGAATGTCAATATTGATGGTTTTCAGTAAATGGACTGATTTTGCATAAGAGTGTAGAGCAATGAGTGCATTGCTAAAACAATTGAAGAAAAATAAAACCATAAAATAGATGAAAATACTATCTCAGAGTGGAAAAGATGCAACAAAAACAAGAAATGATAAGAAAGTTTTAAAATTTAATCAGTCACTTTCGAGGAGTACTGTCAGACCACTGCTGATAGAAATATTACGAAAACAATTGAGATTTCGTGATATCGTATATAAATATTAAGATGCCTCATTGTTTAGGGGATAGGTTAAATGAAGTGAAAAGCAATTAATTTGCAAGGTATCACAAACAGGCTTAGGTTCTGATGTATATGTAGTGTTAAGAGTTACTAAGTGATGAGTCCTCCACCAGAAATAATTAATTTGACCCTGTAGTACGTGCTGAAAGACACACCTGTGAAGGATAAATTGAAGTACCTATATACATTCCTCACTAGTGTGAAGCTTCAAATGAAGATATGCCAGTTCCATTAATATCAACCCATGATTTCTGTTCATTTTTTCATTATTTTGAAAATAAATTAAAATCAAAATTAATTAGATTAATTAGATCAATTAGATTAATTGATGATGGAGAGACACTGTCATGTATATGTTTAAAATATTTGTGAGCCATGATCTTTGAAAGGATCTTTCCTTCCCAAGTGACATTGTCTACATAGGTCACTCCAAAAGTAATGCTTTCCATGGAAACTTCAGTGAACAGAAAGAGCTCAAAATGACTCTATGTGTTAGAGCAAATTCTCAGCTACCAAACATTTTTCAACATAGTCACCACTATTAGCTATATATTCTCACAAAAATGAACAGGAGCCTGTGTGATGCTGCACTCATCAAAATCTGCATGGCCATCCAGAACGCAGCTTGTCTTTTGCACTGCCGTCACCACTGCTAAAAAGCACCACCCACAATTTCTGTGATGGGTGCTCACATCCTATATTTGGTCTCTATAAATGTTCATCAAATGTCAACGAATGTGAGTGGGTGTCATATTTTCTGCATGGAAAAATAAAATTTTACACCTTTGCTTCATATGCACTTCTGTCAGACGCCGTTTAGTCAGGCTGCCCCTCTGCTGCCATCTGTCACACGACAACAAAATGTAATGGAATATTGGTGGAGAGGTTCAACCTCTACTGCCTTACTTAGAACATCTGCCTCTAACATTGTGGGCCAAAATAATAAAATAGGAGGCATTACTTTCAGAGCAGCCCAAGTCTGTGTTATCTACATGACCTGAGTTTGAATAAGTGAGGTTTGTCTTTCAGTAGTAGCTATAAAGAAGATGGTTTCAGACTTGTCTGTTTGATTGCTGCCTTAGACAGAGACCATTTTCTTTAAGCATGTTGGTAAGAGGAATGTATGTGTTCTCTCACTCAGATAGTAGTTCATAGTTCTATTGGTTTTTTTTTTCAAAATTATTGTGCGTGTATCTGCTTGTGCATTTGAACTTTTTAATACATGCCTGTAGTTGGCAGATATCTGTATTGGTACTTATTTTACTATACATATACCAAAAGATCCTTGCACATGTATGTAATACATGAAAAGTAGCATGTAAAAGGAGTGATTAGCTGTTTTTCTGTGCTGAGAGTTTTTGACAACTACAGCATGCTTGTACAGCTCATAAGCTAAACATCAAACTATTACTTCCTCTTGCTCTTCTTTTGACCAATGAAAATGTTCTTTTGAATCGATTTCATCAGTAGACAGCGTTTTTGACCTGGTGAATATTGAGTCAAAAGCCACTGGATACTTCAAAGGAGGATCTAGTACTTTACACTTCTAGGGATGTAACTTTTCTTTATTAACTTCTTTATAATCATTTTTGTAGCTTTCATACTCTAAGAATGTTTTATGTGAAGTTTCAAAGTTGATTAAACAGGTTTTTGCACTTTGCCTTATGCTACCAGCAATATTGTAAAGTTATGGAGTATTTCTTTCCATTCTACAATGTAATTGTAGCTTAGAGTGGAAGTGAAACAGAATATTGTGAATACAGGCATGAACGTTAAGGAAAAGAAGACACAAAATGTGATCATTAAGACCAAGGTAGCTCGCAGCAATTTTCTGGTGCTGAAGGAAAAATATTTCTGAGCGTTGTTTTAACAAAACATGCAACAGGAAATAACACCTTCAGTCAGTGATGGCAAAGATTAGCTGCCAAAAAAAAATTTTTGAGGAAATTGAAAAATTTGAGTGGTTAGAAAAAAAGCAATGAGTTGGCTTTGTATGATGGATGTCTTATAAGACACAGTTCTTCATTAGGTTGTTTCAATGATGTCCAAAAATATCCTTAAATTTTGTGGGAGTTATCTGTTTTGCATACTATTGATAAGTATCTCTGTCACTTAGGTGAGGCATGCTGGTGGACAATACACCCTGCTTCTAAACAAAGATCAGAAGGAGAAAAAGTTCGAATAGGTGATGATCTTATCCTGGTCAGTGTGTCCTCTGAAAGATACCTGGTAGGTTTGTTTATCAAGCGGATGAACCAGATGATGGAAAAATGCAGTCTACTGGGAAAGTGTTGGGGATCTTACAGATGATTTTTTTTCTGATCTACAAAATGATGTCTGGTTCTAATGATTTTTTTTTTTTTTCCTTCTTGAATAGTTTTCTTTACTCTAGATCAAGATTATTTTCATGCCTTCAGCCTTCAATTTTCTCTGTCTTGGGACGTTTTTATTTCTCTTAACTGTGGAATATTTCTAAGCTGCAGCCGTAGAGTGCTGGTTAGTTTTTAGAAAAGATCATTTTAAAAGCATGTTCCTACTAATTTTTAAAGAATGTATGTATGTCTACATTGTTTTGTATTTTTATTCTGTTGAGAAAGAATATATTAAAATATTTTTAAGCACAAATTTCAGTGTTTCCTGTTGTCTTCTTGTTTCAGCATCTCTCCATGTCAAATGGAAGTATTCAAGTGGATGCCTCCTTTATGCAGACTCTTTGGAATGTGCATCCTACATGCTCAGGAAGCAATATTACAGAAGGTTTGGTGTTTTATTTATTTATTTAGAAATTTGTACAGTTTGAATGGCTTTGTATCATTTTTTGTGAAGAGTGAATGAACGCAAACACCTCAGAACATCAAACTAAAGAGGTTATTACAGAAAATGAGTGTGGGATAGGAGAGTAATGGAAAGGAAAACAGGGAAATACAGATACTTCAGCTGAGTTAGCTGCTGAAAAGCCAAATGAGTAATCTAACTCTGGATTTACAAAGCATAAACAGTTACATGAGAAATTAAGACCAAGCGAGCAACAGATGAGTTTATGGTCTTCAGTTTAATTTTTGGGAGTAAGGGCTGATGAGTAAGAAAACTCAGTAAACTTAGATTTTGTTGAGGAATTTCAGTAACCCTGTGCCGTGAGAGAACAGAAGAGAAATGAGGTACCTGCGAAATGGAAAACAGGTTTCTTGTAGTTCCTATTTCAATATCCCCATCATGTTTTTTAAAGATACCTGAACATTATCCTTTCTGGATCTCAGCCATGCTTCTTTATTGCCTCTATCTGATAATCACTGAAAATGAACTCTATAAATATATCATATTAAAAATCCTTAAATCCCACACCACATGGTCTGATTTCTCACTAGGTCCTTTACTGCACTTCTCAATCATGTTTGAGAAGTGTTACCTTATTCTGTGTGAGAAACATCTTGTTCTGTAATGAAAGACTCATTCAATTGATATTGTTCCCTATCTCAGTGCCACCCTCTTCATTAATGCAGTCTATTGCAAGATTACAAAGTTAGCCAAGTCTGAATATTCTCAAGAAGTTTATGAGAACTGAAATTGTATGTGATGACTTCTGCAGATCTTCATGAAGGACTGTGTTAAAGAAAGGAGAACTGAAAGTGTCCATGGGATAACACTAACTAAAGAAAAGGAAAAATGAAATCATATGATTCATGCACAAGTTTTTAATATTATTTAATGCAGAGAATAGTGGATTTTCAGTAAAACTAGATCAAAATAATATGCACAGCGTAAAACAGGCAAATCAGTACTTTTTTGTATTCCTTCTAGCTTGTAAGAAAAGATATGAAGCATTCGAAGTACAAAAGAGGATACTGAAGTAACATGACAAAGTAAAGAAGTCTCATAACAGAATCTTTGTGATTTCTGTCAAGTGATTTTGATAGAACATAAATATCAGGGTAGTGTATTTTCTTCCCATTCTTTCTTCATTTTAACCTTTGCAATAATTGGCAACAAAATAATTGCCCATTATCATATTTCTAATTTACAAACTCGTTTTGGATCAACAGCATTAATATGAGTTTCATTCTACTCTTCCTACTTTATATATTTGTTCTTTTAACAAATTTGGCTTCTACATAAAGCATTCAATTTTCAAAACAGTAATTAAGCATTTTTTCCATTTCCTTTTCTGTCCCACAATCCTAATTTGATTTCTAAATGTTAAGAGAATGCTTTCCTGTTATCCTTACTTTCAGAAGAAATATTTTTTTTTACCAGTAAAAGATACTAAGAAATAATATACTTTTTCACACAGGTATTACTAAAATTAATAGTGGTTTTTTTTTTTTTTAAAAATTATTTTGCGGCTGACATTTTGGGATGGCCAATATTTAAACTAATGAGTGAATGTGATTCTTCCGCAGGATATCTTCTTGGTGGGCATGTAGTACGTTTTTTCCACGGTCATGATGAGTGTATGACAATTCCTTCTACAGATCAGAATGATTCACAGCAGAAGTGAGTGGTGGTGCATTTTTATATATTTTCTCTCAAAAAATAAGTATAGATCATTAATTGTCAGTTAAATTTAAGATTAGATAAGTTATATAGGTTCAACTGTCTTGATAGTAATTTTTAATTAGACAGAGACATTGTTATAATTTGAGAGACCTACTCAGCAGAAAATTAGTCCTAAATTCTGAAATTCAAGTAGTTGGTTTCCACCAAGATTTCAACCTGTTCAGTGTGTACTACTATAAGCTGAGGTCAGGCAAGCACTAATGGTGAAGATTTTAATAATAAATAAAGGCACTAGAAAAATCTCTGTAAGCCCAGTCTCTACAGCATATTTTATATATGATATATACTGTACCATTTGCAAGTTCTTTCTCTCTCAAATTGCATGAATATATTGATAATTAAATTGTATTTCCTAGTCTAAATCTCTTTTGTATTGAACTTAAATCTACATCTATAATATATAATGATGATACGTTATGACTAGAATTTAACTTTCCATTTTGCTGATAATCAAGAAGATAATTATCAAGATAATTATTTTGATATATAGAAAAGCAACATTAAAGGCCATACTCAACAAATAAGATCTCTACACCTGTTGTAGCAAATCAGGTATGTTTTAGGGAATATGATAACACAAATAACAAATAAAGTGAAATTCTCAGTTTTAAATTTTCAATTTTTACACTTCTGTTGAGTGAAGAAGTCTGCAGAGCCAAAGTGAGTGTTGGAGAATATTTGCTGATTACTTTTTCTTTCTGTTCTCTTCCTATGTGTATGTATATAAATGATAGTAAGTGTCCACTGAATGTGAAATGCTAAGTGGACACCTCAAGTATAAAAATGTAACACTAGCGAAAATGTTAGGACCTTGATATGTTGTGGAGATCAGATGTCAAATTCAGACTAATATTCTCATCACCTAGTCTTAATGAGGTTAGAATAGGTTCAGAAGTACTACATAGTATCTAAACCTGTGAACCAAACATAAGATAGCAAGAATGCTAAACTGATCATTTTAAATTGATTGATCTGGACTTGTCTTATCTTTCAGATTTGTAAGGTGCATAATAGTTATAAGGCCAAGTTCTTACTGGGTCGTAGTTGTAGGAATCATATTTTTGTCCCTTAAAACAGAATTGATATGTGAAAAGCAAACAAGCAGCAGTAGGAATGAGAGAGAGAGTTCTATACAAATAATGTTTCTATCTCCTTACTTAATCATATCTATTCGTTCCTGTAATACTATTAAACAAGCTTCTCAATTTATACAACACTGATAATTGCTGTTTTTATGGAAGAGACATTAAATTTTCTGTAGGCTTCTGTAAAGAATGTTTCATATAGTTCATAGAGGGTTGCATACCCTCTGCAAAATATCTTGAGGTCTTTTATTACAGAACTAGTAAAAATGCTGACAATAGACTTACTGCAAGTCAGAAAGGAAGGTTTTGCAAAAACACAGAATAGGATGGATAGATGGACAGGATGAAGGAGAAGCTGAAGAAATTGTGATGTGGATGTGTTTAAGAAAAAGCAAAAATTATTTTTTACTTGCAGCATTATTAGCATAAGACCAGGTAACTAAGGATATTATAGTTTTGCAGACAGAGAAAGCTGGAAAATGTTTAGAGGATTAAACAGTATATGTGTTTAAAGGTGAGAGGTGCACAGAGGAATATTTATGGTAACCAAGTCAGGATTCAGTGACGACATGGTTGAATTGAGCCAAGGAGAAATAAAGGAGGTAAAAGAGAGTGGAAGCAAATTACTAATTTTGAACTTGTCTAGAGAAGAGGTCAGCAGGGTAACGCCAGTAAGGCAAGTGGAGACAAAGAGGATCTAGGATGAAAATGAAAAACTTGAGATGGTTATTATGTATTCAGTATATTCATTTAGTTTGAAATGAAGATGAATTAGTAGCTAGTTTCTTCTTTTGTCACTTTATATTTCAATTTTAGAGCTTATGAAACATGGAATACAAAAAGTGTAGGAAATGCTGTTATCTTTTCTCTGAAAAATTTATTTTCTTGCTGTTATTGGACACAATCATTTTGAAATTTTTGGAATTGCATGCATGTTCTTAAATGTGACTCCTATGTAATGAATAGATGTAGATCTACATGTCCATATTCTCATACTCTATGTAAATGATATGTCCTGTTTTGTCTTAATATATAGATTCTTATTACTGATGTCAGTCAAGAGTCTGATCATCAGATATTCTTCTTGTTAGAAGAAAAGTTTCTGATGCACTTGTTCAGTTAAGAAAAAACAAAGCTTTCATTTCACAACTTGACTTTCAGGTCCAGGAGCTGCATGAGAATAATGCTGAACAAATCTTTTATTCTGATAGATATTAAAAATAAAAGAATTTGACAATCTGAAAAGGCAGTTAAAATTCTAGATTTCAGAACACCACTATGGTTTAGAACAGTCTGCATAACAGATAGGTTATGATGTTTCCATGTACATATGTAGGGTAGACAGAGAATTTTGACAGAGCAGGAAGGCAGATTTTGAATTCCCTTGCTGCACATTTTTTTTAAGATAAGTAAGCACAGAAGGTCCAGCTTCCTTAAATGATAGTGTGAAATAGTCCTCTTCACAGGAATGTGTGTAAGAATTTTTTTTTTTAAACTTTCAGAAATAATTCAAATTTTGTAATCCAGGCACCAGAATTTGTGCAATCTTTCTAATGTATAAAGAATATAGTAAATAAAATGCTTAATATTTTAGTTTTCATCTGAAAACTCAGGACAAAGAACTTTTAATAAAGAAAACCTTTATCTGCTGTACTATTAGAAACATTTTATCTGTAATATTTATTCTGTGTAAGGATTATAATTCAATGTTTTTGTTTTCTTATTGCCATTTTTCTCTTTTAGTTAGAAAGTTAGAAGTAATTCTAGCAGTGGTATGGCTGGTGTAGTATTCATGCTGATTATTGTTAATTTTGCAAATGTGTATATTTTTAATATTGTGTTTATATATAAGGACATTAGTAATTTAGATTAATCTACTGGGAATTGTATGAATTACATAGTTTTATCACTAAGCCACAAAAGAAAATTCTCAACCAGTTTGAAAATAAAGTATTTTATCAACTTCTGAGAGAGAATAGATTAATCTAAATGGCCTCAAATCTCAACTTGCCTGGGACATTTGTATTCTCTATAGTGTTCTCAATGACGAGTAAAAATCTTTTTTCTGTTCATCTTCATCCATTGAGCTAGGTGAGAATCCGAGATGGTGTATAGAACTAAGTAGCACAAACAAAGGCAAGAGGATAATCTTCTGAATCTTTCCATAGGAAAGTACTTTATGAAACTGGAGGAGCAGGTGTTCGAGCGAGGTCTTTGTGGAGAGTAGAACCCCTTCGAATAAGGTACAGGTTTTTTTGGATTTGTTAGTAACTTCTGTTATGCTAACACTGATTTCATGGAATGGCTGAGGTTGGCAGAGACCACTGAACACCAGCTGGCCCAACACCCTGCTCAAGCTGTTATACCCAGAACAGGGTGCCCAGGCCCATGTCCAGGTGGCTTTTGGAGACCTCCAAAAAGAAGACTCCACAGTCTCTGGGCAACCTGTGCCTGTGCTCCATCACCTGCATATCACAGAAAGACTTCCTGATTGTTCAGAGGGACCCTCCTGCATCTCAGTTTGTGTCTACTGACTCATGTCCTAGCACTGGGTACCACTGAGAAGACCTGGCTCCATCTTTATTGAATCTTCCCTTCAGGTGCTTAGAGACATTGATAAGATGCTCTCTGAGCCTTCTCTTTTCCAGAGTTGAACTGTCCCCAAAATAGGATTGGGGATTCTTAAAATATTCTTAAAGCAGAACATCATTAATATATTTGTCCTGCTATACAATAAATGTTAGCCTGCACATACTCAAAATAAAAAGTAGTTTATCAATGATACAATGTCAAAATTGCAAGACTCTTTCATCTGTGTCCCATCTGTGTCAAAAATAATGTTGCCTATGAGGTACTTGAGACTTTGCTGCTTAGTTTTCACTTGTAATTTTAGAAGCATGTGTGGAAATCAAAACAGTAATATCTCTCATGGATGTCTTTTATAGACACAATCTCTGTGGTTAGTTATCTCTTGTTGCAAATGAAATGAAATTTCTGTGTACCATAAGGGTACTAAATGTCTTTCAACTTTGGTGACCTTCTGCAATGCCTGTTTGCTTTACATTTGGTGTATTTGTGATTACGAATGAAATATGCTTGTAATTAATAGAGTTAGTCTACATCTTAAAGGAAATTATACTTCTTTGGAACGTTGAGCCCCTCACTTAAGTTTAATTTGGTTACACAGTCAACCAACTCTATTACAGTAGTTAATATGCACGTTAATGTTTTTCAGAAAACATGCAGTGATTTTTAAAGACAATGTGTGTAATATCCTAATAAAACAGAGAGAGGGTAGAGAAGCAAGAAAATTACAGTGATTGCTTCTGTCTAAAGTTCCATTACAAACATAATACCAGTTTTGCATCTGATGTGATGCAGATATTGAAATCAAAAGCAGAAAGGACTTTCTGAAACAGGAAATAGAAATGTTAGTTTTGTTTACTTCATAATTATTCCTTGATGTCTCATACGTTTAGTTGGAGTGGAAGTAACATCAGATGGGGACAGCCTTTCCGTCTTCGACATATAACAACAGGAATGTACTTGGCTTTGAATGATGATGAAGGTCTTGTAATGTTGGACAGAGAAAAGTCAGACACAACATCTTCTGCTTTTTGTTTCAGAGCATCAAAGGTAAATGACTTTAATGGAAGTTTGTCCTGAATAGGAAGCACTCAAATGCAGATCTGAGTTGGTTCAATAACTTTCTAATTTAATGTATAAATTGTAGTTGTTGGGGTTTCTGCTTTTACATCCGAAGGTAAATATCCTGAAGCAAGAGTAACAAAGATTTCCTTGAAGAGAAATGAGTCTGATAGATAAATTCCGGAGTAAACTAAGCTATTGACCAGTTTTAAAAAACAAACAAAAAATCAAACAGGATTGAAAGGTAATAGAATACAAGATACAGTTAATTTAACACAAATGTTGTAGAGTCATTTTAGTTAGGTGGCAACTCATTAGACTGTTATTCATTCCAGCTATGTTATAGCTGAAATAAATTCAGTTCAGTTTGGAAAAATTCTGCCCTTGTTATTCCTTATGCTGTGTGCTGATAGGTGAATTGCAAGCAAAAAGTTACTGTTGATTTCTAAACCATATGTTGTGCAATTTAGTCAACTGCTAATTGCATGTTACTAGCTTTTTCATTGTTTCCAGCTGAGAAAAACAGTACTAATGAGAGGGGATGAAGATTGAATATGAAAGTAGGCAAAATTAATAACTTTCTTTTTCCAGAAAGTGGAAGGTTTTTATACCAAAGATGATATTTTTTTACATGGTTTAATGACAAGACAAACAGTTGCTGTAGCTTCTACAATAGGTGTCTTTGAATGGATATAAGATGTTAAATGTTCCGTGTCAGTTTGAATGCTGCGTGGTCCCTGAGGAGTACTGAAAGAGAAGCTCTGAAGTTAGATGGGTATGAGATAAAATCTATCATTCAAGGCTTTGGCAAACACTAGACTTCTGTTAATATAATGAAGAAAATACTCCTTAGCATTTTTAAAATAACCATGTCTATTTCATTAGTATGACTGCATGCAGTTAACAACAATTTTTATTTTAACCAATCAGAATAATTGAAAAAGTAACAGGAACTGTGACTTAGATAGCAGAGGCTCACCAAATAATACTTCAGTTCTTTCTGCAGCGTAAAGGCTAGTTCAGATTGTGTGTATGATGTTTTGCAGGGCCATTTATTACAAGTGTAATTTTTTCCAATTTTTTGCAAATCAAAGCACCTTGTTAATGGTGAGCGTGCCAGGAATGCCACGGTTACTGGTTTAATGTTGTGTTCAAATTGTTATAATGTACTAACTGCCTAATTGCACACTGGCTTAATGTAACTTCGCTTTTATCTGAGGCAAGAATAAAAATAGTTGTTTACTGTCAGGCAACTGAGTCCTGCACTGGCCACTGGATAGAGACTTTAGTGTTTCCAAAGATAAGGGGAACAAACAGTGGTAACAGGATGGTTAAAACTTCTTGAAGAAAGATGTTTTGGATGTGAATAAGCCCCAGAGATTAATCTGGCCTGTGAGAAGAAACAAACTCATAGGGCTAACCTAAAAAATGTGTGCTGATTACGTAAAGAGTAAAAGGAGAAAGAACTTAGAATGAATGGCCATACAGCATGCAAGCAAGTGTGATTGTCTTTTAAATTCTGCACATAAATCTTTGTAAAATTTTGTAAGAATTTTATCATGTTCATTCTCTCAATTGAGAAATATTTTCACTTGGCTGTAGCTTAAAATGGCATAAATTAAAGGAAATTTCAAGATT
The DNA here is from genome assembly GCA_016647715.1 of Pavo muticus. Taxonomy (NCBI): domain Eukaryota; kingdom Metazoa; phylum Chordata; class Aves; order Galliformes; family Phasianidae; genus Pavo; species Pavo muticus. The sequence goes on from JACDJE010000342.1 coordinate 689,530, forward strand.
ACTAATTCCTTCCTATCCAACTGTGTATGGATCCTTAAACATAGGGTACTGGAATACTTCGCTGTTTATAGCACTCTTGCCCTTTCAAAGCCTAGAGTAACTCAGACTGGAAGGGACCTTGGGAGTTATTTAGTCTTGTTTTCTTTTTCAAGTGGGATCAACATTGAATTCAGATGAGAGTGCTCAGAACATACATTGCTGTGGAGTATCCAAAAGGAAATAAAACATTTCTCCATTGAGATACTCTTTCTTTCTGAAAGCAGACAAAAGAGAGTCTGTGGAGGAAAAATAGAAAGAGATTCTCTTTGCCACTAGGCAGAATTTTGTGGAGTACTAAATACTCTGCCTAGTGGCAAAGAGAATCTCTTTGATAGAATTCAAGAACAATGAACTTAATTTCACTGTTTTGTTTCCTTTTGCCAAGTTGTACTGGAAGTCAGAACAGATATTTTTAATTATAAATTTAAATTAGAGTTTTCCATAATACGTTCTAAAATAAAGAGGAGTAAAATGGAGCTTTTTTAACGCGAAGGAATATAGTAAAGAGACATTAATAGAACATTCTAGTTTATGGTGCTGATTTGAATGAAAACAAAATACAAGTATATGCCTGTTTGCTGCAAATAAATGCCAACTAAGTTGAAAAAATACAACAAAGAAATTATGTCTTTTGTAGATTTAAAACGGGGTTCACTTTCTCAAAAGTTTTAAAATGTCAATCTTCATATTTTAAGCCAAGAGTTCTGTAATGCCTTGTGACCGCAGAGACAGCAGTTTCCCTACAGCAGATGGAATTCTGTTTTGAAATGGGGTGTTCTCATTCCAGCATAGTACTTGGCTCACTGTACTCTGTTGAGCAGAAACTTGACTGTGCTTACATTTGAGCATAAATAAAATGAAGAACAATACATGTTTTAAAAATGTTTTTTATTTAAAACTATCATAGCCCAGAATTAATATTTGAAATTTCATGTTTTATTTTGATGATCACATATACAACTAACAATGAAGAAATTATTTGTGTAGTCTGAGTAGGTAACATTCTAACACATTCAAAAGTCACAGATGACTCATGCAGAAGGATTTGATATCATTTTAATATTACTGCCAACATGTAGCTATCTTAGGGGCTCAAGATGGCATTAGGATATCGTAATAGTTTACTAGTAATCATAAAGTTTAGTTAGTTTTTGGAATAAGATGATAGGACTTATAGAGACCGTAGTTGCTAAATGTTGAAATATTCATTTGTAGGTTCATATTTCACTGCTACTATTTTCAAGTAAGCACTACTACTTCTACTTATTTTATATGAGAGTAGGAAGTAAAACTAAAATTACCTGTTTTTTTTTCCTTTGTTGGCTACTAGGATATAGAAATGTATGCAGCAGTGTATGGATTATAGTAAACACACTAGCAAGATAAGTGTGCTGTGTGTATCAGTCCTCTGCTCTTATATTTGTCGACTTTGCATCTTTTTCTTTGGTTAATTTGCTGCAGCAGATGGCAGTACTTTTAGTGCAGTAACAATGTGCAACGCTAAAAGATAACATTTGAATTTGCATACATGGATTAGTCTTATTAAGCATTGAGCAGTCAGGTTGTCTAAGCATTTTTAGGGGTAGGCAGACAGGCTCTCGAAGTATCAAGGACATTTTTCTACAAGAAAAATCATTTGTTGAAAAATCATTGTGAAGATAATTATTTCTTTGTCTCATTCAGTCTGCCATACCTTACCTTCCTTCTCTTACGTAGGAATTCTCCCATTTTCGAAATCTTGCCCTTCTAGTGTATTAAACAACTTGTGAAATCTGCTTATTTTTGTCAGCTTTGCCCCCCAAGTTCATTTATTCAATTTATTCTTTTTTTTTTTCATTACTGTTGTTATTTTTCCTTTCACAACTTCCAGACTATGATGTGTTTTTTTTTCAGCTTGATTCATTCGTGGCCTCGGGGAGTTAAACAAAAATAGGTTGTAAAAAGAGGGTTTTGGAGGAGAAGATTGGATGTTTTGCTGTAAAGTTACAAATATCTTATAGATCATATTCTTTACGACCTTTATTTTTTTCATCTTCCTCTAGCAATAATCTTTCTACAACTTATACTTCCAATAGCTGTTAAAAAATACACCCTCTCTTTGCACACTACTATCAAATGACTTGGCTAAAATCCTGGAGAAACTAGACATAGTGCAAAGAGCAAAATTTCACAAAGAGGATTTTATGCTCTATTGTTTAAAGTGAAAACAGCCTTCAGGGCCCCAAGAACATTCTGAAATGTGATATTTATTTTTTTATTTATGTTTAGTGTAATCAAAAAGAACCAGTATCATTTTAATTTTAACAAACAACATCTTAATTCATATGGCTTGTTTCTTGACACAGTTGTAATACTTGATAAAAATGCTTTTGATCATCAGGGTGCTATGTAGAGCTGAATAATTAATTGCTGACGGTTAATGAATTTGTGCTATTTCCTTGTGTTCTTCATTATTTAGGAGCCCCACTGTAAATTTTTATTGAAATGGTTCATCTTAATCTGTGTGTGGTAACGCAATCCACATAAATACGGTGTGACATGATTTCCACATAGTCTTTGTATTGTAATGGTATCCCCAAGGAATACATTGTAATTTCATTCTACTTCATCTTGATGTTGTTATGTGGTTTCAAGTAAAATGATTGTTGAAAGATGACAGGAGATTCCATTCAAATGAAAATGGATTAGCACAGTTACAGTAGATCATCTTTTACTCCACAGATGTTGAACATTCACTAAACCTGTTACATGTGTGATTTATCAATGTCTAACTTTTTTTCTTTTCTTATTATGAAATTAGCAACAATTTACACCTTGGTCTATCAGAGGACTTGAAATTATAGTGAAGAAATAACCTAATACTCATTTTCTTTTTAACAACAAACATATACACACATCCAAAATTTGCCATTACAGAATTTGCTGCATATTTCTGTCCTTATTCCGAAATTCAATTTTGAAAAGAAAACTATTATTGAAAAAATAAAAATAAATTAAAAAAATTTGCTTTCTTTTATAATCTTGGGCTTAAAAATTTTAATGGATGTTCCAACCAGGCATTGAAGTGGCTTTAAAAGAGATTTGAATGAATGCAACTCCTCTTACAAAGAGAATGAATGTTAAAATAAAACAAATGTAAAAAATAAAGAAATGCAGAAGTTAAATATGTTTAAAATCCAAGTCTTACTGATTTGCAAAAGTATTTTTTCTTTGCTAGTTGTTGGATTATGGAGCCATCTTTGCAAGTGTATTTTTTATTTGCATGTACTAGTTATAAGCAAAAACTTAGCTAGCATAAAAGTATTTTGATTAAATTTTAAAATGTTTCTGCTTATTTTTTTCTAATTATTTAAGCTAGAATTTGAAAAATTTAAGACATTGTTCTTCAGACTCTACTAAATTGAGACTTTTACAAAATCAGTAATCACTGATTAGCTTAGGTTAAATGTTTAGGTTAGTTTTATAATTTAATTTTTTAATACATATTTACTTGGTAATGGATTTTACTTGATTTTTCTTGCTCGAGTAGTTATGGTGTTACTTCAAGTCTGAAGTGATTTTTAAACAATTAGAATCTGAATAGTTTTGTACAGACAACTAGAAATTGTGTGAAATAAACTTTTAGCTGCATCCTAACAGCATAGATATCATAAACATTATTGTTCAATGTTGGAATGTGGTTCACTGTAAAATTCCATGGTTTATTCTGCCTCAGTATGGAGATTATATGCCAACTTCTATTTTATGCTCATAGGAACTAAAAGAAAAGCAGGATTCTACTCTTAAACGTGACATTGATGGAATGGGAGTCCCAGAAATAAAATACGGTGATTCAGTCTGTTTTATTCAACATGTGGCCAGTGCCTTATGGTTGACTTATAAAGCGCCAGATGCTAAATCAGCACGCTTAGGTCTCCTGAAAAGAAAGGTAATGGTTCAGGCTTTTCATTATTTGTTTTTTAATTATTTGTTGAATTAATGTTAGTTGTGTAACAATTTTAGTCTGTCCTGTTTTTTTTTTTAATCATCCTGACAATGTGGCTGTTCTGGGATTAAATTTTTTTTGCTCTGTTTTATTGTAAAAAGTGAATACTTTCACTCTAAGAATGGCATCAGTGAAGAATATTAACATAACTACATGATCAAAGATAAATTTGCAACTAAGAAATGTGCTTAGGTATTTTTCTTACAAGAAGAAATATTGATATTGAATTTGGGCTAAGTTACTATTTGGATGTTCAAATCCCCCCCCCCCTTTTTTTTTTAAATCTGCTTTTAGCTGTTTAAGGATGTAAAGATGAGAGTCATATTACATACAATGATGTTTAGAACTACTTTTGTATATGTTATGAGATGGAAGTTAAATTTGTTATTTCAAAAACAGCCATAGAAAATGCACACATTTCTTAAGGGATATGAATGAACAATATTCAGTCAAATTTTACGATGTAAATGTGATGGTGTAGCAAGGACCTTGAATTACAGATGTCTTCTGGGAAAGTACTGAAAAAACGTATTGTATTCTGTTACCAGTCTTCATAAGCTGATTTAAAAAAAATCTTAAAATTTTTGTTTGTAATTCATTAGGTAACTTGGCATGATCAGAGTATTTTAATTTTATCTGAACTGAAACTTATGCATGTAATGATTATATTTTTCATATCTTCAATCTTTACTTATTCCTATTGTAGCCACTTGGAAAAATCCAAACTTTTTACAAAATTATATTTTATTTGTTACTATTTTCTAACAATATCATCTGAAGATTTTTTTTCTAGGATCTATTTCTATTTCAGCGTTACCTGTTGCTACAAAATTGTCTTTCTTTACATCTAGTGATTATTCAGTTTCATGTTTAAAACTGAAATAAGAGAAAAAAAGCTTCAATTTTAACAGTTTTTAGTTTTCCTGTCATGTTTATCATGTCAGGCTTGTTGTCAACAATCAAGTTATTTTTTAATAACTTCAAAGGCGATCTTATCCAAACATGAAGAATCAGTTGATAGATCTTGCATTTTGGCTTTCCTTTTAAACATTATCTTCTTTTTAAACACAGTTTTCTTTTAGAAGTCCTCCAATGTTTCTATTAAATCTAAAACAATGAAAAGAATGGTCCAACTCAATGAGCTGGAAATCAAACAAAGGTGGCAAGGGGACTACCTTGGATGAACAAGTAATTCCTGATAAACTCGGTTCTAAAAGAGAAGCATATAAAAAGTGACTGAGGAGGAATACAGAGACACTGTCTAAGCATGCAGGCTTGGATTTAGGAGAAGCAAAGCCCATCTACAGTAAGATTTAATAAGGGTACAAAGGACAACAAATGGCTTCTTTAGATACACCAGCTGCAAAGTGCAGACGAGAAAGAACATGAGCTGAATTGGACCAGGTGCCTAGTGACCAAGGATGTGGAAATGACTTAGCTACTTAGTTCCTTCTTTGCTTTTCTCTTTACTGGTAAGATTTGCATTCGACAATCCCAGACCTCTGAGACCAGTGAGAAACTACAGAACCAAATTTATCTTCAGCAGAGGAAGGTCAGGTTAGCGCTCATTTAAACAAATTGGATATAAGACTGTGGAATTGGATGATATGCAACATGAGGACAGAGAGATGTTACTGATGTCATTGCAGAGCATCCCTAGATAATCTTGGGAATGTCATGGCAATTGGTAACAGTTGCTGATGACTGAAAGAAAACAAATGTTTCTCCTGTCTTCAGGAAGGACTATAAGAAGAATTTCATCATCCTCACTTAAATCCCCGAGAAGTAAATGGAACAAATAAACCTGGAATCCATCTCAAAATGTATTAAGGACAAGGTGACTAGCAGTACTTAGTATGAATTTATGAAGACAAAATTATGTGTGACCAACTTGACAGTCTTCAGTCATAAGATGGCTAGGTAGTTAAGGTGAAAGCACTGAATGTTGTTTATCTCAGCGTCACCAACCTGTTTGATAGTCTCCTGTTACGTCTTCATAGACAAACTCATGAAGTCAGACTAGGTAGGTAGTCAGGTGGATTGTAATAAACTGGCTGAACTGTTGTGTTCAAGCTGTTGTGATCATTGGCACTAAGTCCTTCTGGGGACCAGAGCTGTAGCTCAAGGATCGATACAGGCCCAAGTACAATTTAACATCTTCATTAATGACCTTGTTGATGAGACAGGTGTACTTGCAGATGGGAGAACAGTTGATAAACCCAGTGACTATACTGCTATTCAGAAGGACTATCCTCAATGGGATGGAAAAATGGTTAGGGTAGGATCTCATGCAAGTTAACAGAGGGAAATGTACCAAAGAAGGGATGTTTACAGGTACCAGTATGTGCTGGAGGATGACCAGCTGTAAAGCTTGATTGTGTCCAAGTTGAACACAGCCAGCGAAGATGATCTGCAACCTTCTTAGCTGTATAAGGGAAAAAGTTGCATGCAGATCAAGGAAAACAGTCCTCTACTCAGCACTGATGAAACCACATCTGATGTACTGAGTTCATGTTTGGGCTCTCCAGTTCAAGAGGGGCAAACTGGAGGGAATCCATCAAAGTGGCACTAAGATGATTAAGGAATTGAAGCAATTCTTCTACAAAGAGAGGCAGGCTGAGAGATCAGAAACTGCTTAGTCCAGAGAGGAAGAGTCTCAGTGGGTATCTTATCAAGGTGTAGAAATACCTGATGGGAGAGAGTAGAGAAGATGGAGCTAGATTTCTAAGTGGTAACAGGAAGAAATGGTTATGAATGAAATTGAAAATATTCCATTTAAACAAATAGAAAACTTTTTACTCTGGGGATGGCTGAACAGAAAAATAGCAAAGTCTGTCTTTTGGAGATAATGAAAATCTAATGGGATAATGTCTTGAACACCCTTCTTTAGCTAATCATCTCCAGGCAGTTCATTAGTTGATTCTTTAATTTCAATAGATGTGAGGGGGCAAAAAAAAAAAAATATAGGAGATGCAGTATTTGCCTCTGATGTCATTGCTTTGACACATACTAGGGAAGCTATAAACGTAATTATCAGATGGCATGTATTTATCAGAATTTAAGGAGATGTAGTCAAATGTGTGATGTTATCTCTTTAGAATGAGAACACAGGTGGCCCAGTAGGATTATGATAGACAAAGAATGAATGGAACAAAAGCCATCTCGAGATAGTTCACTTCTTGTAATCCTGTTGTTTCTTTCAGTTCCAGTTACATAAGGAGCGAAAATTTTATCCTGTAAAGCTTAACCAAGAAAACACAATCTGGTTATTTCTCTTAAAACTACTTTCTGTAATGGCAATACTTGCTTTTCTCAGAAGAAGACTATGCTAAGGAAGTACTCAAGGAAAATGGAAGTTTAAACAGCGCTCTTACAGAAATCTGTTTATAAAATATAAATGTATGAATGATTTGACATGTCTGGTCAGGGCAGCATAGACTATTACAGAATTGCTGAACTGAAAAGGTACTTCTGGACATCTTTAATCTATGCTCAAAGCAGGTCCAGCAAGAGCAGGTTGCTCAGGTCTTTGTTCAGTTAAGTTTTGATTATCTCCAAGGATGGAGATTCCACAACCTAAGGTGTTTGAACACCTTATGTTTAAGTGAAACTTACCTGTATACCTCCTTCAGAGTGTATAATATGTGAGTCACTCTGAAAGTAATGCCTTTAGTAATGGACGTTCCAACAAGATACAAAGAGCACAATAGCATTATTTGATAGAGCAAATTCTTAGCTACAAAACACACTTTTTCAGCATAGTTGCCACCACTAGCTATGCATTTTTACCAGCAATGAACAACAGCTGTCATGCCATGCTTGTAAAAGTCTACATTAGTGGAGGTGACAAGGCTGTGAACTCTTTCACAGCTGCTATGATCATGTTATTGATAGGAAAATGTTGCCTACACAGTCCATCTTTCATTGGCCTGAATATATTCAAGTCAGAAATGTTATTTTCTTCTCTGGCCTGACTCTCGAAGTTCAAGCCTTCAGCTTAGTGTTGAGTGTAGTGGTCAGAGTTGATGGTTTGTCTGAGTTCCAGGAAACCTAGAAGGATCACCCTTTTCCAATGCCAAAAAGTACAGCACTGAAGGTTGCATCTTCAGCTTTTTCTTCAGAGGAGAATTTGCATGTGGCCCTTCCATGGTCTATTGTTTTTACCCCAGCTCATAGTGGCTGCACCACATCTTTATCACTGGTAATGATGCAATCCAGGAAATTGTCACCTTCAGCCTGATATTGGTTTAGTAGCTCCTGATAAACTCACATACAATGTTCTTTCTGATCCTGTGAGACCATTTATGGGACTTACCTGGCACAACCTTTTTCAATACTCCAAAGTTGCCACCATTGTTTCCAACACATTAAAGCTGATATTCAGCTCTGTACATAGTTCTTTGATCATAATCCATCAATTTGTGTGGATGTGTTGACTGAGTCATTTTTTATTTTGTGGTGTGACAGCTGTGTATTGCTGTCTGGAACATGGCTTTTCTTTTGCGTTACCATCACCGCTGCTGGAATGGATCACCCACTGCCTCGCTGTGCTCATGTCCATTATTTGGTCTCCACAAAAGTTCAGCAAGCACTGATTAATGGGAATGCGTGCAATTTTTTTTCTGAATAAAGGAATTAAATTGCACGTCTTTGCTTTGTATGTACTTCCATGTAAGATGCTATTCTGTCAGAGTGCCTGTCTGCTGCCATCTGTCTCACAGCAACATGGAATATTGGTGGGAAGGTTCAACATATTCTGCCATGCCACTAATATCTGCCTCTAACTTTATGAACCAACATAATAAAATAGAAGGCATTACTTTTGGAGCAGCCGTTTATATATATACATTTGCATAAGTCCCGCTATGTGGTTGTAGTAAGCAAGATCTTGGTTTTAATTTCTCTTTTCAGGAATGATTGAAGAAGGGATCAGTGTAGGAAGTCTAGAATAGCAATGATCTATAAAATAACAAATTAGGAAATTCTAATCCTTGCAGTTGTAGACAATAGAGTGAAAGCAAAAATGTGTTTACCTGCTATTTTCATTAATCCTTACGGAAAGGAAGAAAAATTGCTGTTTAATATTGCTGTCAGCTCACCATGAGTATTTTAGATGCCTACTGTATTTCCATTGATCTTATAAAACATCTTTTTCAATTGATTTCCCTCTTTAAAAAGCCTTTCAACTTTTTTAAGCGTTTAACATTTTCTTTAAGCAAATATGATCTTTACTCAGTATATTGTTAGTGAATCTGTATTTTGTGTTATTTAATGGAGCAGTCCTAGAAAGTGTGCATGACTGGCAAAATTTTTTTCTTTAAGGTAATTTATTACAAAAAAAAAAAAAGGCTACTATGCCTTGGAAAAAAAACATGATCTCATTTATTTATACAACATAAGGGGTCACAAAAGGGCAGTAGTAGGCCAGTTTCATTCAGTTCTTCTCAATAGTATGACTGACAAGAGAAACTCTTTGTACCACAGTCATTCAATGTTTTCTTAGTACAAGATTTATTCACACAATGACACTTTCTTCCTTTCCTATTCCTACAGTGGCTATGGGATTCTGTTTCCCCAGAGTCCCATTTTGTTTCCTGCTTAGTGAGAAGACTAAATCTTTTGTCAGCTGCATGGTGTTGAAAGTAAATTGCAAGGTGTGGCAGCATTAGTATCCTGTTTGTGAAAAGTTTTCGTTTCTCTAACATCCTTTCCAGAATGTGGAGCTGCGTGACAGAGAATGAGGAATCTATATTACACTGTGAAGTGTTTTCTTAGTAGTTGTGATGGGAGGAAACATTCTTCAGTTACTGTTCATTTAAGAGACAGGAACACCCCTTGCTATGTTAACTGTGTTATTTCAGCTAACAAACTCATGTACAGCATGACCATATATAAAAGAATTTCTTGGAAAGGAATAAATATGACTGATACATAAATTATTCTCCTTTAAGGTAAAATTATCAATATGGTTATTCAGAAGTGTCTTCCAGGTCTTCTACATCACATTTCCACAGTTTCTTGAGTCCAGATGTATCACTTTACAGAGCTCGTATTTCATTCTTACAAAAGTAGTCTGGAATTCTAATGGCTCCAAATGATCAAGGCTTACTTTAGTGAGTTGTCTAAAATTTTGCCAGATTTTTGAGGAATATTGGATATTTAGTTAAAGGCAAAATTGAAAAGACATCTGCCACTGCTTTAAGTTCAAATCTGGTTCTGTTAAGAATCCAATATAATGTGTAGAGAACAGTTAGATGAATGAGAAGTTAATAGTAAATGTTGTAGCTCCTTTAGCTGTGTTGTAATTATCATAATGTTTATCACTACAGCTTGATTTTCTTGTCAGTAATCTTCTTGTGCATGAATCTTTTAGTGGATTATGCTTTAAGGTAGTGAAGATCTTTTCCTGACAGTCAGAATATAGAAATAGTGACATTCCTTCTTTCAACTGGGAAATAAGTATATAAACTTAGCAAATTTCAGGAGTATGAAGGTACATAAAAATGACATCTCTGAATAACTCTTATTTGAAACTGACAAATTTGTATTTAATAAATAGATATTCAGATAAAGTGAGCACCAAGTAGTAGCTCAGTATATATGCCTTTAGTGTTTTCAGTACAATATGTAAAAAATGTTAATTTGAAAAAGAACTTTTAAAGCACCAAAGGTTTTTAAAATCATGGTTGTGGTCGTTACTGACTTTCAATAGGTTATATTACACCAAGAAGGTCATATGGATGATGGCCTAACCTTACAAAGATGTCAGCACGAAGAATCGCAGGCTGCTCGAATCATTCGCAATACTACAAGCTTATTCAGCCAGTTTTTAAGGTAGTTGTTATCATCTTATATACAATATTTTTTGTTTGTTGTAAATATTCTGAAATGAGAAGAATGTCTCTAACAAAATTCTCATTCCCTGTTTCCAAATATTTGTATTTAGAAGAAATTAATTTATTTTTACTTTGTCATTTTGATCATTATTGCTATTAAATAGATAAACCTCAGCTTAACAAAGATCTTTTAGATGTACCTTGAAGCCAGACATAAACTGGGCCGTAAGAAAAGATGTTAAATTATCTAAATTACATTAGCAAGGATTCTACAGTATCTAGACATTGAGGATATTCAGAAAAGATTTTTTATTTTTGTATTTTTCTTGGTAAACAAAATACTGTATTTAACTGTATTCAAATATGTCAAACCATTTGAAAGTAAAATAGATGGTTACTACTAAAAGCTACAAGTCCTTGCAAATGAATAATAGAAGGAAATACAACATAGATCTCTGGAGGGAGATCATATTATTTCTTTCAAAATCTTGGCAGCAACGTTTTATTTGTACCTTTTTAGTTACCCATTTTCTTGAATTCTTTGTCACCTTGGTGGTTACTAGGAAGACTTAAAGATCAAAGGTGCAGTCACCTCTCATGAACCTTATGCTGTATCATAGATTATATGCAGTAAGAGCAGTTAGGGCAAAAGGCTAAACATCGGCCGAGAAGAGAAAAAGAACAACTTCTTCACTCATTTCTGTCACATAAATGATTACGTGAGCATTTGCAAGTCTTTTGTTTAAATCAATATGTTCATATGCAGTGAAATAAATTTAAGGATATTCAAAGTCAGTAAGAGCATCTTAGCAGAGAGACAGTAACTATTATCTGATTCAGCCAGTTTCTGTGGTTATTTTTTTCCTTAGTGAGAACAACAGAACACTATCACCCATTGCCCTGCCTGTTGAGGAGATGGCTCAGACTCTGCAAGACCTGATCAAGTACTTCCAGCCTCCTGGAGAAGACCTGGAACATGAGGATAAGCAAAACAAGCTTCGGTCCCTCAAAAACAGACAAAACCTGTTCAAAGATGAGGTAGAGAGATAACTTGTTACATTATATTAATTTTATGTATGTAGTGTCACAAACATCTAAACACAGTCATTTATACACATGTATGATTTATAATGTAAAGTTGCATAGTTTATGCGTATAAACTAAGACTGTAATGCCATATAGTAACTTGCTGTTCTGTATTTTTTACGTCAACACTTTGCACAAGCCACAGACTCTCATCTAATGAAATTTGATCTTGATACTTATAGGCATCCTTAATTGGGTGACAGCATTAACAGAAATACTGCATTTAAAAATATATATTTTTTTCCTACACATGTACACATGCTGGATGCCTGAAATTAATAATAAAACTTGGATGAATTATAGATGTTATTTCTGATGTCTTGTCCACCAGAGCATGAAACAAGAAATTTTTATGTCTAGAAGTTGGGAGAAGACTACTTTTAGAGGAGGATGTGTGTTACGTAGTTGTAAAATTACTGCTTTCTGAAAACAAAATTGTGCTTCTTTATAAATTTGGAGACACACTTGAGTTCCTTGCAGGTTTTCAGTACTGTTTCAGTCTAAAATCAAACTAAAGTTAAAAATTTGTTCTAGTATTTTAACTTGTTTTACAGATATTTTATTGACTAGCAAAATTTCCACCCTTATTAATCAAATAAAATTCCTTTTTTTTCTATGTAAGGAAGATACTACATATAGCATTTATATTCTCAAAAATTGTAAAAACCTTTTTTGTCATCTTTGTTTATTCCTTTCCCCTTATATTCTCAGCAGAGTAAGGGGTGATTTAAAATCCTTCTTCAACATAGGTAATTTTGACTTAGAAAAATATACATTCTGATCTTGTAAGCACAGTTTTCTTGTTGGTTTTTTTTTTTTTTGTTTAAACAAACATGATGCTTTTACATGTACAGTAAAAAAAAAAAAATTGTTAAAAGGACAACATTACACTTTTTTCACATGTAGATGATTTTCCTCTCTGTTGTATGTGCCTAGGGAATGCTGGCACTAGTTTTGAATTGCATCGATCGTTTAAATGACTACAACAGTGCAGCTCATTTTGCAGAAATTGCAAGAGAAGAAAGTGGTACAGCATGGAAAGAAATTTTAAATCTCCTTTACGAACTGCTTGGTATGTTCTTCAATTAAAACATTTAAGTTAAAAAAAAATATATATATATGTATATATATAGGATATAGGATATGTATTCTCTGTATTCTAGTCACTGCTTCACCACCAAAGAATATTTTGTATGCTATTCATTCTGTCACATAAGTTGTAGAATTTCTTCCATGTACTTACTGACTCATATTACAGAAAATAGAGGTTTTGTTGAGCAATGTTATGAGAGAAAAATAATTCCAGCTAGAAAAATAAATTGATGCAACATGCCAAATTAATGTCTTTTTCTTATTATTATTACTTGTGCTATGTCAGCTGACAGGAATTATTATTTCAAATATTTAGAAAAATTGGAAAATGGATTCTGTTTATGAAGATGAAGAGAAACTTAAAAGTAATATTCAGAATTATTCATAGATTTATAGAATCCATTTTTTCACTTGAGGCTTAGATTCAAGTATTAGTAAAAATAATTACATCAAATTAAAAAAAATACTATTTTCAATTTCAATGCCAAGCTTTCTAGAGTGAGCTGTTCTGGTGTTACAATAGGACCAAAATTCTATGGCAGAGAAGTATGTACATCTATTTACCGTTAAGTCACTACAACATAAGTTGCACAATTCCTCGTATAGGAGAATCTTATCTTCTGATACAGTTTTAGATGCATTTAAATTTAATGAAAAAACAGTCAGAACCATAGTAAAATAAGCAAGTCAAGAGTTACAACAAGAATAAAACAAAGTAGGAATAGAGCTTTGAAGTGTGAGATTCACAAGAAACATGAGTAGCTCAGTAAGTAAGCTGCTGCTATTGAAATCGTTTAATTGCTTAAGAAAGTAATGAAATATCATTGTCTGAATTTTAGTGCAGTTCTAAGAATTCAAAGAAAAGTATTTTGGAAAAAAAACTTGTTCTTCGTAGTACTTTTCTGATATTGTCTTGATTTTCTTCTGCAGGTGCATTTTGAACACAGTTGTTCTGTCATAATAAATATTAAATTAATTCTTCCAAACAAAAATCTTTGGTTATCTACGAAAGGCTTTTTGTTTTATTTCTATGATCAGTAATAACTTATGGAAGAAAAAATTCTCAATTGCTTAAAATACTCAACTAGTAATGAAGTTTCAAATAACATTGTGTTTTATGCTTCTGAAGACTAAAAGCTATCCGTTCTGTAACATTTTTATTCAAAAGTTTGGCTAAAGAGCAGTATCCAACCTGTGCATGAGTGCAAACTTCTGCATATGGTCTTCCCACTCATTTGTAGGAAATATAAATCTTTCAGCCTTTGATTATGCCAATTCTTGATAGTTGCATGAAATAAGGGTGTTAGATAATTTCTATTACTAACCAGTGGTAGTGTAATAAACCAGGAGTGGAATTCTGCTTTACTCGGTAGACCTTCTGTGAACTGAAAAAAAAAAAACAACTTCATGCTCTTTAGATGTTACGTCAGTTGTTGATAAATTAATGAAAATCTTAATTATTTGTTATCATCACACTTAGGATTATTATCGCCTTTAGGATATGTTAGTTTTTTTATTAAGTTATTATGGAAATGTAGAAATATATATGATCAACATTGGTGATTTAAAAAAAGAAATGTACTGTTTCAAAATTATATCTTATGTGGGTTTTTTTTAGCTGCTCTCATTCGTGGCAACAGAAACAATTGTACTCAGTTTTCCAGTAACCTTGATTGGCTAATAAGCAAATTGGACAGATTAGAATCTTCCTCAGGTAAGACTTATCAGTGTGCATTAACTATCAGTACACCATACACAGCTGTCATGCATGAGTTGTCATCAGAGCAATTTTGCTTGAAAATAGCATGCATTAGAGAAAAAAACAAGAACAAACACAAACCTCAGTATCTCCATATTTTTTTTTTTAATGATCAAAGTGTTATATTTAAACAGTTTTGTGTAACTGTTTTGTTCCATTCATTTGGTATGTGCAGTATCACATCCAATCAGTCAGTATAGTATCAGACTATTGTCTCATCACTATCAAATAACAACAGAGTTGCTTGTAGACACAAATACAAATAGCATAAATGTATAGAAATTTCTTTTTGTATGAGATGTTCAAAAAAGATCAAACTGCCATTTTCCCCACTAACCCCTTTATCTCTCTCATTGAAAGGAAGGGCTTATACTTGCATTTTCTCTTTAAGTTGTGGCTGTTTTCAAATAAACTAGTAAGTGTTTCATAAAGCATTTATGTCTGATATACTTCACATCCTATCAATAACAAGTGTTTTTATTTGCTTTTTAGACTGTAGAAGAGATATCATCTCTTAAGATACTCTGTTATTTATGGAGATTTTGAACGATGTTTAGTTGTGCAGATGATTAATGACAACATTATTACTGTGATCTTCATCAGGTATTTTGGAAGTGTTGCACTGTATCTTGATTGAAAGCCCAGAAGCTTTAAACGTAATAGCTGAGGAGCATATAAAATCTATTATTTCACTGTTGGACAAGCACGGACGCAATTACAAGGTATGTTTGGAAAAACTAAGGATGTTTTGATAAAGTTGGGGGGAAAAAAAACAACAATCAGGGAAATGTGTGCATGGAGATAAGTAATACTAGTACCTTTAAACAAATAAAATAAAATTGAAGTATGTCAACAATATTACTTAGTTGAGATTTAAAAAAAGAAACATATGTAAATGTTTTTCTGTTTCAAATAGGGCGAATATGCCTGACGTGATCATAGGTAATGAAGAAATATTGATAACCAGTCAAAACTAATTGTATTTATGATTTTAGGTGGTTTCTGTAAGCACCTGGACAGGGTAAATTGTGCTTTGTGACCCAGAGTTCTGCAGACCTAGACAGAGAACAAGAATGACTGACACAGATGTTCTGTACTGCTTCTGCTTATGTTGGGCAGCATTTTCCAAACTCATAATCATCAGTGTAAACATGATGCTGTGTCTTAGGGATGGTCTGTAATGCTTTACCCCATTCAGTCTATCATCATTTCTGTGATGGCGTATCGAAGCTCTTTTAGAATGCATCTTTTAGAGTCTCTGGATTGTTTGTTTGTTTGTAATGAGAACGTTGTGTCCCTCAGTATTAAGCACTGTGTTACTGTGTTCTCACTTTTAAAGGTTTTTGACCATTGTCAACTCTGTTGTAACCATTAATTTGTCAGACAAGTATGTCAATTTTTTTCAGACAAAAAAAAAAGTTTTAGATCTTTCTGAACCTCTGTTTTGCTTTATTACAATGAATTCTTCTAAATGTTCTATTTTTCAAGTTCACATGGATTATTTATCATATTGAAAGCATGCTTTCATAACAGATTCAGAAACAATCTGAGAATTGCAGCTCAGGAAGTTCTGAGGACCATAGTACATTTCTCAAAGTATTTCATTTTACCTTTAAAATTTTTAATGCGATGGAATAGAAAATATATTGTAGAGTGTTAACATGCAGCTGTACTATCCTTACTTTTTTATAATAGAAAATAAAATACAAAATCACAAAAGAAGGTTTATTTGAGACATTTTGCAAACCCTGTGTTCTGAATGTGTTCACAAATTTTTGCTATCCGCCATGAGTATTATAGACTATACGCAATCTGTATATATTCCCTTAGATATATTCTGAATGTAAATTAACAACTGAATTACAGCACGTACAATACAAACCATTACCCAACTTTCTTTTGATTTCCTCTTTCAGGTTCTTGATGTGCTTTGCTCTCTTTGTGTCTGTAATGGAGTTGCAGTTCGTGCCAATCAAAACTTGATCTGTGACAATCTACTGCCAAGAAGAGACTTACTTTTGCAAACACGTTTGATTAATGATGTGACAAGGTATTCTGAGATAGTTCATTATTGTATTAGAAGAAAATGAACTTAAATGTCTTCTATAATTGTAGAAAATACTGTAACCAGAGAAATGTTCTGCCGTTTTCAATATTGAGACATAGACTTTAAGATATGTTTATGTATTAACTCCTTAAAAATCCATTTTCACTGAGATATGGCAGTTGTCCTGGAAACCATGCTCAAATAAGAATTGTTAATTGATTTTGATTGTTAATTGATTTTGAGATCTGTTTTGACATTAAATGGAAAGATGAAAGTTGCTTACTTTTCACTCAAAACACAGTATGGCTCTATCTAGTAATTATGATGGCATATGTAAACATACTGTGTATATTTTAAGAGACATTTTATTTCCTAGCAGCCTAACTAATGAAGTGCTATCTCTAATCAAATGCTATAAACAAAATGTGGAAATCTACACTTACATAATATTTATGTATAGGTTATATATATAATATATATATAATATATAGAGGCATGTAGTATTTATAAAAGAGTTGCCCAGAGAGGTTGTGAATGCCCCATCCCTGGAGATGTTTAAGGCCAGGTTGGTTGGGGCCCTGGGCAGTCTGATCTAGTACATGATCTAGCAGCTGGCAACCTTGCCTGTGGCAGGGGGATTGGAACCTGATGATCCTTCAGGTCCCTTCCAACCCAAGCCATTCTAGGATTATAAGATTTGCAAAGTGAATTTGACTATTATACAACAGTATAACTCATATGCCACATTTTATATGTTACACTAACTGGATTATATTTTCTTATTTTAGCATAAGGCCAAACATATTTTTGGGTATTGCTGAGGGCTCTGCACAATACAAGAAGTGGTACTTTGAATTAATAATTGATCAGGTTGATCCATTCTTGACGGCAGAACCCACCCATTTACGGGTTGGATGGGCCTCTACTTCAGGTTATGCCCCCTATCCTGGAGGTGGAGAAGGATGGGGTGGCAATGGCGTTGGAGATGACCTATACTCTTTTGGTTTTGATGGCCTTCATCTGTGGTCTGGTAAGTACTTTGTTTGGTTACATTTATTGTTGTATTCAGGGATTACCAACCTCTGTTTTCAGTATCTTTAAGTGCGTACATGTGTGTATGTGCATACACAGCATACTGATCTACAGTGAGGTGTATTCAGAACTTCAGAATACCATGAAGTTAAAATTTTAGGTCAGATTGCTTTTCTGAGATTTTAGTACTGAGTTATGCCAGCTGGGCTGTTTAGCAGATGGTTTTTATTTTCATGATTTTAATTAAAAAATGGCGTTCTCTAGATCAAGACTTAAGTGTATCTGTTCAAAATCGGTAGATGTACATATCTTAGACAAATTCATTATGTATGGATCTACACAGAGTTGTATTCATTCACTTTGCATCTACAGTTGAAGTTAAATGACATTATCCTTACACATACATTGAACAAACTGAATTTAGATTTCGGTAAATCAATTCATAAAAGATAATTCTGGCAATTAGAAATTACCGCACAGCATTACCTATTTCTGCTGGTTTTAGAATATAAATTTCAGTGGCGCAACATCAAATTAAAACCTGTACTTATGGTCTTTGAAAAAAATATTTTACATCGAACACTTGAACGAAAGCAGTCTTAGCAGAGAAAATTCAAATTTTCTATAAATGCTTTTTAATATCTAAGAGACTCTTGGTTTGTATTGCAGTGAAGTGATTAAATTGCTTTTTATAAAGCAAGAGGTTAATGGATTTCAGCAATGGTGGGGTTTTTTTTGTTTTTTGTTTTGCTCTCTTAAGGATCAGTGACATTACATTTGTCATCTTAATAGCCATTCTTTGCTTATGCGGATTGCAGATGTTAGTGGGGTGAGTTAACAGATAAGTGGACATGACTGCACATGTGGTCAGCTAGATTTGAGTGAGAGCTCTAGAAGAGCAATAAGCGTTTACAGGAGGGCTCATCTGAGGTGTTGCAGATTGACTAATTTTTGTAATAATGCATGCATTAGAATAAGCATTCAGGAAAAAGTAGAAAATCGTAGAAACTTCTAATGGTGCTTTAAAGAATGTCCTGCAGTGTGCGTAGTTAACTGGAAAACAGGCTTTGAAAATATCTTTTTGAAAAAACTTTGAAAGTTTTTTGATATTTTTTTATTTTTTTTTCCCACTGATTCTCCACTCCTTAAACTCCATGGAAAGGGAACTAGAGTGTACTCTTTGTAAACAAACAGGTATCTTAAGGAAGAGAACATATTGGTCGTGTCAGCATACAGTGCCATAGAAACAATGAGCAAAGTGCAAGTATCTAATTCTAAGAATAAAATGGCAACACAGAGAATGCTAATAGCAGTCATTTTTGGTTTCTTAATTTCCTAGCATACTCTGTAAATAAATTGTATTTCAGAAAAGCAATATTGCATAGGGCTATAAAATAAGAAAATATTTAAGTACAGAAATATATATCATAAATTACATCAGTTACTATCTTTTCTGTGAAAGCAATGAAAGGACAAAGAAATCAGTAGGAAGTGAAACAGTTGCTAGAATTTCTCTAAGATTGTACTTACTTACTCTCCTTTTATAATGCCATAAAGCAGTGTGAGAGCTCTGGCAATTGTGATCTGTATTTAAGATGTATGACAAACTTGAGTATGTTTATATACCAATGTTTATTAACATTGTGTTATTACTGTCTAGGATTGCATTTTCTCTTGCTTATGCCCTTAGTAATCATAAATTATTTTACACAAAATATTACAGGGTGTGTCTGCCTCAAGATAAATTTGAGTTGAAAACTAAATTCATTTTCAAAAATGAAACGTGGTTAAAAATTCTGTTCACCCTTTCTCAGGAATGCTCAAACATTCAGTTGAGATTGCAGAGTTTTGTTTTGTTTTGGAGGGCACTTGGTAACATTTTGTTTTACTGAGGGTTTTAGCTCTCTGCACGTTCCTGTAAAAAAGAAAAAAAGAAAAAAAGAAAAAAAAAACCTTTTAAAATTTGTTCAAAAATTCTTTAAAAAACCTCAAGTAAATGTGCAGCTTGTAGAAACAGCCTGATTTAACAGTTTAGTTCCTCAAGTGATTCTGAACCCATGAGCTCTGAGAAGTTTTGGGGAAAAAAAATGGGTATTATTTCAGCTGTTGTGTGTACAATCCTTAGTTACGAAGTAACATAGTATTTTTTCTTTCAGATCTCTCTTGCATAGAGTAAATGATGACTTTTTTATTTTTATAGCTTGTTCAATTTGTGGCATGTAGGCAAAATTACAAATTTCTCCATGTTTGTCAGTGCTTTGAAGTGCCTTACATTGCTGAGAACTCTCTAATCAGAAAAGAGCAGTGCGGGGTCATGCAATTAAAACGTCATAAAGCACATACATAAAAATGCTGAATTAAATATTATAGTCTTAATTCTAGCACCCTAATTTGGGAGTGCTTGGCTTTTCAAATACATTAGCAAAATCCTTGCATAGGATTTTGTGTGTAAAAATATCTCTATGTACATATTCATCTTTTTTTTGGAGGGGCGGGGGGGAGAAGGGGAGAGGGAGGAAGTAAGTTGAAATGTATATGCAATAGTTCAGTAAATCATTAATACAAAATTAAATGCTAATGGAATCACAATAATATGTTTGAAAGTCTCTTAAATCTCTTCTACACTAAGGGAAAATTAAGTGTACTTAAACTGTATTGAGCAGTTGACTGTCTAGTTTTTAAGAAGTTTCAGACACATAGTGCTTAACCACTTAGACTTGCTTTCCAGATAACATTTTTTGAAAGGAATTCTGAGAGTTATTCCTTGGTTAAAAATAGTCCTAGATACTTAAATGGGACTAAACAACTGGAGTTATCTATAAATGTATGTACACTGATTACTTCAGATATCTCCAAGTAGTTTTTCTTTAATTGTGTTGTCCTGCTTATAGCCATAAGGTTCTGTCTTTCCAGCTAGAGAATACAAAACTCCCTGTGTTTAGTTTGTTGCTGTATATTTAGTAAAGAAGACCTGATCCATGAAGGTCTTGACCTGGCTTTAGGTAAATCAGTACGTCAGTATTCCATTCTGCCACCTGATACGAAGTATAAACCTGGATATTGGCCATAACCCCAGGTCCAATAAATATAACTTGAAATGTGAGCTCATCTTGCCCACGTATTTAAAACTTGTAGTCTGTTTGAATGCAATATTCAAAAGATACTTAGCTAAATGAGTTTATCAGTACACCAGATGAAACAGAATACTCTTTTCATAAACAATTGTTTTTTTCTACTAATGTTGCTTTTTAGCTGGATTGATTCTGAAACTATTTGTCCTGTTCATAAGTGTACTGATATAGACTGGTTGCTCAGGAAAACACTACATGCTACACTAAATCAAGCATGTGGTCCTTCCTGTCTTTGATAGTACTTGATAGTAGATGGTCCAGGTGAAGGTTAATAGAAGTTCCAGGTGTATGGTAATCAAACACAAGATTGGAAGGGAACAAAGGGACAAATATTATTCTTATTCCAAAACATTGGCTGCACTTTACTTGGGAGTGTAACCCAAGAAGAAAAAGAGAAGAGTACATCAATGTCAGTTTTATCAAAACAGAGAGCATAATTTACTTTGTCTACATAATCTTGCATCGGGCTACAGTAGGAACTTGCATGATTTCAGCTGAGCATGTTCTGCCTTCTGAACAGCGTCAGAGGCCTCAAGTGCTTTGTTCAGTTTGTGCACTGTTCTGCTGCACCAGTTTGAACAATCTTAGTTCATTCTCTGTTTTTGAAAGCAGAACAATTCATAAAACATATGAGGGCAAGGTCATGTCTTTGTGTCTGAAAACAAAACCTTGACGGTGTCTTTGAGGAAATGTATTTATCGCTTCGTTGTTAAATGCATGCAAGACTGTTCAGATTCTGGTTACTTGATTATTTTCATTCTAGGTCGAGTACCCAGAGCTGTGGCTTCTGTCAATCAACATTTGCTGTCATCTGATGATGTAGTTAGCTGCTGCTTGGATTTAGGTGTACCCAGCATTTCATTCCGCATTAATGGTCAGCCTGTACAAGGAATGTTTGAGAACTTCTGTACTGAAGGGTTTTTCTTCCCTGTTGTAAGCTTATCAGCAGGGGTAAAGTAAGTACTAGTTAATTGTTCTTCTTTTAGCAGTTTTTCACAAAAAATCTTATCGGATTTTATATAAAATGCATGCAGTTTTTTCTGTTCTGCCAACTGTCAGCTGGGAGGGAGGCAGGAATGTATTGATTTTATCAGGGATGATTTCAATTTAGGGTGAAATGTTGAGCTTATTTGTAACCTGACCAAATTAGAGTCTGAAAATTGTTACTATAATGGGCATTTGGTGACTTAGGGGAAATTAATTTTGTCTCATTCCAATTATCAGTGGAAAAAAGGCACATTAGAAACACAGCACCTTGTTTGACACTAATTAAAAATTTCATTCAGCATTCTCAGCAGGAGGTTAAAAAAAAAGAAACAACAACGCTAAACCATTAGTAAAACTGATACTAGATTCACAATAGGGAATTCAAACACTGGTGAGAAGCAGCACTCTTCTTACCAATGTTGCCCATTTCTCACCTGTTTTGTAGCTAAAATAATGACATACCTAAAAGAATCAGATTTATCTCACTATTTAAATTCTATCAGAAAATCTGCAAATGTCATTGTACTTCAGTGGCCAAAACAGTTGTGTTGACAGAACCAATACATCAATAAGAGTAGCCCTTGCACTGTTTGTTCTAATATGAACAATTTCTTTTTATCTGTAGCGTATTTATTGCTGATGCTAACAGACAGCAATTGTAGGAATAAAAGTTGTACACAAAATGAAGAATTCTTCAGTGTGAAAGGTTGAAACTTCTATCTTTTGTAGGCTGACCCTAGGAGTTAATTTTTTTTATATTTGATTTTCAGGAGGGCTCTTTTTAAGACTAAGGTTGGATAAACTTAAAGCGTGCTTTTCAAAATGAAAGATATGAACATTTCTTTTAAAGTGAGACAAAATGCCACACTTTTTGTAGTCGGCATATTAAAAGAGATTCTGCAGAATTAGGACCATTACAGCCTGTGTGGAAGCTGAGGAAAATGCAATAAGGAGCAAGGAGGAAACAATTCTCTGCGGGAATGAGACCATCATAAAGACTAGATGAGATTTAGTGGTCTGTTATAATATAGAAAAATTAATCAAGTTGACAGGAAACAACAAGCTATTTACTGGGATGTGATCATCAAACTGTTGTATGAGAGTCTTTTCCTTTCATTTTTTTCTTTGTCTTTTGCCTACTTAGAAAGTCAGAGTTCTAGTTCTTAAAATAAAATTGACCTCCTTTTTATTCTTAAGTTATTTCAGTCTGCTTGGAGATTAAAGAGAGGTCTAAACTCAAAGTTGTCATCTCAGATATTGAGCTGCCTTGGGATCATTAAAATGTTTAAAGTAAACTATTAATGAAATTAGAAAGTATAGAAGGTAGTATATTTCTTGTGGACATTGAGCCATTTCAGATGTTTGGGCTTATGAACATCTTGTTTGAGAAAACTTGCATGTCATGCTCTATCTCCTCTCTTTAAAATTATTAATGAAGCCTACTGTTTATGAAATAGGTTGATCTGATAGTCCTAGCATTTCTGGAATTATAAGTAATCTTCTTCTATTTATCCCATCACAAGAAATGCATGCACTGTTAAGTTTTATGGTTGTTTACCTCTATTGTTGGCCTACATGAGGACCTAACTATGAAGTTGAATAGTTTGGGGCTTTTTTTTTTTTCTGGTATGTTCTTAAATTTACATGAAAAGTATGTCTCTGAAGAGAAACAGAAAACTTCATGGGTTTATTAGGAAACCTGGCTATTCATTTGAAACCCATTTTCAGTAGCATTTGGTGTAATTTAGTTTTCTTGATTTCTCTATTATGATTTCAGTGCCTTTTGTTTCGCTATATCCTTTGGATTCTTATTAACACCTGTCTGTGTGAGTCCACTGAGAAGTTATTTGAAAAATATTAAGTGGCACATAAAAGGTCCCAATGGTGTTTTTAGACTACCAGTCCAAATTAAGTTAGATTTTCTTGATCATTTAAGTGCATTAAAAATTTCACTTCATTTATATAACTATTTGATTTTAAATAAGAATATATTATTTTACAATACACCACTGGATTGAATAATTATTTTTGCTTTGGCCAAGTTGGATATTCACATAAGCTAGTAGATGACAATGATATTGAAAGTGTCTGCCAATAGAAATGCTTGGTAATTTTTTTAGTGCTCATTAAAACATGAAATAAACTACTGTTTTGTACATGCTATTCAAGTAAATGTTTACGTTTCTAAATGATATGTTTATAATGTTAGTATATGCTGACTATTTAACTGTGCAAATTGCACAGAGCTCGTTTCTTACTGGGTGGACGTCATGGAGAGTTTAAATTTCTGCCTCCTGCTGGCTATGCTCCCTGTTATGAAGCCTTGCTTCCAAAAGAAAAGATGAAATTGGAACCAGTGAAAGAATATAAGAGAGATTCTGATGGAGTGAGAGATTTGCTGGGTACGACACAGTTCCTCTCCCAAGCTTCGTTTATACCTTGTCCTATAGACACCAGTCAGGTATGTTACATATGCAGTAATAAGATAGTAAAATATTTCTTAACGAATGTAATTTGGCAGTACAAAAGCTAAGCTAACTTACTACCTTTCTTAACAATTCATCATTTGTATGTTTTACTGTATTTAATTGAACTAGTTCATCCTGGTACTGCATGATTTGGTCAAACTGGAGCCTTTTCTTACTTGTGGAATTGTTATGCTCTTTTCTTAGATTGCTCTTCCTTTTCATCTTGAAAAGATCAGGGATAAACTAGCGGAAAATATCCATGAACTTTGGGGAATGAATAAAATAGAACTGGGCTGGACATATGGCAAGGTATGATTTGAATGACCTGTCTAGGTACAGACATGTAAAGTAGTCTACCAGAAAAATGTAGTGGGAACTATAACAGAGTATTTAATGGTGGTTAATAAAAACCTAGATAAAAAAAGAAACTGCTGATAATAGACGATCATGTAAAGCTAGTAGGAAGTGTTTATATTAACAAATGATTAGGAGACAAATTTGCACTATAAATAAGACACGTATTTTAACACTATAGGTAGGAGTCACTGTGAAAAAATACATTCATTGTGAAACGTCCTAACTATAATAAAAAGGAATTCTACTGAAAATCATAGCAGCAGTAACTCCACATCAAATTCCTTGGTTTCTCTGATGCTGGAGATTAAAGAGATAACACATCCAAAGTGTGTTATCAAATGAAAACCCGTTAAAAGATAGGGGACAAATATTATATTCAAAATATTATATGAAATTCAACAATTAGACTAGAATTGGTAACTTTCCCTAGTAATGTAAAATTCTAAGGATTACTTTCTGCTTTAAATTTAGGTTATTTCATCTGGCTTCTTTTTCAAGTTGAGATTTACTAGGGCAGCAGTAGTTTCATATGTCTATCATAACTGTATCACACTTTAAAAGAATATTTTTCCTTCTCTTATATTCTGCCGATTCCACTTATGGGTTTAATTTACTTTATTTTCTCACTGAGAACTCTATGTTAGTATCTGCTAAAATGTCATTGTTACTGAAAATTAGAGCTTTACTATCCTTATTAATGTTATCAATGTTTTGCGATGGAAAATTATTCCTGTGTATGAGGTGTCTAGTTGCCATCATGATAAAAACGCTTGGCATTGAATGAAAGAGCCTGTTTAAGTAAGCGTCAGAAAAGTATCCAGATTGTCTGTAATATCAGAGAAAAAAATGCAATGCTTTAATATTTCAGAAAAAAAAAATGAGAACATTACCGAATTATTATCGAAGTTTTTTGGATGAGAATGTGTGTAATAGAGCTCATTATGCGGAATTTATCTGTAGGTTGCTGAGGCGTGCAGTAGAAATCATTGAGTTTGCAGGCTTGCTTTCATGTGTTTGATGTATTTATGCAGAACCCGTGAAATTGCTGGTTTTTTCTATTTTTTGTAGATCAGTTCTTAGAATGTATGTTATAAATCAGTGATGGGAGAGTTCATTTGTATAATCATGAGGTAACTGTCATTGCGTAAAGATAGATTGTATTCTTTTATTTATTGCAAAGAATTAGCAGATTTCTTACTCTTGATAATGGTCTGATTTTGGCTTCATTCTTGTATCAGGTAAATACCCTTTTTGGTTTCTTCCTTACAGATACGGGATGATAATAAAAGGCATCATCCTTGTCTTGTGGAATTCTCAAAGTTACCTGAGACAGAGAAGAATTATAATCTACAAATGTCAACTGAAACCCTCAAGTGAGCTTTGAATTTAAAAGAATTTTTTCTTTATTCAAACATTTTATACTATTGTAAGATACAAAAACATCCTGCCTCATTAGAATGAAAGTGTGTTCTATTGATTTGCTAGAAATTCCAGAAACACAGTTAGAAAAATTTAGAAAATTATGTCTCGATGGGGAACCAAAAAAGAAAATGACACCAAACACTTTCAGTTTTAATTGAAAAGACATAGCTTTCAAGGCAGACTTCTATAACTTTTAAAATATTTTATTTAGTATTTTTAATAACTAAAAATATTAAGTATTGAAATTCCATTACTTTGAATTGCTTTATGTGTTTTTAAAATAGTATTAGTTCTGTGTATTTATATTAAAAACAAAAGAAATTGAGAAAGTAAAATGGATGAGCATTACAATGTTGTGTTTTACAACTGATGTTTTTCTATATTGTTAGAACGCTTTTGGCCCTTGGATGTCACATTGTTCATGCTAATCCAGCAGCTGAGGAAGATCTTAAAAAAGTCAAGCTTCCTAAAAAGTATGTACCTTACACTAGCTATTATATATTATTTCCAACTGGAGGGTATTGGTCAAGCAAAAATAATTGAAGATCTTTAAGAAAAATACTTGATATAAACCCCATCCTCCTTGTAGGCTTACAGAGGCCATGGTTGCTCTATTATTTTGGCTGTGATTGTGGTTTACTGCTGCAGAGTTATTCACATATCATAGCCACATAAATTTATAATTGCATGTGGTGTAAATGTTACATGATCTTTGAATAGATATCCCAAAGTTGAAAGCAACGTTTCAGGGCTTTTCTATCACCTAGCAAAATAGAGCATGTATAATATAAGGTGGCAAACTGATCTACTTGCAAAAGTTCATATGCTTTGCCTCTAATTACTCGTTTCAATTTACACCTCTCTTTCCTTCCTGTCCAAGAAAAAGTTCGTTCAACATGTTTACATTTCAGAGACGTTATTAATACATCTCTTAAAAGATTTGCTCAATTCTGTACAAAAAGAAAAAACAAGTACAAGAGAAAAAAAATCAGAAAATGACAGTTGTGAAATGTTGCACATGTCTTAGAAATGTACATGTGTAGATTATGGCACAAAATACAATCTTTTTTTAACTTCAGTTTTTACTTGGTTGCTAAATAATGGCAGTCAGGAAACTGTAATAGTGGCTATAAGAAGTAATCAGTAGCAGTCACCCTGAGAGTGGTAGAAATGGATTCAGCATTACATCTGCTCTTTAGACTTGTCTGAGGGAATTCTGTAATCCTTCTAGGAAAGGTTAAGGTCCTATCCTTCAGCAAAACTTGAAGGCACAACAGTGATCTGAATACCTGCCACATTAGGTTTCCACGTTAGTTTTTCATCTCACAAGATGTCTCTTTTTCTGAAACTTTTTCCATGATAAATTAAGTTAGGTTTTTAAACAGAATAGTAAAATAAATAGTTTTATGAGATGGAAGATGATAGTATTGTTGATGATAATACGCTTTTGTTAAAAAAAAAAAAAGGGAAAAATAACCTTTCCCATTGTTCATAATGCAGGCATTCTATCATAATACTATTTTGATACTGTTCTCTTCAATAACAGAACAAAAGATCTTGTAATCATTTTCTGACCCTTGTTAAAATACATACTGCCTGCATGGGTTCTCTAACAAATGAAAGTTACCTAGTTTGAGCAAGAGAGCATCTGCACATATTTAAAATAGCAGTGTGCTCTATGTGAAATAGTTGAAGAGGAGGATAGTATCTACTACTAAAAGTCTACTAAACCTACTAATCAGTAGAAGAGTGAGAAGAACAATAGTTAAAATATGTTTTGTTCTTTTGGAAGAATGGTAATGTAGTCAACTGGTGTCTATCAAAAACACCATACTTCATAATGCAAGTATCTTCTATACATAAAAACAATAATTTCATGAGAGGTCCTTAAAATAGAAAACACTTGAAAGGTGAAGTCATTTAATAGCAGTTTCTTGTTTTCACAGCAACTGTTTTAAATACCCACATACAGAGCTGGGTAACATTTAATTAGATGGTGTACGAGTTGGTAGAAAATGAGACACTGCTATAATACATTTTTTGTCCTTATTAATGGCCAAGTGCAAGGAAGGATTTTTACAAAGAAATGGGAGAGTGGAAAAAGTGCAGTAAGAAAGTGAATTGCTCTCTGTTAATATTGCACCAAAAAAAAAAAAAAAAATAAAAAAATAAAAAAAAATTAAATATAATCAATGGGATATCTTTCTGCTTTTCCTTGTTGACTTGCAGTTATATCATGTCAAATGGTTACAAACCTGCCCCTCTTGATCTTTCTGAAGTGAAATTGTTACCTTCTCAAGAATTTCTAGTTGATAAACTAGCAGAAAATGCACATAATGTCTGGGCAAAAGACAGAATAAAGCAAGGATGGACCTATGGCATTCAGCAGGTGAGGACTTTTTAGACACATTTGGAGTAAGTAAAAAATATAGAATTTTGCTTTCTAGAACACCAGTTGGGAATCAGGTTAAATACTGAATGTTTTGGGAAGTCTGGAAAAAGTGAAGGAGCAGGGAAAGAGTAGATTGCCAGGCCTGTGGGGCTGCAGCCTATGAGAATCATAGAATATCCTGAGTTTAAAGAATCATAGAATCATTAAGGTTGGAAAGACCACTAAGATCGTCTAGCGCAACCAGCAACTCATCCCTGTGACTATTCTAGATCAAGTTACTCAGTGTGACATCTACCCTTTTCTTGAACTACTCCAGAGATGGTGACTCATCCACCTCCGTAGGCAGCCCCATTTCAGTGCCTGACCACTCTTTCGAAGAAGAAATTTTTCCTAACATCCAACCTGAACCTCCCCTGGCACAACTTGAAGCCATCCCTTCTTGTCCTATCGCTAGTTAACATAGGAGAAGAGACCAATCCCCACCTCATCACAACTACCTTTCAGGTAGTAGTAGAGGGCAGCAAGGTCTTCCCTAAGCCTCCATTTCTCCAGAGGAAGCAATCCCAATTCCTTCAGCCATTCCCCGTAAGATTTGTGCTCCAGACCCCTCACCAGCTTAGTTGTCCTTCTTTGGATATGCTCCAGGGCCTTGTCTTTCGTGTAGTGAGGAGCCCCAAACTGAACACAATACTCAAGGTGGGGCCTCACCAGAGCTGAGTACAGAGGGACAATCACTTCCCTGCTCCTGCTGGCAACTCTATTTCTGATACGAGCCAGGATGCCACTGGGCACACTGCTGGCTCATGTTCAGTTTGATGTCAACTAACACCTCCAGAGACCCACAAGAATTCCAACTCACAGCACCCAAAATTCAAACCGTATTTCTGACAGTATTGTCCAAAGACTTCTTGAACTCTGATGGGCTTGGTGCCTTGACCATTTCCTGTTCCAGTGCCCAACCACCTTCTCAATAAAGAACTTTATCCTGATATTTTGTCTGAACCTCATGTGGGACTATATATTTGCATACTTCTCTTTTAGTCTTGTCTTTACATTTTTAGAATCCTTAATAATTGGGTTTAATAGTCTTCCTACTTTCATTTGTGTAATTTTATTTATTAATATTGTTTCTTTCCTGTAATCCTAGCAGTATTTTAGACAGTTATCTGTCTCATTATGTGCATTCTTCGTCATGTTTACGTATGATTTTCTTTTTGTTGTTTTTGTAACTCCTTTTAGGATCTTAAGAACAAACGTAATCCTCGGCTAGTGCCATATGCATTGCTAGATGAACGTACTAAAAAATCAAACAGAGATAGCCTCCGTGAAGCTGTTAGAACATTTGCAGGCTATGGTTATAATGTTGAGCCACCTGACCAAGAAATAGGTATGTACATTCAGTAAGAATCATGACCTTTTATTTCTCCTCAGTGCTGGGAAGAACTTCAGACTCTGGAATAGATAGGCAAAACATAAAATGTATGAGATAATAGTAGTGTATCTTTGTTGCTAATGTGAATAAAAGGTGAAAATGTACATTTTGAATGTCTTGTATATTACCAAGTTATGTTTATTTAAGATTGGTTTTCATTGATTGTAGGATAACTATTAAATTTTGATAATTTTCAGATTGGAGAAAATCTAGAGTGCGTGTGGCCAGATTTCATTTGGAAATCACTGTTTAAAATGTTCTGAAATTAAGTGATTTGCCTAAGACAATTCATCCTTTCCTGTTTCTTTATGATGAATGACAAGCTTGAAATACACGTATGCTTATTGGAAATTAGGAAAGTATTTGAAAATTAATCAGATGCTGCACTTCATTTTCTAGTCTGCAGCTGTAAGTTGTTAAGAGCAATTCACTAGTGTTTCTAATATAATAAAGATAAAAGTATTATATCAAATATTTTTAAAAATGTAAATTCCTAAATATATAAGCTACATAGATTGCTTATTTTATTAATGTTTTTACTAAAGTAGGTTGTAAGCAGTTTTAACTACATTTTCCTTGGATTTTTCCATTAGATTGTATGTTACATTTCTAAGGTCACCTCCAGTCAGTTATATGTTTGTGGCTTCTGCATAGCGTGACAAACGTTGAAATTTTTTTATTCTAAATAGTGGATAGGCACTCATCCTGTATAGAATTTGAATGTGTTAGCCTGTGTATGCTGATTATTTTTCTTCCTTTTCTCACATTTACTATGAAGGTTCTTAAACTTGCTGAGGTAGATAATGGCTGTTTTCAGAAAAAAGAAGCAGTGGATACAGATTGAAAAGATGAACAGTGACATTTACAGTATTATCTAATTATAAAGTGTTTTATTTTGATTTTTTTACAGCTGACCAAACAGTGGAAAAAGTCAGCATTGACAAGATACGTTTTTTCAGAGTAGAACAGTCTTACGCAGTGAAGTCTGGAAAGTGGTACTTTGAATTTGAAGCTGTAACAGGTGGAGATATGCGTGTCGGCTGGGCCAGGCCAGGCTGTCGACCTGACATTGAACTGGGAGCTGATGACCAAGCATTTGTTTTTGAAGGAAGTAAAGTCAGTGCATTCTCGCCCTTTTATTATTTTTAGCTATTAACAGCCTAAGCAGAAAATGGCAATATAGGTTTCCTCTGCATACTCCAACTACTGGAATAATTTTCATTCTTAAAATGATACCTCAGACCTCTGTTTTATAGTATCCACATTTTAGTTCAGGTCATTGTAATTATGCTAATAATGGTATGTTGTTTTATATCTATCTTCCTAGGATTTATCACTTAAGTAAGGAAGTCTGTTGTAAGCATAAACATAATTAACCATTCATTTCCTTTTTTAAGTGGTAATTCACAAAACTAAAACTAAGTTTCTTCAAAGACTGGACCACAGTTGTATTTTCTCTTTTATGTTATTTCTGCTTTTTTGCACTAGCTTTCTTAAAGTGCGAGAAACATGATAATGACACTGCACTAATGACACATGCAGTGTCAGTGAACATTGATTGTTATCCAGATTCTAAATTGCTGTTTGCACATTTCTGAAGTTATGGTTCATTAGATTGTTTAAATGAAATAACTAAGACATTAATTTATTTACCTGAAAGCCATGAATCAATACTTCTAGTAAATTAGTTTGAGAACTTGAAAGTTAAAAAATAAAAATAAAATTAAGGGTAGAATTTTATTGTTGCTTAACTGGGATATTGAGACCAAGTTGTTGCTGTAAATGAACTATAAAGCTTTACTCACTTAGTATTTTAGCTGTTTATAGAACATTTAAAACATTTCTAGTCTTGACTGATTATTTTATTCTCCAGAACTTTTGATCTCTCTTCTCTGAAAATGTTTATTTTTCAATTTCAGCATGTTGTTTATTTACCTGATTATGTTTTTTTTCTTAGGGCCAGCGTTGGCATCAAGGCAGTGGGTTCTTTGGACGAAGTTGGCAACCAGGAGATGTGGTTGGTTGCATGATAAACTTGGATGACAAATCAATTATCTTTACCCTGAATGGGGAGTTGCTTATAACCAGTAAAGGTTCAGAACTTGCATTTGCTGACTTCGGAATAGAAAGTGGTAATTTTCTTTTTATGTTTGCATGGCTATGAGGAAAAAACAAACAAACCAGAAAAACTAGTCTTCAGCCTAGAGAAGAGAAGACTCAGAAGGAGAGCTTATAGCAGCCTTTCCAGTACCTGAGCTTCTCTGAAGGTATAAGGTTGAAGTGTAGGAGAAAGAATTTGTAGTACAGATGGAATTGCTGGCTTTTAAATGAAGTTGCTCTGAGTTCTGTGTTAGGAGAGATGGAGAAAACCGTTCAACAGCATTGTATTTTTATTGATACTGTCTGCTACTTGGAAAACAAAAATGTTTGGTCATAAAAAATACCAACGTTAAAGAAATCTGTATTTTTCCAACATGAACAATGGAGAGATTAAGATTGGCCAGAAATTTATAAACACTTATGACAAAATAAATTTTAAACATATATTGAGATAATTCAGTCTCATCTCAAAGTCCTTTTGGAAGTTCAGTGTCCTGAGGGATCATAACGTTCATTAATAACTTCAGTCTAGTCAAGTTTGGATTCTGGTGTCCAAGTCACTGTATAAAGGCTGGCTTATTGGCCTAAAAAGAATGACAAATATAACTGATCCTCCTAATAAATGAATAACTAACTTGAGCAAATCTTGGTTTGTTTTTTTTTTCAGATTTGACTGCTTAAGAAGCAACCTCTTGACATTTTTGTTAATGTTTCACACGAGTCAGATCTTAGTAATAACAAATGTTAAAATGGTTTATTTTTTGAATAAATGGCATGGTGCATGTAATGTCTGTTCACTGCCAGGGTACTCAGAGTTCTGTTGAATTATATGGAGCTCAGTCATCAGTACTTAAGGTAGCTTTAAATCCTTCCTACTGTCATCATTTTGTGTGCATTTCTTGTAGGAGCTAATGTTCGGTTCACATTAGATACATTCAAAATAGTATGTTTGTGTTCTCTGAATAACTTGCTGTGTGCTTTTATTTTTTGGGTTTTTTTTGTGTCATTTTCTTAGGTTTTGTTCCAATTTGCTCGCTGGGTCTATCTCAGATTGGACGTATGAACCTTGGAATGGATGCCAGTACATTCAAGTATTATACCATGTGTGGCCTTCAAGAAGGTTTTGAACCTTTTGCAGTGAACATGAACCGAGATGTCGCTATGTGGTTTAGTAAACGCTTACCA
Organism: Pavo muticus; assembly: GCA_016647715.1. Classification (NCBI taxonomy): domain Eukaryota; kingdom Metazoa; phylum Chordata; class Aves; order Galliformes; family Phasianidae; genus Pavo; species Pavo muticus. The sequence continues at coordinate 722,880 of JACDJE010000342.1, forward strand.
ACATTTGTTAATGTGCCAAAAAATCATCCTCACATAGAGGTAACATTACATGTTAGAGAGACAGCTGTTAATCAACTGCTTGTTTAGTAAGCTGAGACATTAAACCCTTACTAATACTTACTGTCATCATCAGATAGTTTGACATATAAGATAATTCCAGATAATCTTGTAAAAAAAAAATCATTTATGGTAGCATTGCTATTCATACAGATATAAGTATGTGAATTAATATAATAAAATATATGTTTTTCTTTTTGAAAATATTGTATGTAACAATTTGAGAATAATTAGTAGTAAATTTAGATGGAACGTATTCTTCTCTCCAAGCTAATGTTAAGGTCTAAGAGAAAAGTTCTGAATTCATTTAAAAAAATTTAACTTAGCTCTTTCAGTTATCTCATCCACTAGTTGCATGCTATTAGTTATCAGTGTTTCTTGGAGCAATATTTTGTTGAAGTGATTTATTTCTTTTAGATATGGAGAATTGATGGAACCATTGAGAGTCCACCTCGGTTAAAAGTTACTCACAAAACATTTGGTACACAAAACAGCAATTCTGATATGATTTACTGCCGTTTGAGTATGCCCATTGAGTTCCGTTCATCATTCAGCTTTGGCGTGGGTGTGGAAAATGCCTCATCTGATGCTCTTCAAAAACGGTTAGACTTAGTTTTTTTTAGTTATCCTATTTCATGCTCTTAGTGTAAATTTAATATTCTACTTTGTTCTTTGTTATTGTACATTTAAGATTTCATATTAGTTTTTGCACTCAGCACATATATAGGATGTATATTACTGAGATTTTTTGTTCTTGGTAGTTTTAATAACTTTATGACAAATTCAATGCAGAACAGTATACACAGATAACATCGGGGAATCTTTTCTGAAAAGATGCGTCAAAAAGCTTACAGGCATTCATTGCTGAGCATCTGCCATCCTTCTGAAATCAGTGGGATTTGCAAAGCGCTTTATGTAATCTGGAAAACCTAGAATCCCATTCTCACTAGATACCTGTTCATCTTCCTGATAACTCATAGCTCATTGTTATTGAAAAAGTGACATTTTCTTCCCATGCAAAGAAAAAAAGATTGTGTGAGAGAATTTTAAACATACCAGGTACTGCCAAGTTCAGGACCTTTGAAACTTAAATCCACCTTAACTGCAACAAACCATTTTGGGTCAATGTACGTAGCCTGTAAAGTCTTTGCATGTTTAATTTACTGATATCAGGAGGACTCAATGCCTAGCAAGCATGAGTTAGCTTGTAAGTACACTTAGTTTAATAATGAGAGCTTGTATTTATTTTTATTTTACTTCTGTTTTATTAATTTAACTAATTTACTGATTTTCCTCTATCTTTAGAAAACACAGCCAAGAATTTCCTGTTTCTTCTGCCACAGTAAGTAATCACACTGAAGTGCTTAGTTGTTCTTTCTTTCTGAAGTAGATTTAGTAGTGGTATCATGTTCATTAGAAACTGATCTGTTGAAAGAAACCTTTTGAATCATCTGCTACAATATACACTCTGTGTAAATAATATCTAGAATTCTATGACTTGAGGCATAAACTTCACTGTCTCAATCAACTATTAAAAACCATTTATTTTGAAAAATCTTTATTAAAGTTTTACATTGAGCTTTTTTTTCATTATTATTTGACTACTCCTTCAGAGTTATTTAACTTAGTTTTGATTACTAATATGTTATTTTCCTCTTTTCAGTATTTTTATTCCTTGCGGATATTTGCTGGCCAAGACCCATCCTCTGTCTGGGTTGGCTGGGTAACACCAGACTATCATTTTTACAGTGAGAATTTTGACATAAATAAAAACTGTACAGTGACAGTTACTTTAGGAGATGAGAGAGGCAGGGTTCATGAAAGGTATGGATTTATTTACTACTTATTAAGAATTGTATTTTTATGTAGTTGTTCAAAGTGAAATATTCACAAGCTTGATTACATTCTGAGCATTTATTTAAACTAATAATACTAAATAATAAACTAAATAAACTAATAATAATATCAGTTATGGAGTAGAACTGTTCTATGTTCATTTATATATGAATGTGTTTTACTTAGACTTCTTAAGGTGGGTGTATTTACCTTTAAAATTCTGTTTGAAAAAATGTTTTGGGATGTTTTTTCTTGTAACATCCACATTTGATTGTTATGGATGAAACTCTTACTTCTACTGTATTTTACCTAAGAAAAGAGAAGCATGATAATTTCCGTAATTTTAGAAAAGGCAAGAAAAATGTACTTTGTCAGTCTGATATGATAGCTTACCCAAGATGCTTACGATAGAAAGACTGATAATAGTAATTAGAAAATAAGGCTAGTAGTGGCACAAGCACCTTTAAGTATCTCTGTTACTTCACTGAAAAGTACACCTTCATGAATACTGTCAAGTTCAGAGTGAATTGTGATTTGTTGTCTTTTTTTCTTGTTCCTGCAGTGTGAAGCGCAGTAATTGCTATATGGTTTGGGGAGGAGATATAACTGCTAATTCTCAGAGATCAGGTCGCAGTAATGTTGATATAGAAATTGGATGCTTTGTTGACCTGGCGACTGGAATGTTGTCATTCACTGCCAATGGAAAAGAGCTTGGCACTTGTTATCAGGTATTATCAAATTTTCAGGAAGTTACCTACTAAGTTGATAATTTTGATGCTATTAATAAAGATTTCTTTTTCTTGTTTAGAAATCTAAGTGAGCACTAGTCATGTTACAATAACATATTTTCATATATTGTACAGTGGTGAAATTAAGATTCTTAAAAGAAAGATATCCAACAACCAAACATTTTTAAATCTGCAGCACTGTGATTCAGTGTGGTACATTGTGATCTTTAAGACTGGATACAAATGCTGAACCTGAAAATCAAATAATTTTTGAGATCTTTTAAAATACAATAATTCACTGATTTTAATATGGCATTAAGACTTGTGCCATTTTTATAAAATGATGCACTCTCACCTTCCTGTTATCTCCTTCTGATTTCATCTTTATTCAGAATTTGCTTACAAGCTTTATTTATAGTGAAATATTTTGTCCAGCATAAAATGTGGAAGAACACTAGAAGGTGTGTAGTGTTCTGAAAAGCTGTATTCTACCCTCAGTCTGTATTATGTGTGCATTTCCTAGAGTGAGAGACAAAGTAATTACTTGTAAAGTGTCTGGATTTTTAAGAGCCATTTTAGAATGCAAGTGTTGAATTTGATTATAATTTAAATCAACATGTTATCTTAGAAAAGCTCATGTTATAGGCCTGTTATCGAATAAGGCAATGCCTGCCTGTAAGTTTGGTGAGTCTGTAAAGATAACTCAGCAAAACTTTTACTGTATTAGAGATAAATTGCAGATAGACGCTGACTGTCACTTCAATACGGTGTCTGCAATTATTTGATAATAAAATATAAGCTATAGAGTATTTATTTAATATCATATTTGGGGAGAAGATTATTGTTGCCATTCTAATTTTTTAATCTAATTTCTTTTCTAGGTTGAACCAAACACAAAGCTTTTTCCTGCAGCTTTTGTACAGCCTACGAGCACTAACTTAATTCAGTTTGAACTTGGTAAATTAAAGGTATTAACTATTTTCTTTAAAGATACTCTTTTAAATCTGTTTCCACAGAAATTCCTGCTGAATTGAATTTGTTTAGGAAGATTGAATTTTTCACAATACTTTTCATTTGGTTAAAATATAAACAAATTACTTCTGTATACTTAATACTTTCATTAAGGTAATTGTTCATAAATTAAAGCTGTATTTGTCACAATAAACTGGAGGCATTTGGGGAGAGCACAATATTGATAGTTTTAAAAATATGTTACAATAACTCATATTTCTGTGAGTTCTTTTTTATTAATAGATTACTTTACATTTTGATATTATAAGTTTATTCATAATTAAATGTTACAAGAATAATTCTAATACACTTCGTTTCAGAATACCATGCCTTTATCAGCAGCAATTTTTAAAAGTGAGGAAAGAAATCCTGTTCCTCAGTGTCCCCCTCGCCTTGATGTGCAAACAATTACACCTGTTTTATGGAGTAGGATGCCTAACAACTTTCTAAAAGTAGAAACAGAGCGCGTCAGTGAACGTCATGGCTGGGTTGTGCAGTGTTTGGAACCTCTGCAGATGATGGCACTTCATATCCCAGAGGAAAACAGGTACATTTCCAAGGAACTAGAGTTGGAGGATGTTAAGACTAGGGTTGGTTAGAATTTGTCATCCTATCTTCTATAGAATTGTATTTATGAATTTTAAATAGGTAAAAGAGGCCAAATAATTTTAATGCCATGTGATGACATTTGCATAAATAAGGGAAAGCGTAATAACTTGATTTCCTTTAAAATTTAACATAATCTGTCTTAAATTGCTAGACCTTTAAACACAGAGATATTGTAAGACTGAAAAAGATAAAGAATGTGCAAATACAATTCTGCTGATTGTTTATATGTTAAAACCATGTGATCTATTTCTGTTTCATCTGCTTTGAATTTACATGAATTAATTTTTTTTTGCTCTTATTGACAAGATCCTGACTTCCTTATATTTTGTTTTGTCTTCAGTGATGATAATAAAAATGTATTAAAGTATCAGATACTGCAACTAATGATAAATCAACCTATAAGCAAAAGTGAAACAGAAAAGCCAGTTTAAAAGCTATAAGTTTAAGTTATTTTTGTAAATTAATAGTCAATTTTATTTATAATTAATAAAAATAAATTCAAGAAAATAGTAAATAATAATAATAATAACATTAATACTTCTCCGATGTGTTTCATTGGAAAAAAAAATAGAAATCTACAGCTTCAGCATTCTGAATACATGACTTTTGAAAACAAAGACATGATTTACTGTAGCTTCCAAAGAAGCTTCTCTATCATGGATTTTTTCATCCTTTTTCATGCAGTGCTAATTTTAAATAATCTCATTGAAATATTACCACATTTGCTGTGGGATTCACATGATAAGGTTTGTTAATATCATTTGTAATGGCTTAAACTAGAACAGGCTAAAATGTGCACAGATTATAAACTTTTTTTTAAAAAATTATTCATGAAATTGATGAGTGTTCTGTTCTTTTTTGCATAACAGATGTGTTGATATTTTGGAACTATGTGAACAAGAAGATTTGATGAAGTTTCACTATCACACTTTAAAACTTTATAGCTCAGTTTGTGCTCTAGGTAACACTAGAGTTGCTTATGCGCTTTGTAGCCATGTAGATATATCTCAGTTATTTTACACAATAGATAATCAGTATTTACCTGGACTCCTACGTTCTGGATTCTATGACTTGCTCATTAGTATTCATTTGGACCATGCCAAGCAAGCCAAGCTCATGATGAACAATGAATTTATCATTCCAGTTACAGAGGAAACTCGAACTATTAAATTATACCCTGACGAAACAAAGAAGCATGGTTTACCTGGAGTAGGGCTTAGCACTTGTCTCAAACCAAGCTTTAATTTTTCTGCTCCTTGCTTTATTGTGACCTCTGAAGAACATCAGACATCCAGCCCAGAAATTCCCTTTGACACACTTAAATCCAAAGCTATAAGTATGCTGACAGAGGCGGTACAGTGTAGTGGTTCTCATATACGAGATCCTGTTGGAGGACATATTGCATTCCAGTTTGTTCCTGTTCTTAAACTCATAGCAACATTGCTTATAATGGGAGTTTTTGATGATGATGATGTGAAGCAGGTGTTAATCCTCATTGATCCCAATGTCTTCGGAGATCACAAGGAAGAAACAGACGAGAGGACAGAGAAGGAAGAAGTTACACAAGTTGAAGAAAAAGCTGTAGAAGCTGGAGAAAAGGCAGTAAAAGAAACGAAAGCTCCTACAAAGGGCTTATTGCAGACAAGATTACCAGAATCTGTTAAGCTTCAGGTGACCATTTAATATAAACATATTATATGTGCTACACTATCAATGAAAGAAAGGTAATACTCTGTCTGCTCTTCATTTTGAAAATTTTGGAATCTTGGCTGTCTTTATTCCACTCTGCTGTATGGCTTCACCTTAATAACCAAATTTGACAATTATGCAATTTTTTCTATGCAGTGTCCTCATGCTCAAAATAGGTACTCAAATATTTATTTATTTAATACATGTATTTTAAAAGAGAATTAATATTTGTGTTTTGAGTGCATGAAGTGAAACACAGTGTGAATGCAACAGAGTATTATTGATTAGCATAGTAAAACTATATGCATTTGTCACCATTACTCTATTAAAGGAAAAACAGGGAAAAAAACTGATTTTAACCATCTGTTCCAGTGCATAATATCTGCTATAGCTATTCCTCAATTAGAGTTTAATATGTTAAGCTGTTGAACTTGTCTGTTTTTTCTACTCTAGATGTGCCACTTACTCAATTATTTCTGTGACTGTGAGCTGCAACATAGAGTGGAAGCGATTGTATCATTTGCAGATCACTATGTATCAAAACTGCAATATAATCAGAAGTACAGGTATAATGAACTCATGCAAGCCTTGAACATGTCTGCTGCTTTGACTGCCAAGAAGACTAAGGAATTTCGATCTCCTCCACAAGAACAGGTAATATTAAACAAATGACTGAATCTGAACATTAGTGTGATGGTAAGAGTTCTGACTTCTATACTGCCATGGAAGCTACTAGAGAACCAGAACTGAATTTGAGATAAAATTTATTAAGATGCCACAAAATTCTGAATGTCAAAATGCTTATACCAGTACTCCAGAAATCAAGCTCTAGTCTGCAATTGGCTTTGGGTTTCTCAAGAGCATTGACAATTTGAACATTATCATCCAATGCTGGGGAACTACGATTCAGACAGTTCTAGAAGATAAATTGGTAAGTTACGTTGCTATGTTGTATTGACTTGAAATTAGTGTTGACATTGTTGGCATTAATATGTTGGATTTATTTATTTTCTATATGCAGGAAATAGCTCTATTATTAAGTATGCTGTATTTTTATGACAGTCATACCTAAAAATTAAAAAGGAATATTGCTATACTATTTTCAGTAATGTGTGTTAAGAATTTATGTTTTATGCTGATTCAAGTATGGCTATGTAGTACGATGTGTTTTAGGCTCAGTATCTTTAACATATTTAAATACCCTTAAAGATTAATATGCTGCTGAATTTTCAACTGGGAGAGGATTGTCCCTGTCCAGAGGAGATTCGGGATGAACTATATGACTTCCATGATGATCTTCTAATTCACTGTGGTGAGTAAGAAGGTGCATCAGATCAGTTATAAAATAAAAATGCTTCCTCTCTCCTTCTTTTTTTCCTTTTCTTCTTGTGAATGTATTTATGTCTACATGCTGATTTTTTCTGAAAAGCTTTTGTTACATGCTACCAAAAAAATACAGGAAGCCTGTGACATTGTTTCAAATTTCATTGTTAAGTATCTATTAAATATTTTCTAGTATTTTTCTGTTAATATATTGGTTTTAGACTCAATTAACAATAACAAAATCATCCAAAAAAGAAGGTTAGGTTACCTTAAAAGAAGTATATAGACGTGTGTACATGTGGAAGTAGATAAAAGGAATTGAAATTGCATTATGGCTGTGAAACTTAGTAGTGGCAAATTAAATAAAAAATAATAGATATGGGATGGTGGTGCTGCTTTATAAATGTGATATCCATTATTAGACAGTATTGGAGTGAAGCTTACAGTATGAGTTACCTGCTTTTCCTCCAGAGACTGAACCTGAATTTCCTTAGGGTATACACAAGGGTGAGCTAAATAAAATATTCTGTGCAAATTTGACTGATTAAATAATCTCATTTTATATATGACGCTCAAACTATTTCATTAGTCCATTGAGATCTTGGTCTAATTAAGACAGTCGTGGAACTGCTATTCCATTTACCATGACACTAGCATTTATAGTCAAGTCAGTCAATTATTACTGCTCATTCCCAATAATCATGCAGTTAAAATTGATAGACTTTTTCATATCTATCTTCTTGGCATTATGGTTATTCTTCCAGTGCCTTTCATGGTCCTATGGTTCATGGCACAAATCTTGTTCAAGAAGAAGAAAACAGGGTTGTTAGAGTGAGTTGACAGCATCTGAAGTTCTTCATTAGCAAGAGCATGATAATGTTAGTAGTTTCTTCTTCCTACTTCCTCGATTTGCTTGAGGTCATTTTTAAATGCTTGCTGATACAGTCTGTTAGTTCTTTCTCATTATCCTTAAAACCAGTTTTACTCAGTTCGTGGTATTATATTATTTTAGTGAAAATAATGAACAGTTTGTGTTTACTGTTAGTAGCCATAATGAGTCCCATGATTCTGTACTTGTATTGCTAAAGCTTCTGCTTGTCATCATATTTCTGGGTACGCTGTTAAAATCTCCAGCAACCGTCTAGCTGTGAATTTGTGATAAGTCAATTACTTTATTTCGGCTAGCCTAGAACCCAACGTAAAATGGGCCAGGATTTAGTTTGTGTTTCATCAGATTCTATATGAGGATATTGTGTGGGATGATATTAAGATTAAGATTTGTATCTGTAAGGCTAACTATGTTATGGGTGGAAATTAGGTTAGTTTAATGTGATTTGCTCTTGACAATACTGTGTTAGTTGTCATTGATCCTTTCTTTTAAGTGTTTATCAGAAACTTTGTTTCTTTGATTCCAGCATTTTTCTTCCAAGCATTAAAGTGAATGGTCTACATCCTTTCAGCTACTCTACATTCTACCCATTTTTGTTAAGAAACATAATGTGGTCTTTGTTGTTCAGTTAGCACTTGAGCATGTTTCTGGTTTTCAAAGATATTTGGCATCACAGAGTTCTCTGAGTTCTCTAGGATGGAGATTATTTTGATCCCACCTTAGCTGGAAATATCTTCCTTGTTACTGTGAAGTCTCGTTGCTGGTGGTATTTTAGAGGTGTACTTTTGTTTACTGCTTTATTCATTTGTAAGTTGAAGGAGATGAGAAAGTAGTCCAGCAATTAAAATACTGTAATGATCTTCTGGATCCTAAACAGAACCATGTTCATGACTTTGTACAGATTTATCATAGGGGGTTACCATGGATAAATATTCCATAAATCTGCATCCTGGCTTAGTCCTGAAAATCAGTACAAAGCTGTCACAGCTGCAGATAATACTGAATATGAGTTGTGCTTGGAATATTTAAGCAGCTTTTTAATACTAAGTAAACTTTGCAGTCTAAATGGAAAAATATGTATGCAATCAAGTAATTAAAGGCTTCATCATAGCAAATATACACAAATAGTCTGAATTAAAGTTACTCAGGCAGTCTTAATCCTAGCATGTCCTGTGAGTGATTAAAGTTGCCAGCAAAATAATAATCCTCTATCATAATTTTTGTGTACAATTTCTTGGTTGTAAGCAAAACAAATTTAAAGCAGATTGTATTGTATAATATCATTTTTACACTTAGCTGGTTCCTTTGCTGGGTTAGAACTATGTGTTCCAGTGCGCAGACCTCTACCACTTGAATTAAGTGATTAACCAAAAGCAAAACTAGCGGGTCAGTTTCTGAATGGGTTGCAGCTCTCAGAAGATGGAGAATGAATGATGTCTGGTATGGAGCAGTGAATAAGATGCTGCTTTCTCCATTCTTGATACTGTCTTAACTCTGTGCCCCTCTACTCAGCCGTTGTGAGGCGCTATATGGAGTGCTGCATCCAGGCCTGGGTTCCCCAGCACAAGAAGGATGCAGAGCTCTAGGAATGGGTCCAGAGGAGGGCCACTAGATGATCAGAGGGCTGGAGCACCTCTCCTATGAGGAAAGGTTGACGGAACTGGGCTTGTTCAGCTTGGAGAAGAGAAGAATCTGGGGAGACCTCATTGTGGCCTTCCAGTACTTGAAAGGAGCATATAAACAGGAGGAGGAGTGACTGTTTACATGGGTTGATAGTAGGACAAGGGGAAATGGTTTTAAACTAAGACAGGGGAGGTTTAGGTTAGATGTTAGGAGGAAGTTTTTCACACAGAGGGTGGTGATGCACCAGAACAGGTTGTCCAGAGAGGCTGTGGACGCCCCATTCCTGGAGGCATTCAAGGCCAGCCTGGATGTGGCTCTGAGCAGCCTGATCTAGTGGTTGGCAACCCTGCCCATGGCATGGGGGTTGAAACTAGATAATCTTTGAGGTCCTTTTCAACCTAGGCCATTCTATGAATCTATGAATCATCCCAGTGTGTCTATTCCTGTCTGTCTTTTTCAGATTTTCAAGAGTTGTCCTGTAAGTTTCTTTTGCTTCCAAGCCTTAGGTTATGTTTTTCAGTGCCAGATCATTTCTTGCTTTCCTTAACATCCTTGTCTTCTTTCTCTTCTGTCTCCTTACTTCCTCTTCTTATTCCTTCCTTCCTATATCCTTCCTTCGTTCTTAGCTTTTCATTTTGCCAAACCATTCACATTTTTCTCATTCCTCAAATCCCTTATGTAGTCTCAGATTTCAGTTTCTAATTCTTTCGTTCTCTACCACTGCCTCTGATTTTTTTTCTTCCTAGTCACTTAGACACTGAGTCATTAAGTTCAACTCTTTCTCCTTGTTAGCTGTCACTTGCATACTTTCTCCAACCAAATACCACGTTTCAGTTGTTATTTTTCTTTCTTAGTTTCTTTTTGTATTATCAGCTATAGCCTCTGCAGGCTTTTTCCCCCCTTCTCAGCCTCATACCATTTTGTTATTCTATATGAAAGTCTTTTATTTTCTCAGTGCTAAGAACCACACTTGCTTTGACCAACAGCCAAACAGAAAAAACTTAAATTTCATCACTGCCCAGTTAGCTCTGGTCTGAAGAAAACATGCTTAGGTGTTCTGTGCTTCTGATTGTAACATGTGGTACCTGATCATCACTAAGACGTGTGAAAGATTTGAAAATACTTTGGTTGTGAAGCAATGAAGTAACTGTAGTGAACTGCTTCAAAAACAGTATCCTTTCAGATACATTTCATTGTATATATTTTTCAAGAAAAATTCTTTATTGCTAGTACATTTCCAAACATCTTCTCTTTAACATTTTTAATGTCAGCTAATATGTTTATTTGTGGCTGCTAGACATCTCAAAAGTTGTACTGCATTGTGGGATATAGTCATATGTTTCTTTAGCTTACATTATATATTATAAAATAATGAGTCACATATTTAATCAAACATGAATCTGAGTCAAAACTAATTGACATAACACAATAGTCAAAAAGATGCTTTACCACCTCTTTAAATAATATAAATCTGGATTTAAGAAGTGTGTGTACTGAAATAAATGTAATTTATTTCTGAGAGATGCTGCAGTAGCTAACATCTTAAGGTTGCTGGCCTTAACACACTTTTTTTTTTTTTTCCTATATGAAACTTGCTGGTTAAAGAATTGCCCTGTAGATACTTTGTATTTTTGAAATATTAAAGGAGTTCATCTTCAAGTGTTAAGAATTTTCTCTTATTATTTTTATTATCTGCTAAGGTATTCCACTAGAAGAGGAGGAAGAGGAAGAGGAAGATTCCTCCTTGACTGGCAAACTTCGTTCATTAATATACAAAATCAAAGGTCCACCAAAACCAGAAAAAATAGAACCCAGGGAAGAAGAAGATAAATCACCTAGTAAGTTTTATTTCTGTATACATACTTCTGTGATGCAAGTGCTGGAAGTGTTATGTGATTAACATGAGTTCATTTGCTAATGAAACTTCATAGTGAACTGAAGAAGGAGACTACCTCTTTATCTTCCTTTTACCTATTAGAACAATTATTCTACATATTGAATGTATTAGATGTATCATTAAACAGGGAGTTCAAGTGTGGAGAAGATTTTTGGATCAAGATCCTTATGGTTTTGTTTGAAAATTTGCATATTAGAATAAAAGAAAGGGGAAAAAAATCAATTATGGCACAGTGAACTTGACTCAAGAATTCTGAATTTGACATGTTTCCATTTATAGGTTTGTGGGGTTTTTTGAAATCCAAAACCTTTCTTCTTTACAGCCTAATTCTATTTTAAATTTCTGTTCCTCCATAAGAAGCTGTCTACTACAGAGTACCAAGATACGTGTGACAAGATTCTTTTCCAGTTGCTGTTTTGTGTTTTAAAGGGCTAGCTTTTAACATGCAAGATTTTGTTTTGAATTCTGACCAACTGATATGGGGATAGGTTTTTGTTCTATGCAGTCTCAAAAAATAGGTAGCATAGAATTTGTAGCCTTCTGTGAAGAAGATAAAGCTATACCAGATTGTTACTACCTTAAGACTTATAATTAAGGTAGCACTGAGACAATTGTTAGAATAAGATTGCAAGATTGAAGTTGGAGAAATTCAATGACACACCTTTGTTTGATATGCACTTCCATGTCAGATGCCATTTAGTCAGACTGACCATCTACTGTCATCTGTTGCACAGCAACAAAATGTAATGGAATATTTGTGGGAAGGTTCAACCTCTACTGCCATACCGCCAACATCCACTTCCATAATGGGCCAACACAATAAAATAAGAGGCATTACTTTCAGAGCTGCCCATGTACTTGTGTTTCTAAAGTTGAGGACCTGGGCAAAATTCTGTCTAGATATAATCAGTCTGGATATCTCCGAAGCTGGAGACTCTGTAAACATTATTGGACTATCTGGGTCTGTGCTATTTTACTGTCAGAGTAAAAATGCTTCCTGATGTTCAGGCAGATCCTCTTGTATTTTAGTTTGTTCTTATTGCCTCTTGTTCTCTCAAATCTATTTTTGGCTCTCTAAAATGCCGGATTTTCAGATAAACCAAGCACGTTCATGACAGCTAAAAAAAAAAAAGAAGTCATACTTAATAACTGATCATTTCTTCAGAATGTTTGGAAGAATATTATTATTGTTGGTTAACAAATTTGAGTAATAATGATTGGTATGATTGGTATTAACTAAAGAATTGATAACTGCATGCAGTTGATTTAGTGATAAAAAGCTGAAAGTAGCCTATTTGCATACATTACTAGCGTCTCAAAGATGCATTGCTTTTAATTAAAGGAAGCATTGAAATAAGAAAATGGTCCAGATAACTTTCTGCTAGTGTTTGTTAAGGAGTTACTCCAACTTCCTTGCTGCCTGGGAGCAAAATGGAGCTTTTTTATTTTCCAAGTTGCAGATAGGAATGCCCTACATGCCAAAGTTATCTCAAGTTCTGTTTTCTTCAGTAGAGTAGCAGTTTGTCATTATTTCATCTTTGCAATATTTTATGTTCCATTTTGAAAATACATTTTTCTTTTGTCTCTGCTTCTTCCTAATATATTATTTACTGTGGTTGGTTCTGTTGCTGGCAGGGAAGAAACTGTAGCAAAAGAAGTGTATATATTCCTTCCCACATCGTAGGGTATGTGTGCACACAGACAAATACATGCATGCACAGAAACATTCTGAAACACTTGGAATCACAGACTTATTATTCTGAACTGTATTCCTTTATATGTACATGCTCATGCCCTATTCCTCAATTGGCAATATAGCTCTTTTACCATTCCTCTCTACTGTCTGTCTAAGTGTTTTTTTTTTGAGCTGCTTTGAGCAGGTCTTTTGACTTTCACTCCTATGCTTTGCCTCTGATGAATTTTATATATGGTACAAATCTCTACATCTGCTTTTGGTTTTCTTGTCATATGTTTACTTGTTTCCAATATTTTCCTTAGTAGTGACTATAGATGCTGAGCAACGAGTTCTTCCATTAGAATAAGTTTAAGTTTTTGCTGAGCTTGCTCCTTGCCTTTGTCAATTAAGATATTTTTTTTACCAGCTCTAAGTTTCTATAATATCCAACAGATATCATGTGCAGAACTGTGCAAATGACTTGAGGTTGGTCTTTCAATTAACAATGCTAGAAGGTGCTTCTTTTCTACTTGCAATTTGACAACAGATCTCTGTACGTACTCTGGACCATTAATTTCATTTCAGACAATTATTGCATCAAGAATTGTGTAAGATTTGACAATAAAGCTGTTTTGTAACTAAGAACATCTGTTACATGGTCTGCCTGTTCAGTCTTTAAAGCCCAGGGGAACGTAGTGTTTGCTTTCTGAAACAACAGGTTATGTATTTAATACATATTGGGGCCTTGAATCATAAGAAATGCAAGTTGGACAAGTGATACTACAGGACCTGTTTTTCTAGATGCTTCAGTATTTCTAGATATTTCAGATAATCTCTTCAGGTTGGAGGTCCTTCTTAAAGTAATGCATAACATTAGTGTACATATGGACATTCTTATGCATATTGAAGACACTCAAAGGATGATGGAAAACTATAAGGAAGTAGCTGAAAACTGAATTATGTAATCCACATGTGAACTTCTGTCATCTATCCCTCTATACCTCCTCTCCTCTCCACACCAGGAAATTTGGAATTCAGAAAGTGAAAAGAAATAAGGACATGAAGTATCCCAATACTTTTATGTGCATAATGGAGAGGTGGTGTGAGTTGCATGTGCGTATTGCTAAGGCTCAAATTCTCTGTCCTTGACCATGTATATTGATCATGTATATTTAGGGTATGAGTATTCCTAATCAAGGCATGTGGAAGGAACTTTCTTCTACAAGCAAATTTTCCTTTTCTCTAATCATGTGTTCATTCCAGCCCTCAAATAGAGAAGAAGAATGCCAGCACTTTTAACTAGTGTTAATGATAAATTAGTAAAATATATTTTTAAAGTAAACTAGAACTCTTGACTATAAACAACAAATTATAGTCAATTATGGTGACTTCCAAGATGCTAAAATCTGAGAAGCACTAACACTTCTTATAGGAAAAACTTATCAAAACTAGAGAAAGTATGGAAAAGAAGACAGGACAGTTGTGCTTACATATGGGTATCTCTGCACAGAAAATTCAAGTAAACAGTTTGTTTTACATTTGTGCATTTCATATGAATGTATTTCCTGTGAAATATTATGTTTGTTCTAAAAATTATAACAATCTTTTAGTTACGTGAAAATATCTGATGGTTAACTCAAGTGTGTAAAATTACAGTAACATTTGACTCAGTGCAAATGCTTTTGCAGCTGAACTGGAAAACATCCATTTAGGTAGAATCAAATGATATTTTTCCTCACCATAGCAAAATCCTTTATGCTACATTATTTTGAGTAAAATATTTCTTACTTTCATTGTTATTCCTTATAATCATTGTTACGTTTATTATGTAACCTGAAATGAGTAACATTCAATGAGTTGCAGAGTTCTTAGAAGTTATTAGTTATTCTAGGGGAGGAGATTTTAGTGCAGTATTTAGAAGAATATGCCACAGTACTGAAAGAGGAAACTGTCTTGATTGAAGAAAGTTAGTGTTTTCAAAAAATGCTTGTTATATTTTTATTCATGAACTGCCCTTAAAAATAGAGCTGTCTTAATAGAATCTGTCTCCCACAGAGTTACAGCCTGTTTTTGTAACAAAATTGGAGAACTAAGATAGTTTTCTATTAATACATTGCTAAGTAAATTGTAAGAGAGAAAAAATAGTGAGTGTAAAGATATCCTCTTCCACCTAGTATAAACAATGAACATTTTTTACAAGGATGGGAACATGTTTTTCGTTTTCAGGTAAAGTTCCTAAACTCAGGGCTTAGAAAGATTGTTTTCACTGTCATTGTATAGGAAATGCATCAAACGTAGAACTGCTCCACGCAATATGGGTTGTGTGCTTCAAAACAGTACAAATTTTTAGAAAATATATTCCCAAGTGATAGTGACTTTCCCAAATTAGATGGGAAATACAGTTTAAATTCCCTCTTTTAAGTCAATTTGCCTCTCCTGTTAGTGCATATGCATCATCATACAATTCTGAGATGTTTCCAGGTAGGTTGTCATCTTTTGAAGACAGTGGAGATTCCTTGTTTGAACAACAAAATAGCTAAACATTCATTAAATGCACGAATCACAAAAGCTTCACAAGGCATCTCATCTTGGCCCTGGGGGAAAAAAATAAAAAAAATAAAAAAGGAGGCTGTCTCATTCTCTTTGTTTTGTCAGTTCTGTAAATTTAGAGCAGACGTATTCTTCCCCTTCTGGCAGAGCTAATTATCTGCTGAGCCCACGTTAATGAATGTTTCTATGATAGCTGGAAGCATACTTCTCAGACAATGAACTCTTTACTGATAACTTCTTGATCAGTCTGTGTATTTCAAACCTAGACTGATGTTCATCAAAAATGATTTTTTTTTGGCACTGTAAAATGATGTAAGAGTCATTCCTAATGACAAAGTTTGCAATAGAAAAAGCTCTGCAATTAGAGCTGTTTTATAAATATTAATATATAAATGAAATAAAAAATAATAATTTAGCATATCGCTTACAAGGATAATTTCTGGGGTCATGATAAGAAGTTTTCATTGTTAACATCGATGTATTAACTTGGACATTATGTTTAATTTCTTATTTTCCATCTCTCAGGAGCATCAGAATTACCTTGAAAGATTTAACATTATTTTTCCTGTTGAAAATTCTATTCTGCTAATATTCTTTTGCTTTCTTACAACTGTCTTATGGCCTACTGTTATCTGATACTTTACTGTAATGTATGTTTTTGAATTTTTGTGTTTGTAATAGCTGGTAACATTTTTTGTATTTTATTATTTTAGCTACGCTGAAGGAACTCATATCCCAGACTATGGTGCGCTGGTCCCAGGAAGATCAGGTTCAAGATCCAGAATTGGTTCGGATTATGTACACTCTCCTGCGTAGGCAATATGATAGCATTGGTGAACTACTTCAAGCTCTGAGGAAAGCATACACTATTAGTGCTGCCTCTGTGAAGGATACCATTAATCTGCTTGCTGCACTGGGCCAGATTCGCTCGCTTCTCAGTGTCAGAATGGGAAAAGAAGAGGAACTGCTAATGATTAATGGATTAGGGTATGCAATTAACATCATTTTATTTTTGAATAATGCTTTCTATTTTACTGGTAAATCCATCCACTTTTGATCCTGGATGAAAATTATTGCTGTACTGAAATGCTGATGTGTATTAGAATTTTTTTAGCATGGCTCCAACTGATCTCACTATCAGTATGAACTATGTCAAACTTTTTTTCTGTGAACCAAAGTATCTTCTCACTTAAAGAAACTGGACTGTTTTTACAACAGTGAAACCTAGTGAGTATTTTTTTGTTGATGTTTAGTAGACAAACATGTTTTAGCAGATCTAGAGTAAACAGATGACTTATATCTTCACTGGTGTCAATACCACACTAAATTAAAGCTCACATTATTTTTTCGTGTAGAAGCATAGCCTCGCTGTCGCCTAATACAACAAGTGTATTCACTTATACATGAAAGTATACTTCACTTGCTGCTATCTTTGTAAGTGGCAAGTTTTTACAAGCAGCTAAGCAGAAACAGCAAAGCACTGTGATCTGAAGTGTGTCAAGCTGGTTAGAATTGTTATCAGTGGTAATTCAAAGTATTTGAACTCAGAAGACTACCTATTTTAGCCTTTATAACTTTAGAATTGTAAGACTTTGCGTTTATGTAATCCCTGCTGTGGTATGAGAATATTTTTCTCCATTCTTGTTATGAAACTATTCTTCTGAAGTATAAGTTGTTTTGTGCATACCTATTACTCCTCTTATGTGAAAAAATTGCAAGATTAGGACACTCGTTGGTAGTAAATAAATAAATATTTCACAGAAAATGAATTGCCTAAAATTAAAATAGAGTATTTAAAAAGAAAGTGATAGTTGTAAGATTATATAAGAACTCTATTTATTTGTCTTTCATCAGGAACATTGAACAATTTCTCTCCTTTATAACAGTTGTAAGGAACTGGCACTACTCTTACTGTTTTGCTGTAGAAATTGCAGGGTTCTTTTTCGTAAAAATTGAAAACAATAGTCTCTTCAGTTGAATTGGACAATTCGTAGAAACAGCTTATTAATTAGTATGTGACAGTATAACCTAATTTGTCCCTGTTGCTGAGTTTGTAAAAATACTGAGATTTCTAATGGGATTAAGGATAACTGTCATCTAAACTGGGCGTGTCTGTAGCCCCCTTCCCAGAGGTAATATGTTGTGATTCTGCTTCCTTTACTAGTTATCTATGTTCATTTAAAAAATAGGCATGATTTTTTATTCTTTGCAGTTTGTGTTCCCATGAAAACACATAAATTGTGTTCTGGATTATTAAACAAAAACAAAAATAGAGAATTCCAGAATATGTTAGAAGGAGAGTGGGCAGAATTGAATAGTTAAAATGTTCCTATTTAAGAGAACTCTTATTTCATTTTACATCTTCTCTCAGATAGTCTTAATTTTGGAAATGTTGATGAAAGATGTTTAACTGATATCCTAAGTCTCTTTAGTATCTTCTGCTTTATGATCTGAGGAAATGAATTAAGCAGTGTTTCTGCAGAGGCAAGATTGGATTTGGATTTATTGATCCCCATTCTCTACTTACAACATAATAGAATATATTCTTTTCCACTTAGATCATAACAGAATATATTATTTTTTCTTTAAACAGAACAGGTGGTAAGAGGAATTTAAAGATGAAATGGAGAGGAAAAGAGGAAAGAAATGCCATTTTTAAATAATAACAAAGTTTAAATTGTTATTATACAGAATTTGTGAAAGAGGAATGACAGCATATTTTAATGTTAATTATTTGTCAGATGGTTTTGTTTTATACTGAAATCTGAGAATTTAAAATCCTATTACTACTATGAACGTATATTAGTAAAATCTCTAATAAATGAAAATAGTATTTCTTAAAGATGTTGCCTTTTCTCCCACTTTAGAGATATAATGAACAACAAGGTTTTTTATCAGCATCCTAACTTAATGAGAGTCTTGGGCATGCATGAGACAGTTATGGATGTGATGGTGAATGTGCTTGGAGGAGATAAATCTCAGGTAATTTCACTGTATATTGTTAGTTTTGCATCTTTTACCTTTGCAAAGGTATAAAAGGATGTTAAAGAGGATGCATCCAAAGATAAATAGATCTCCTTTATATGACTGATATTGCTTGTCCAGATTTAACAATTCTTAATTAACATAAGGAATTGAAAAGTTCTTAAAATACATGACCAGTGTTCTAGAAATTATTATTATTATTATTATTTTAAGTAAAAGGTTATAGGTGTTTTATTTAATAATACTTTAAAAGGTTTTGTTGTTATTTTAAATATATAGGGTAGGTTCATACATGGGAGGCCTAGGTCTGCCAGGAAAATGTCTTCATCTTAGATAAAGTGTTGTTAACTGTAAACTGCATACTTAGTTAACTTACACCAACTTTATTCTGAGTGCTCATTTCAATTTCTTGAACTGAACTATAATTTGCAAAGTTGTACTTAGTGTTATGTTTGAATATCTGTATGTTTGTTTAAAGGTACAGTGGAACACTGCTCCAGCTACCTGAGGAAAGTTAGAAGTGAAGTGGGTTTATCTTTTTTATTCTCACTTATGCCTGCTGTTTTAATGTTAATACCTCCCTTCCAAAAAGAGGATTGTCCTCTGCTCCCAGTGTTGTTTGTTTGTTTTTTTTTTTTTGCTGGGCCAGGCAAGCTACAATTAGTTATTGTCTGATTGATAGTTGTATAATTTATAGATGTCACAGCCTTCTGGTTTTGCTGTAGTGTTTGTACATGAAGTCAGAAGTGACAAAAAAGACCCACCAAAACTACACCGCAGTGCCTTCTAGTTCTATGTAAGAATGTTATCATAAAGAATTTTTATAATGCAAATCTACTTAAACATGTCACAGAATTTACTGTGATATTTTTGTGAGCAATGCAGATCTAAAAAAAATTATTTGGTAACTTTGTGTCACGGCTTTTAATGTTTCTGGCCATCCAGAATATCCTATTTTGTGTACCTGTCTCTATGAAGTGTGTGGGGAATCCAAAAACATTGCCCATTGATCTGGAATTTTCATAGGAATAGGAATCTTTTCAAGAAATATGGTTAAGAAATAGACTGTGTTAAGAATTTGTTCTATTTCAGTCTCAAGGTACATCATTTCCTCATAAAGTGTGGGAACTTCCAGATAATCAACACCAATTTTTTTTATTTTTTTTTTTATGGAGAATGAGGGCTACAGTTATGGTATGAAATAATAGGGAAAAGGTTATTAAGAGAGGGTTTTTGCACACAATTAGCACAGAAAGATATTGCAATGAGATTTCATACAACGAAAAGTTAAACTGGGAATTTTACAGGAGAAGCGTTGCTTCTAAGGTCCAGATGTGAAGTATCCTTCACAGGAACTGTAATCTTGCAGCGAGAGTACTGCTTTTTAAAATGATTGCTGTCAGCTGATCTCCTGCTGGAATGCTTGACTTGTGAGTTTGTACAGAAGTCTCGCATGAAAGATTGTTCACTTAGGGTCTAACCACCAGGCTGTAATCAGGAAAAGGTATATGTCTGTGTGTGCTGAGGATGTTCTATCCTCCCAGGAAAGGTATCCTTTCGAATAAAAAAGAGTAAGGCAGAAACAGTGTGGTCAGCTTCAATTTTATAAACTCATTTGAAATTCTCGTGGCTTTAATCCAGTGACTAGCTTATACACAGTTCAAGAAGAGTTGTGGCATCAGATGTTAGAATGTTGCTCTTCCTGCTCTCAGCCAAGTTCCTCACAACTAGATTGTTAGTATTTTCCCTTCTGCTTGCTATTCCTAGCTTTGTGGACATTTATCCCTGTCAAAAGTTATAATTTCAAGAGAAGAAATCATAGAATCATAAAATCACCAAGGTTGAAAAAGACATCTAAGATCATCCAGTCCAACCATCCACCTACCACCAATATTTCCCACTAAACCATGTCCCTCAGTACAACATCTAAGTGTTTCTTGAACACCACCAGGGATGGTGACTCCACCACTTCCCTAGGCAACTTGTTCCAGCACCTGACTACTCTCTTGGAGACGTATTTCCTAACGTCCAACCTGAATCTCCCCTGGTGCAACTTTAGGCCATTCCTTTTAGTCCTATTGCTAGTTAAATGGAAGAAGAGGCTGACTCCTACCTCACCACAACGTCCCTTCAGAAAGTTGTAGGGAGCGATAAGGTCACCCCTGAGTCTCCTCCAGTCTGAACAATCCCAGCTCCCTCAGCTGTTCCTCATAAGGCTTGCGCTCCAGATCCCTCACCAGCTTAGTTGCCCTTCTCTGAACACTCTCCAGGGCCTCAATGTCTTTCTTTTAAGTGAGGGGCCCCAAACTGAGCACTGTACTCACTACTGCTGAGTACAGAGGAATGATCGCTTCCCCGCTTCTGCTGGCATCACTATTTCTGATACAAGCCAGGATGCCATTGATCTTCTTGGCCACCTTGGCACACTGCTGTCTCATCAGCCGAGTGTTGATTTATAATCCCAAGTCCGTTTCCTCTACACGGTCTTCCAGTCACTAAGCCAATAGCATTCCCTGGGGTTGTTGTGGCCAAAGTGCAGGACCCAGCACTTGGCCTTCTTGAACTTCATCCCGCTGGCCTCAGCCCAGCTATCCAGCCTATCCAGATCCCTCTGCAGGGCCGTCCTACCTTCCTATCTTCCCAGGCAGATTGATACTTGCTCTCAACTTGGTGTCATCTGCAGACCTATTGAGGGTGCACTAAATGCCTTCATCCTGGTCTTCAATAAAGATGCTGAACGGGACAGGCCCCAATACTGACCCCTGAGGAATACCACCTGTGACCAGTCACCAGCTGAATGTGACTTCATTTACCACCACTCTCTTGGCCCAGCTATCCAGCCAGTTCTTTACCCACTGAAGAGTGTATGTGTCCAAGACATAGGCTACCAGCTTCTCCAGAATACTGTGGGGAGACAGTGTCAAAGGCTTAGCTGAAGTCTAGGTAGACCATGTCAACAACCTTTCCCTCATCCAGCAGGCGGATCACTCAATCATAGAAGGAGATCAGGTTGGTCAAGCAGGACCTGCCTTTCATGAGCTCATGCCAGCTAGGCCTGATCACATGGTCCCGCACATGCCGTGTGATCTCCCTCAAGATGATCTGCTCCATAACCTTTCCTGGTACCGAGGTTATGCTGACAGACCTGTAGTTCCCTGGATCCTCTTTATGACCCCTCTTGTAGATGAGAGTCACAAGGAATGAGCAGCTACGCAGTGTCATCTCTGGTTCAGGAATTCGGCATTTTCTGAAGTTGCGACAGCAGATGGTTTAAGCCGTATTTCCAGTTTCCTGGATTAAATGATTTTATTATGAGGCTGTATTGAGATGTGTAGTGAGAGTGTTACAGTTCACTGCTTCTCTAGAGGAACAGTCAGAAGGTAAAAATTTGTCTGTCCAAACAGAAGGAAACTCATGCCAGGCTTCCTTCCAACTGTGCTATTAATAAATGAGTCAGAAACACCTGAAATCTGTGGAATATGGTGTAGCTGAAGGTATCTTGGTAACTTAGAAATACTTTGATAGTACCCACTTACAAACCGCCAGAAAGTATTTTGTTGGTGAAAATACTCAAGCAAACTTTCCATTTCTACATCACAGTTAAGTTTTAGTGGATAAAAGCCTAAAATAATTATTTTAAAGACTGTGTTTTTGTTCTCAGAATTTTGGAATCGTAGTGTTGGTTTCTGATGTTTCTTCATTCAGTTTCAAGAAGTGTTCTTTTTGACTCTCAGAATTACTTCAAAATCTTTTCTTTTGTATTAGAAAATTTTTATACTATGTTTCTGTTCAGATGACCTTCAATAATAAGCAATTTATAAAATAATTTTTTTACATGCATTCTGCTTACTGTAATTCTCTAAATAAAGTTGTCACACTGTATCCCTGTAAATTATGGACATGGAAGCATTGTTGAATGTCTTCATAAGGGAATAAATAATTTTAATTCATTTTCATCTGTCTTATGTTTAAAAATAGAAATACTACTTGTACATAATAGTACCTACCTCCATGAGTGAAATAGCCAAATGGGACATGTATTATCAAAAAGACCTGTGTAAAAATAAAACTGCGGTTAATCAAATCAACTCCACAGAAGCTATCTGAATAGATAATGCATATCATACAGCTTTTGTTATCATTTTTTCCCCAGAAACCTGTTGTCTCAAGTGAAAAGGCTTTACTTAGAAGGAGAATTGTGTTGTAAAGGAGGCAGTATTTATTATGCTTTGTATAATGAAATATAAATAATGTTATTTATAGCTGCAAGGTATGAAGTGAAGGAGACATGACAATCACAGGAAGAAAGCACATGATATTGTGTTTTAGAAGTTTAGCTATCATCTTAGATATTAGAGAATATAATATATTCTGTAGAATATTATAGATTACTTGGATAGATGATAGAGACAAAGAAAGAAAGAAATAGAATTCATTCCTGACCAGCCTAAAGGGTGCTGGTCAGACTATTACAAAAAGAATCCTCCTCGGTGATCATGAATTTTCTCCTTGATTTTGTGAATATCTTTAGGATGCATGTCTGCAACCGAGGTTGACTCTTTAAGTGCTATATATTGGTAATTTTAATAGATCTGGTAGGAAAACCTTAAAACAACCATCAAAAAAGCATTGTACATTAAAGATAAAATGTTAATGTATATTATCAAGGCCTATTCATTGAGCAATGTAGAAGACTTGTAGAAATCTTTTTCATAAGGACTGCGTATTCTTACTGTAATGAGTATTGGAGGATAAACTAAGGTTTTCAAATATTTTATTCTGTTGTGATCTAGTATTTTGGTGACTGAGCTTGTTGCTATAATACCATTTTGTATAGTTTTGTATAGTTCACTAGTCTGCACATTGCTTTTGAGAGAGTTGAGAAGTAAGTCTCACTTTTTCTTTCTTATATGTTCTCTATAGTTCCCTGCAAAATGATTTTCCAACATTTTAAACCTAAGGGCCTAATGAACACAAAGGTTAAAAGGAAATGCAGATCCTTTCTTGAATTAGAACAAAACCAACTGTCATTTGCTTATCACCTTGATAACTTTGCTGTACTTTCCTTGTTAGGGATGTGGGAAGAAAAATTAGAACAGATTGGTAATTAACATTTTTCACTGCTTTGTCAACATTCTTCTTCAGCAGATCGCTTTCCCTAAGATGGTGGCAAGCTGTTGTCGATTCCTGTGCTACTTCTGTCGAATTAGTCGTCAAAACCAAAAAGCCATGTTTGAGCATCTCAGTTACTTACTGGAAAACAGCAGCGTTGGGTTGGGTATGTCGGATAGCTGTATTAGTTAAAACCAAGATAATGAATAACTGTGCAATTTGTATAGTAATTTGAAGTGTGTGATGCAGCCTTGCTCTTTTTTCTTTCTTCTCTGTTTTCCTTTCATCTTTGTGTTTGTGAATTATAATAGAAACCAAGTAGTCTTAACACAGACGTAGGACCAAATCTGCATTTGTTTCATTTGTTATAACTGTCATTGGAAATCTAAGATTAAATTAATTGTCTTTGATGCTGATCTATTTCATCTGAGATATGAATATAAATTCCTTTTTTGCTGTTGCTTTTCCCCTTCTCCTCTAAAATTTATTCCACTAATATGAATTTTGTATTTTTATTTTGGAATGGATATTTGACTGGGTGTTTGATTTTTGGTGTGTATGTACTAGCTCAAGGAAAATTCTCTTGGCTATATCGATGGTTATTTTAGTAAGCTATAGTAAGACAAGACAGCGTGTGATTTTACAATGTTTTGGCTATTCGTAGCTGTTATTTCTAAGACCATATTTATCCATATTGAACACCAAAAATGGAATAAGAATTAATGAAATAAAACAGGTAATATTGCAGTTTGAAAGTGACTCTTTTACCTGAATATAGATATTTTTAAAAATATTGAACTGATAGGGTTATGCAGCTTCTGAGAGTTACAGAGCTGAAATGTTATTTGGCTAAAGAAACTTGTATAAAATTGCCATGTTGTTAATAATCTATTTATCTGCATTTAAAAATAATGTAGTTCTGTATGTTTGTGGGTGTGGATATCAAGACAGGAAAAGATTTCAGCGTTTATTGTAACAGTATTTGAAAGCTAACCATGTTCTTGGTTGAAAAACAGCTGTACATACGACATGCTATTAATATGTTTAGATTCCAGTGTGATTGCTGCCCTCTGCTGCATGACTGTGGTTACTGCAAATTGAATGTCATTTATTTATTTTTTTTTATATTAACGTTATTCTGCAGCATTTCCTTCAATGAGAGGTTCGACACCACTCGATGTTGCAGCAGCCTCTGTTATGGACAACAATGAGCTTGCACTAGCACTGGAAGAACCAGATCTTGATAAAGCAAGTGATCACTCTGACCTACTTATTCAATAGTGTATTTGTAGCAGAAGGAAAAGGGCAAGTTTGATCATAGTAGTAGTATTTGAATATGATCTTTTCAGAAATACTTGCTCTAGATACGTTCTGTCTTAAGGTAATATTGATTGAGCAATGTTTTTCATGCTTTGGCTTTACAATTAGCGGGAATCATGGTAAAAGAGAACAAGAAGGTGTTTTCCTGTCTGCTGTATCCTTTCAGTATTGTTATCACATAGAAAAGATAACAAGGAAAAAGGCATGAAAAAGGAGAAATGCATGTTAAGAAACGTAGTTTGAAGGGAGGAACAAATTCAGATAAAGTAAGAAGAGGAGAAGGTAAAGAAATAAACTGAATTCATAGCCTAAATAAATCACAGAGGTTGATAGGGATGGAGGTAATATCTCAGAGAACAGAAGAGCAGATATATGAAGAAGGAAAGTAGAGAATATTAGGTTTAGCTGCAGAAGGAAATGAAATCTAGCATCCAAGTCATTGATAGCAGTTAGGAGAAAAGAGAAATTTTAGGAGAATAGGGGTGAAATAAGAATGGTGGGTACAAGGATACCAAAATGGGATACATGCTAATGCATCAGTGAGAAAAAGAAACCAGAAAACTGTATTTAATATGATAGCAGAGCATCCAGAAAACCTTTGTGGAATGTGGCAAAATCCCATGATGAATGGAGAGTTGAGTGAGGGTACCTGGGTTGTGGTGATATATTTAACCAGCAGCGTGTGCAGTGGGAGAGGCAAAAATTGGTAAGAGTAAATAAAAGGACATATGATGGGGATAGCTTGGAAAAGACAGTGACAGAAATATGAATGAAAAGGATATGAGAGCACAGGAATATCTTAACTAGATACAGGCAGCATTGAGAACAATTCTCAATTTTGTATCATGTGCAAACTTGACAAGGGTGCACTCTGTTGTATCATTAATAAAGATGTTAAACAATTTTGATCCTGGGATACACCATTAGTGACTGTTAGAACATCACCAGTGACCGTTGTGTTTTCATGAAAAGTACTGTTGGGCAAGTCACTGAATTACTCATTTCAAAATCTACTTGAGAACTAAAACCATGTTTATATGTTATCCTTTACGTATTTTAAATAAAATGAAAATTGCATTTATGCTGTTACCTCCAGGTTTCCTTTTAAATGGTTGAGAAAACATTTCATTCATGTTTCAGAAATTGTTTACCATGTTTCTTGTTTTTCAAAAATGTGTCTTGTTTAAAGATATTCTTCTTGCTGAGAAATGCTGCATTGGGAATTTATATATTAACAAAACGTTATGGTTCTCCACACATGCAGAACAGTTTAATGATATTTATCAATCTTCTGGAAAAAAAAAAAAAAAAAAAAAAAAGCATATCCATTAGAATTGGTGTTAGTATACTAAGTAAGCTTCTGATGCAACATTTACTTTGCTGTTGTAACAAGTTAGTCATACATAGCTATAGACGTGATTTTGTAGTTGTTAAATAGTATTTTAAGTGTTTTTCTTTATGTAGTGTGAAAAAATCTGAATTTTTTATTTTATTCTACTTTACACATACCAAATTAAATTTTTTTATATTGTTATATTAAGTTATAGTAGTTTCAGAAATGAAATGTTTGACTTCTTGTTTTTGCTATCCTCGAAAGCAAGGACTAGAAATTAAGACTGACACAATATTGAGCTCTAGTGGTTGTTAATCAAATGAAACAGTTGGTACATTAAAGCCCTATTATTTAAATAAAAAAGCATGCATTGACAGTAATTTTAGAAATTAATTTCTGCATACCTGAGTAAATGACTGTTTCTGTATTGTAGGTTGTTACTTACCTGGCAGGTTGTGGCCTGCAGAGTTGTCCAGTATTGCTAGCTAAAGGATATCCAGACATTGGGTGGAATCCAATAGAGGGTGAACGTTACCTGTCATTCCTACGATTTGCAGTTTTTGTTAACAGTAAGTGAAATCTCTTGAGAATCCATTTAAAGGGATTTTTAATTACTTTTCTATCCATAAAAGTATACTAATGGACAGAGAGAGGTCAACGCATATCGTTGTTACAAACTTTTTTTTTTGCTTTCAAAAATTATATATATATATATAATATATTATAAATAAAATTATATGGTGTATATAAGTAAAATAACATACATATTATACATATTATAAATATATAATTTAGGAAAAAATGCAGTCATCTTCAAACTGAAAGATACCTTTCAAAAGACAGCATGTATAGTTCTAAGATTTCTTTTTCGTCTTCAGGTGAAAGTGTTGAAGAAAATGCAAGTGTTGTTGTAAAGCTCCTTATTCGACGACCAGAGTGCTTTGGACCAGAGCTTAGAGGAGAAGGAGGAAATGGTTTGCTGGCAGCTATGCAAGAAGCTATACGGATCTCAGAGAATCCTACTCGTGACCTTCCCTCACAAGGATATAAGAGAGAAGGGTAAGTAAATGTGAATGCTAGTTTGGAAAATGATTATGTAGTTGCTGGTTTAATCATGCCAAAAGTATGTGGATAATTGACCCTATTAAGTAAGGCATTGTCCCTCTCTACTCTGCCCTTGTGAGGCCCCATCTGGAATACTGTGTCCAGGTCTGGAGCCCCCAGCACAAGAAAGACTGAGAGCTGTTAGAGAGGGTCCAGAGGAGAGCCACAAAGATGCAGAGGGCTGGAGCACCTCCCCTACAAAGACAGGCTGAGGAAGCTGGGCTTGTTCAGCCTGGAGAAAAGAAGGCTGTGGGGTGACCTAATTGCAGACTTTCAGTACCTAATGGGAGCCTATAAACAGGAGGGGAGTCAAGTCTTTGAAAGGGTAGATAACAGCAGGAGAAGGGGAAATGGCTTTAAGTTGAAGGAGGGAAGATTTAGGTTGGATGTCAGGGGGAAGTTCTTTACTATGAGAGTGGTAAGGTGCTGGAACGGGCTGCCCAGAGAGGTTGTGGATGCCCCGTCCCTGGAGGTGTTCAAGGCCAAGTTGGATGGGGACCTGGGCAGCCTGGTCTAGTATAAAATACGAATGGCTGGTGGCCCTGCCTGTGGCGGGAAGGTTGGAGATTCGTGATCCTTGAGGTCCCTTCCAACCCGGGCCATTCTGTGATTCTGCATTATACAAACACAGAACATCAAAGATTCACACCCACAAGCAGTTGTCATATTAAATTAATTAGGTATAATCTAGATAAAGTGGAATGCTAGTTACAGAAGCAAAGTCTGAAGGAGAAATTAAATGGGAAGTCTACTGTGGAATGACACGAAGGCAACAGTAATGTGAAAGGATATAAGTCAGTTATTACTATATTATTCAATTGCATCCTAGCTCTAGGGATACAAAAAAAGCTTTAATCTGTAGCCAGAGGAAATGTGTATATCTGATTTATAGTCTCTGAATCATGGATCTTGCTTCAGAGAGTAACTATAAACTTAGACTAGCAAAATTACTCACTGGTATTGCTGATTGCCTTTTAGTGATGAAGAGGAGGAGGAGGAGGAGATTGTACACATGGGCAATGCAATCATGTCATTTTACTCTGCTCTCATAGACTTACTTGGACGCTGTGCACCAGAAATGCACGTAAGTTCATTCTGTCACTTGCTCAGAAAATGTGGGAGATATTTGAACAGAACTATACATGTCTAAGTAAGCTGTTCCCTATTCAAAGGCTTTCTGCCTTCAGGAGGTGGACTTTATTGCATTTTTTAGTCTGTCTATACAGATGTGTTCCCTACAAGCTGTTCATAAAAATTCAGTGACTTTTGATTTCTTGTGCTCTGTTATTTTTTTAAGATTTGGGAAATTGTATGACTATGGGATTAAAGTACAAATGAACAAATAGCATTGCACATTTACACAGCCAAGGAAATTTCTGAAGCTGGACCTTTACTGTACTCTAAAAAGCCATAAAAAATTTATTTCTTGTGCACTGTTGAAATGTGGTATCTACATTATATGCATATATTGGAAGAATACTTTTGTAAGTAACAGGAGTCTTTCAGAAGATTTCACTTTCATCACTTTATCTGATGGGTCCTTAGGAAGCTTAGTCGCATAGCCTTTTTTGCTTTCTTAGGAATTTATATACCATTACGTTATTGATGACATCAAAATTAGGAAAGATGAACAAGATATAAGGTAAAAGATAAAATCTGCAATTCCTTTATAGTGCTGCAATAAATTGAATTTCTTTGCATTTTTTCTAATTAGTATGGTGTTTAAAAAAAAATCACATTAATATCAGTATTTTGAGGAAAAAAATCCAATTTTACTCAGTACTAAATTTCTTAACTGATAAACCTTTTCTAACAGCTTATTCAAAGTGGAAAAGGTGAAGCTATTCGAATCAGATCAATCCTTCGATCTCTAGTGCCAACTGAAGATTTGGTTGGGATCATAAGTATACCACTAAAGCTGTCAACAGTTAACAAAGGTAATTTCAATCTTTCTACTAGACTAATACAATTTTTATAAAAAGCTGTTATCCCATAAGCCTTCTGATGTGAAATAGAACAATCTTATTAGAATTGAGTATAGGTAGGTACCTGTTCTTTAAGCTTTAATTGGATATGCATCAATTAGGCCTACCCCCTTATAATTGATTCTTGATCCTGTGGAGCAGAGAATGTAAAAACCTATGAAATAACATACTGGAACACTGTCCTAGTGCTCTATAGCAGTCATAACAGACTCCATATCTACTGTCTTTTTCCTAGTTTCTGGATATAACATTCCAGTCTGACCTCTAATGTTCAAGCTCCAAAGCTGATTTGTTTTTGATTCAGGTGCAGGCTACTTTTATACATGTTCATCTTGTCTTAAAATATTCACCCTTTTATAACCAATCTAGTTGAATAACACTGCTATCTCTCCTTTCCTTTGAGACTCAGAATCTCTTTTTCCATAAGGTTCACCCATAAGATACAGGCAAGTTATCATGGAATCCTTTCACACATCTTGAATCCACCTACTTTGTGCATACATACAAAACCTGAACCTTGGAGCACAGACTTCTCACTTTCTGCAGTAAACTCTGTTGCTCCCTGTATGTGTCTGGATGCCTGCCTAGTTGAAGATGAGTTTTTATCATTGAAGCTAACAGTCTTGATACTCCCTGTTAAAGGAAACTCCATGGAGACTCTTGAGTTTTCACCCTCATTGCTCTGATTTTGTTGCATTTTTAAGTTTCAGAGATTACAGGGCAAAAAGAGGTGCTCTTTCTTGTTATGTGACTACTGATTTTTTTCTGGAAGCGGTCATGTAGTTATTCAGAGTGGATTTATTTTCAAAAAATGACATTCAAAATAATCTTATAAACCGAAAATTTCTAAAAAGCCTACGCTCAGCGAAGGAAGACATTTTTATGGTATATCTTTACTGTTAATTTATGCATGTTCCATAGGCTATGAACTACCAGTCTATCATTTTCTTCTAGGGCAAAATAACTTTGTCCTCTTTCCCTTACTTCTATTGTACTTTCTCTTTCACAATAATTGTCTATTACTTTTTATAGTCAAGAAGTTTTATCAGTTATATAAATGTATAATAATTTCCGTTGCTGTTATTTTCCTTTATAAAAGCATGTTCTTTCTAGTCTACTTAACATTGTGCAAAAATTAAAATTCTTAAGCTTAAAAAACTTCACATTTACTATATATTCTTAATACTAGCAGTAATATTTTGCCTTAGTTTTACCTGGCAAACATTCTCTATAATAGTAACAGAACAAGCAGAATAACTGTTCATTCTTAAGCTTTTATTTGAGATAAAAAGATTAATGACTTGTAAAGTAATAGATTTTTTTAATTGAAATAAATACCTTCTTTTCTTTTTCAGCATACAAGAAAATTAAGCAAGAATATGACTTTGAGCATTTGATTTTAGACATAAAATCTGATTATAGTGTCTTTCACTGTCTTGGTGTTTCTGTTTAGTCAGTTATCTGCTATTAAAAAAGCAATTATGTATATTTGTGTAGATGGCACTGTAAATGAGCCAGACATGTCTGCAAATTTCTGTCCTGATCATAAGGCACCAATGGTACTCTTTTTGGACCGTGTGTATGGTATTAAGGACCAAAGCTTTCTCCTTCACCTACTTGAAGTTGGATTTTTACCAGATTTAAGAGCTTCTGCCTCTCTGGATACAGTAAGTATTTTGCTATGGAGATTGGGTGCAGTGGCTGGATATAGTGACTCAATAAATCTAATAAATAGAATGTTGAGTAAAAATGTTTTTTCTAAAGGGCAAGTATATGCCCTCTATAAACCCAAACAGAAACAGTTCAGTTACATTTTCATTCATTTGTAGTGCTTGAGTTTTGATCATAAGCATTCACTACCACTGGAAGTGTATACAGAACATGTAGTGACATTTAAGGATATTAATGACGGCTTACATTAATTATGCCATATGTACATAGAATATTATGTAATATGCCTAATGATTACTTTCAGTTCACGTGTTCTTCCATATTACACTGAAAATTCATATTTGTGTAGATATGAAGAAATTGATATGAAAAATGCTACTTAATGCTTGGTGATTTTTTCCTTAACCAGTTTTAAGGAGCAAGCTGCTGCTTTTCTCTTTTCATTTCTCTTGTCTCTTTTTTTCTCTTTTCTCTTTTCTCTTTTCTCTTCTCTCCTCTTCTCCTTTTCTTTTCTTTTCTTGATCAGTTCAGAGAACTGTTTTAATGAGAGAAGTGGATGACTTGGATTTTCTCAAGTTCATAAAATGACTGTCATCATCATGCGTATACTGGGAATACTATGCCAGCATGCAGCCACTAAGCAGATTTCAGGAAAATGCCTCTGTTATGTTTTATAAATTTTTATTTAGTAACTCTTATTCCATGAGATACTAACAATCAATTACTACTTCATACAGGTTTCTCTAAGTACCACAGAAGCAGCTCTTGCACTAAACAGATATATTTGCTCAGCTGTGTTTCCATTACTCAAAAGATGTGCTCCCCTCTTTTCTGGAACAGAACATCATGCCTCTCTTGTTGACTCCATGCTTCACACAATATATAGGTTATCCAAAGGACGTTCCCTTACAAAAGCACAACGAGACACTATTGAAGAATGCCTGCTTGCTATCTGCCAGTATGTATTACCTATGTACAAATTGATTCTTTTGTACAGAAATAAGATGTGCATTTTATTTTCATATATAACGCATATATACTGCATATAATGTAGAAAGAAGAGTGTTTTATTCTTGCATGAAATAAGCGACCAGGCTGTATGACTCCAATGCCCTTTCGTCTGCTGTCATATGGCACAATCATACCTGTTGTCTAATCACATGAAGGGAGTGCAAAAATTGGCTTTGTGATTTATCCTTTTATGTATAGATGAGGCATGGTGAGATTCTTTAAGCTTCAATTTAACCAGTCTAGTATTTCTTTTCTCATTATTTTGATTATATTCTCCTAAGGTATTATGTCTGTGTGCATATCAAGTTTTTCAAAATACTTTAAAAAGTGGTTTGAATTCTAATATGCAGAATGATTTCAATTTATATTTCATTTTGACTGGACTCAATGAAATCTTACTAAACAGATCTTCCTTTTTTTTTTTTTTTTTTTTTAATAATAGCCACTTACGTCCCTCTATGCTCCAACAGCTATTGAGAAGGCTAGTTTTTGATGTGCCCTTACTCAATGAATACTGTAAAATGCCACTCAAGGTAAATAGTATACTTTCTGTAAATGCATTCAGCATAAAACTTACTTCACAGTAATTTATCTTTAGTCTTTATGCTTTCACAGAACAGGCAGCATTGCTCTCTAAAAAATAAAAATGAAGCAAAAAATGCTGTTTCTATGAGTTACTTGAAGTAGAGAAATAAATTATAGGTGTGGGAATAAATAATATTACATATGTAAGTATTTAAATAGGTATTAGTCATGCAGACTTCATGAGCCTGTATGACATATCACTAAATACTAATTAATCACACACATTTTTTTTTCCTTGAAATTCTAGCTTCTGACAAATCACTATGAACAGTGTTGGAAATATTATTGCCTACCTTCAGGAATGGGAAGCTATGGAATTGCGGCAGAAGATGAATTACATTTAACTGAAAAACTTTTTTGGGGAATATTTGATTCCTTGTCTCATAAGGTAATGACTATAATTCACATTCCAGAACGGGGTGACTATAAAAGTATTCCAATGGTAATTTGCAGTGCTAACTACAGAAAATGCCTGTCTCTACAATTATTTCATGTAATATGGGAGATATGGCAATGAGTGCTACCAGCGAAGTAATATTCTAATAGAAAATCAAGTGCTGAATCTTGAAGAATTTTCTCCAAACTAATGTAATGTGAGATTTTTGTTTTGATATAAATATAA
Source organism: Pavo muticus (assembly GCA_016647715.1). Taxonomy (NCBI): domain Eukaryota; kingdom Metazoa; phylum Chordata; class Aves; order Galliformes; family Phasianidae; genus Pavo; species Pavo muticus. The sequence continues at coordinate 756,495 of JACDJE010000342.1, forward strand.
CTTTCCACTGATGATTGCTTGCTGCACTAACATGTTAATTACTCAACTCTGCTCTAGTCTGCCCTCCTAAACTTTTTATAATACTTTTTACTGACATAAAATAGCATTACTTTTAAGAAATGCATGTATATGCAAGTCAAATTATTGGTGTATGCGCTGCAAATCTGTTATTTGTTTTCAGAAAGACACTTCTATTTTGACAGTTTGCTGGTCAAAGTCTAGCACAAAATCTATGAACCGCCATTCCAGAAATTAATATTTCCCTGTATTACTGTTCCAAAATATGTCTGTCTTACTGCTGTCACAGGTGCAAGGAGTGTCAGTGCAGCCTGAGATCACAATTAATTGTTTTCAGTTTATCTTAGCATTTTACAAATAAAGGAAGACAATATGTTTTTGCCAGTATTGATGGCCCACTACAATAGTATTTTCATCTTTCTGTAAATGAGTGTTAGACCAATGTGAGCACTGTGTAAAGCTGCTAAGCTACAGTGTTCTCAGTTGTTCTATTTTGTGCTGGGGTAGTTATAGGTTTGGTATTTTCATGGCTTCCAGTTGTGTTACTAGAAGTGATTCATTCTGTGATCTCACTTCTTCTATTTGTGCCCTAAGCACAGAATTCTGCAACAAATATAGAGGAATTTAAAGCATCAAAGTTTTAAGTATTCTACTTGCTGTGATGTATATCAGCAAATATCTTCAATGGAACATAAAATAGCTCTTCAACATTTTCTTAACACTAAAGTATTAAACAAAGTCATCATTCAAATTTAAAATATCATATAGTCTTTCTATTTCTTTTAACAAAAGAAATATTTCTTCTGTTTAGCAAATAATTATAATAGCACAATAATGTTCACTGGTAGATCTTAAGGCCTTTTAAAGGTACATCATTTTGTGCCTTTTACAGATCAGGAATCTGAAGCATAGAGAAGTGATTATTTTTCCTAGGCATGCTAATAGTTTTGTTTGAGAGCTGGAAGGGGAAGCTAGACCTCCTACAACCTGCTTTCTCTACCCTTGTTCTTTTTTTATACTTCAGCGTGTAGCAGTTGATCTTGAACTTGTTTCATGGCAAGTTACTAAGGATGCAAAAGTAATCACACTGTGTGTTTTTAAAGTTATATCTAGAGCTAACTAGACTATTTGAATAATTATTCAGAAGACCAAATGTGCTACTTCACCTTGTAACATGCTACAGTAAAACACAATTTTTTTTTTGACTGGCATGATTTAAAATGAAAACAGTTTAGAGGGTAGGAGGGAGAAATGACAATGGCTTCTGGAGTTCAAATTGGAATAAGTAATTCTAGAAGGACAAAGACAGTATTTTATGAATAATTGTACTTAGATTGTTCCAAAAGTAATGCCTCCTATTTATTTCCATGGAAACTACAACAGATACAAAGAGCACAGTAACACCATTTGATAGAAAAAAATCTCATCTACAAAACACTTTTTCAACATAGTCACCACCATTAGCTATGCGTTTTTGCCAGAGATGAGCAACAGTCTACATGAAATGCTCGTAAAAATCTGCACCAGCAGAGGTTGACCTATTGTTGCTGTCACCACTGTTGAAATGCACCACCCACTGCCTCGCTACGCTAATATTCACTATTGGTCTCCATAAGTGTTCAGCAAGTGATGAATGTCAGTGGGTGCAAGATTTTCCACATGAAGAAATTCAGTGACTCACCTTTGCTTTGTGTGTACTTTTGTATCAGACACCATTTTGTCAGACCGCTCCTCTGCTGCCATGTGTCACACAGCAACAAAATGGAATGGAATATTGGCAGGAAGATTCAATCTCTACTGTCATACCACCAACATTCACTTCTGACACCATCAGCCAACATAATAAAATAGGAAGCGTTACTTTTGGAGCAGCCTTCATCCTCCTATGTCTTGGCAAATAATGTTTAATCCTTCCTGTGTAGGCCTTACTGGCCCGAGGAGAGTTTAAGATTCATATGTGAATTGTGTAAGTTTACACAAGTGACAGCATACTCTTAACAATCATCTAAGTAGTGTTAAAGTATATGAAGTTGATAGAGAGTAAAACATGTCATGCAGCAATAATTTTGCTCTACGTGTTTTTTTTAAATGTACTTTACTGTTTCTTTGCATCTTCTAATATTTGTACATATGGCTGCTTGGTTTTCACTAACATTTTGCATGTTTTTCTATTGGGTTTTCCAACCAGTTCCTATCTCTTCTGCAGAAGTATGATCCAGAGCTCTTTAGAATGGCCTTGCCCTGTCTAAGTGCTATAGCTGGGGCTTTGCCTCCTGATTATTTAGATACACGAATTAGATCAACATTGGAAAAGCAGACCTCAGTGGATCCAGAAGGAAATTTTGATCCCAAACCTGTCAACACAGCAAAGTGAGTTATGTAATTCATCATGATTTCCTTTCCTTACATATTTTTATACTATTCCTTTTTAATACTTGCTTCTCCTCTGCACATAAAGTTGGCTGGTGATTGAATTTTAATGATACGAGTACTGATAGTAATGATAGAGCAATGGCCTTTTAAGTAATTCTTCTGCTTATTAAAATATAGAGTTCTAATACTTTTATATTCAGTAACTGAGTATTACTAATTGATTATTGCTATTAAAGTCAAGCCCCTCCATCACCTGTAATTATGCAGCCTAAAACGTCAATACTAATATTGTCCTTCATCTAAGAATGTAGCATTTTAATTATACTAAATTTTTATCATAAATCAGACTACAGTAAGGTATAGTTGAATGACCAAACTCTCCTTTGTTTACAGCCTTGTACTTCCTGAAAAGCTGGAGTTTATTGTCAGCAAATATGCTGAGCATTCTCATGATAAATGGGCTTTTGATAAGGTAGGAGTTATTTTAACACTGGCAACTGTCAGAAAAGGACTACCAAGTAATATCTGGGGTGGTTGTTGAAAAAAATGTGAATAGTTAAATGATAGGAACTTGTTCAGATTAATGCCCACATATTTCTTTAGGGATATGTGGAAGAAACATTTTTCTCAAGAAAGTATGTTGATGCTTACATTTTTTTCAAAGTGGCCTGATTTGATAGGAACTGATAAGGGGTGATTAATTTGTTTTGCTTCTATTTTTCAAAGTAAGTTTCTTACCTTGATATTGCTTTAATAGTGATGTTCTTTTAATATCAGAGATTCAATTTTATTGCAGCAAATCTGTGATATGGGAGAGTATCTGGGAAGTCAAATGTCTCTTATTATTTTGGAAAATATAGTTAAAGCATTTCTTTCCTAACTTTAAGACTGTTATGTATCAATTTGGCCTATAATTTTCAAACTTCTCTGCCGCTGTGTTGTCTCTTTTTTACTTCAAAAGAAGTATAGGGCAATAAATGACAGTCATTCAGAAAGTAATGCCTCCTATTTATTTCTGTGGAAAGTACAACAGATACAAAGAGCACATTAATGCTATCTGATAGAAAAAATTCTCAGCTACAAAACACTATTTTTCAACATAGTCACCACCATTAGCTATGCATTTTTGCCGGCAATGAACAAAAGCCTGCATGCTGTGCTCATAATCATCTGCACCAGCAAATGTGACCCACTGTTTCACAGCTGCTATGAAGGTATAGCTGCTAGGAAAATGTTGCCCGCTCAGTCCATCTTTCATCAACCAGAAGAAATGAAGGTTAGAGGGGCACTAAATCTAGACTATACGGTGGATGTGGTTGGATAGTCAAGCCAAGTTTGGCAATGTACTCCACAGTCTTCAAACTCTTTTGGGACCTGGCATTACTGAAGAGAAAAGTTGTCGTCTTCTCTGGACTGACTCTGGAAGTTTGAGCCTTCAGCTTAGTCAGCATTGTGATGTTGCAGTCAGAGTTGATGGTTTATTCGAGTTCAAGGAAATCCTTTCCTATTCCAAAAGACAATGTGTATTGTAGTAGGCTACTACAACAGTGTATCACTTTACACGCTAAGGGCTGCATCTTGAACTTTTTCTTCAATAGGGAATACGCATGTTGCCACTGCATGGACTGCCGTTTTTACTTCTGCTTGTAGTGATGACACCACATCTCATCATGGCAATCGCACTGAACAGTTATACAGAAATAACAATTCTGCTATTGTGTGGCTCTGTACATGCAAATGTTTTCTTCTTTTCAGATGGATGCATTTTCTTTTCTACAAATTTCTGTGGCACAGTGCAGCTATTGGAGTAGATCAGCAATTCAGTATAAAAAACTAAACTTGAAACTTGCATTTATTCTTCTGTCCTGCTCTCATTTCAGTATATATATATTTTTTTCAGACTAATAATGGATGGAAATACGGTGTTTCACTGGATGAAAATACAAAGACTCATCCATTAATAAGACCTTTCAAAACTTTAACTGAGAAGGTAATAGAGAATACTTCAGCTATATTAACGGAAAGTAACTTGATTTGTGTACTGTACTTTTTAAATTCTGTTTCAAATATATAATATAAAAGGAGGAGAGTCAAACTATAATTCCTGCGGTTAAAGACAGGAATATCTATATGCTACAGTGATTATGTGGGTCTGCACATAGAAATCTGTAGAGAAATGTGTAGTTATAGACATAGATAGCCAAATATAGAGTCCTGCATGCATTATATGCTTTCATTAGGGTGTCTTCATAGGCCTGAGATAATCTGTTTTTAGGTTGTGGGTGAGAAAATCACTAGCAGTAGTTCCTATGCTTTAGGCTAAAGTGTAATCTAACATATCTGAAGACAATTCAGTTTTCAGGAAGGATGGTAGAAAATTTTAAAGAAATTGGAGGAGATGCTTCTGTTGAAGTTGGGGAAGAAACATTCAAAATTTTATAAATGATCTTTTATTTGAATTTCTTGAGTAGGCACAAACGTCTTCAAGTCATCAAAACACAGAACCGAACTTGCATTCTGTTACATATTTTTGCAGTGATTCATTGGATGACTCAGATAAGTCATTTACATTTGTCCCACTGGACCACTCTTTTCCCATTCAGAAAATGGAGATCACAAAATCAAGAATTTTAATTTCACAAGATTTATAAATTACTGTGAAATCTTCAGAGAGGAGCTGAAGAATTGTTGGGTGAATACTTATTGAAGCCATTTAAAAATAATATTTAAAGAGAATATTTGAAATTATCTTAGATTAGAAGCTTTGAACCATTTCTAAAATCGTGTCTTTCCTTAAAATCTGTCATGTTAAGTAAGTATCACAAAAATTCTGATTTATAGAAAGAGCTGAAATACTTTTATTAGGTTTATTTGAAAAGTCTTTATATGATGCACTCAATTTTCATTTCCACAACTTTTCAAATTTGTTATTTAGCATCTTTACTTTTCAAAAGTCTGATAGATTACAGGTTCTTCCCTAAATTTTTTTCTGATGGCTGTTTTTATATGAAGAGTGTATATATCAGTAATATTCTGCATTCATAACTAGATATAAATAAAGGAACACTAAAAAAAAAAAAAAAAGCCTCATGCTAATATGCTCAAATATATATTATCGCTCAGCTAATTTATTACACATACTGCCATCAATTTTTTATTATTATTATTTTGTGCTGTAGAAACTAATTAATAGGTTTCCAGGTACAAACTCCCTAACTGCTTTAGAGTGTATCACTTGAGATATGATAGTTTTTAACAGACATATATCCCATCAAAAAAAAAAAAAAAGTAAAAAAAAAAAAGCCTGCAATTACTTAAAAGCTTGTTTCTAATGTGAAAAGGATGATAACCTGTCTGTAGATGTAATATAGAAATTTCTTCAGCTTTTGTAGTGTGCAAGAGTTTGTAGTGAAGGACAGCCTATTTTTATTGAGTTTTCACTACTTGCTAAATAAAGAAAATTATTTTCTTCAAAGGAAAAAGAAATTTATCGTTGGCCTGTGAGAGAATCACTGAAAACCATGTTGGCCATGGGATGGAGCCTAGAAAGGACCAAGGAAGGGGGAGAAGCAATGTTACATCAGCGTGAAAATGAAAAGCTCCGTAGCATATCTCAGTCTAGCCAGGTATGGTGGAATTCAGAAGGAAAAAGGATTGCTTGTTAACTTACTAAGAAATTATACATAATATTTCTTTTAGATTCTTTTTTAATGGAATGTAACTTACAACATTAGAGTTCCATGACTGGAAATCTTGTCTCAATAATAATAATAAAAAAAGCTATAACACTACAGAGGGGATTGAAAACAAATGCAATTTTTTAAATGCAGTAATGTTCAGAGACCAAATCTACTGGAGAGAGTTTTTGTATAGTCATTCAAAGAATACATGGCAGAGTATTTAATTCATTTTTTTTAATGATGTTTAAACATAAAAAAAATTCCTTATCAAACAGAAGAATCTGAAATTGACTTTTGTCAAGAATATAATCAGGACAGATAAATAAGATTGCTCATTTAATACTTTTTGTTAAATCTACTGGCATATTTCTCAGGTAATTATATAGTGCCTAGTGTTTTGATGTGATATAGACTATTTTTTCCATTTGTAGCTATTTGTGCTAACATATTGAGACTGCCATTCAATATGTCTGTGTCTTGGAGGATAAGGAAAGCTGTTTTAAAACTAGGATGAGCAAGGTTTGGCCAACAGAAAATGTTTGTTAGTATGTCATACCAAACCATACCATGGATTCTCTTATGTTTCTAGAAGTTCAAACAGTGCCTTGATAGTACCAAAATAAAAAATTGAAAAATGTTTCAAACAAACATGAACAAAATGCGTGATGTGATTCAGTACAGGATTTCAGGATCTTTAATTTGTTTGGAACCATTTATTTGCATGTGACTTCTCGTTTAGTCACCTGAATAGGCTTGTTGCATTGGAGCATTCACAGTTGAAACATTTTAAGACTACATAAATCTATTGCATCATTTTCTTAGTCTGTACATTCCCATAGACGGTAACTTATTTTAACTTTTCACAGTAGTGCCTTGTCTTTAGTATATGGTTCATTGAAGTTGTCACGCCATTCTGTCATGTTTTGAAAATGCATTCACTGCCTCATAATTAGTCTCCTCTTAGTCTGAGAAGCATACATTTAAAAGCAGGCTTCCTTCTCTTCCCAACAAAAAGACATCTAATTATCTGTATACTTCTCATTTCCATGTCAACGGATGTATTGTTAATTTTCCTGTGTGTCTTCAGCACATTGTAAGACAAAAGGTGAACACAATTTCTACAAGAAATCTTAAAAAATGTGAATTGTGTCACTCTGATTAGGTCAATAACAGACACTGTAGTTAAGTATATATGCGTATATCTGAAATACTTCTTATTTGAAAATAATTCTTTTTCTTTTCCCTCAGGGAAATGGATATAGCCCAGCACCACTTGATCTCTCTAACGTGGTACTTTCTAGGGAACTTCAGGTTTGTATTTGTGTTTTGCATATTTTGTGTTGGAAAGACTTTTTATTGATGAGTTGAAATTCAACAGGTTTTATGAGTGTATATGTGACTACAGCTGTGGTTCAGTGTTGTAGTAAGGTGCTTGCCATATTTACAATTTCAAAAACAGATTTCTATTCTTTATCTCATTGTTGCTTCCTGAATTCCTAGAAAAGTTAGCATGAAGCTAGGGAAAGGACTTTAAACAGCTTTTGATATATATTTAGCCTATGCTGTGCTTACTTTGAATTAATACTCCCAATGTTATGTAAAGATGCCTGCTTTGCTGTCCATATGCTGAAAAACCTGACAGAAAGAATTCATGTTATTTATTCCAGGTAGCTTCATTGAAAGAAAGAAAGCCATAAAATGAGATTACCTTTGCTTAGGTGTTTTGGGTTTTTGTTTGCTTCTCCTTACTTGAGCCCTACAAATACGTACTTTTAAGGTGTCCTTTGGGGTATGTTAGTCTTCTTTTATTTTATACACTTTGAAACTTCTCTCTCATCCTCTCTTTTACCTTTAATTTTCCAAGTCATTTGAAAAATAAAGAGATCTCTAATTATCTCACTGATATTTATACTGTCTGTCTTTCTTCAAACTTGCATATTACTCTTATTTTATGATTTTACATTGAGCCTCTCTTTTCTTTTTTCCTAAGCTCATTCTGGGGGTAATTTCATCATCTTAGTTAACAGCTTCAGAGCTGCATATTTTCTTAGTTGTTTTCTTCATTCTGTTTATTTTAACTCTCCATTTCACTGAAGTTATTCCCTCAGTGCTCTCTTTTTTTTCCAAAAGTCACAGTGATCAGTACCTGTAGCAGTAACTATCTCAGAAAGTTGAATGTCAGAGTTCCTATCTTCTACATTAAGACTTTCTTTGTTCTTGACTATATATGCTGTTGTCTTTTTGTCTAATTTTAGTGATCAGCCCATATTCACAGAATCATAGAATTGTTTGAGTTGGAAGGGACCCTTAAAGGTCATCTAGTCCAACTCCTCTGCAATGAACAGGGACATATATAGCATTCTTTCTTCAACTCTAGTCCTCCTCGTCCTTCTTTTCCTGCAGTGTGTTTCCAAGTGAAAAGTGAAACCACTATATGAGTTCCTCTTTTTCTTAGCCTGTTTCTCTTTATTTATCCCTCCCATCTGTTTTCATGAAATATATTACTTCAATTAATATAAATCATTTCATACTACAACTTGATATTTCCCTCTTCTTTTCCTCAGTACATGTACTCTTTCAGAGTTCTATTTGTTCAGAAGCTTGCTAGCTTGAACGTATTCATTATCCATGTATTGTTGTACATGTATGTCTACAAGCTAAAGATGGTTACTTTGACCTTATGTCTCTTTGATGCCCTCTTTCAGCCTCTGTTCTGCTAAGTCTTAACTCCTTATAACTCTTTTAGCTTTCTTTTGTAGAAAGGAATCCCCATTTCCCTGTTCTTGTATAATCTCATGAATGAGAATTCACTCTCCCCAAAAAGGGAATTAATACTTTTGCAGTTATAATAGTACAATTTCACTGTTGTTTTTGTTTCACTCAGCACTCAAGACTAGTTGCTTTAGTTTATCAGATTATTGCCTTGACATTTCTTGTGTTTTTTTCTTAATTTTCTACTAAAATACCATCTTTCATTCACTTGTTGCCTTTTGTTTCCATTCTTCTTTCATCCAAGAGCTCACTGAATTCAATATTTACAGTAAATCTTTGACACTCATCTTGAATCTTAGCGTGTCCAACATGCAAACCAGTTCCTGTGCTGTACTGAACACACCATTATCAGTAATTTTCAAGCCAAAACTCAGAGCTAGTTTTCCAAAAATTCTTGTCTTGATGCAGTTTTCCTTGCTGATGTTCTAGGAATTATGTCGTTCTTTGATTATTTATTTATTTTCCTCTGAATATCTATTCTTCTGGTTCTCTTCCTACCTTCATTTTCATTCTCAAAATATACTAGAAGTATGCTTTTATAAAGGCTCTATATTGCTTAGTCTTAGCTCCGTTTTTTACCTTTCTTTGCAAGGCAGAAAAATTTTAATTAGCATGAATTACACACTTTCTTAACACGCGCTTCCAAAACAAATGCTATCTTTCTTGAATATATTCCTTCTATCTTTCTCATGAGTCTGGGTCCTTGGTTCAGATCTTCCTCCAGCAGATCTTTACTTTTTGTTTCATTTATTAATAACTGTAGTTGGCACCGATGTCGTAGTACTCACTAAGACATGTATGTTGTTATTTTCCATCCTGGCTCTATAGAATGTTAGCTCTAAAATATGGTCTGCTGCCTGATCCTTATGAGTAAAAGTTTTATCTGAGGTTCTGTTGTCTTATGTTTTGATTTCTTTGCCATTTATTTTTCTTAACTAATGTAGTAATTCCCAACTTGCTTAGAAAACACCAGTGTCTAATATTTTCGTGTAATTTATTGCTTCTATGTTTGTACTGAGACAGATGAAATGTATTTCATATTACTTTGTTAACTTCCAGATTTTTTCATTGACTCTCCCTATTTTCATATGTTATATAGAAAGTCAAATTTCTTATGTCTGATGGACAAGGATGCTATCAAACATTATCTATATGATAAATTGTTGCTCTTGTCGCTATTGCCCTCTATAAGTAGCTGTAATGCTACTTAAGGATTTATACAAACAGACTCAAGACTGTAATACCTACTACGAGAGCCTGCTAGAGTATTTGTGTGCAAAGAGTTCGTATTTCCTGAAAAAGATGTTTTTATTTAGTTTAGTGTCATCATCTGTGCAGAAAGACTTAACTTTCTGTTCTCTGTATATTGTCTTCCCATTGTCATTGAAAATAGCCTTTGGGGAGGATTGATGGCTAATGCCTACCTTCAGCATAGATTCTTTTTATACTAGTTCAACTCGTAGACATCATACAATTAACAGACACTTACTCTCCTTTTGTTTAATACAGCTTAATAAAAACTAGTTTATGACTAAAGCCACTTAAGAGCTAGAATAAGGTAATAATTATAAGAATAATTATTAATTGAGTCTTCCTCTGCTTTAGTTGAAAGCATCTGTGGGGTTTTTTTTCCCACTTTACTGAGGTCAGTTCTTGAATGCATGGACCAAGTTAGTCAAATGGACTGTGGGTGATGTTCCTTTACCAACGACCATAGACTATACTCAAAACTGTTGACTTATGTGAATTTACATATTTAATTATAATCTTTTAATTTAATTTCTTTTTCCTGATGGCAATATAGGGAATGGTTGAGGTAATGGCAGAAAACTACCATAATATATGGGCCAAAAAGAAGAAAATGGAGTTGGAAAGCAAAGGTAAGCCAGAATCCTGTGAACCACACAAAAAAGACAAATTGAGGGAGGAAAAAAAACTCTGAAAGAAGACAGTGTAAAATAATCTAAACTGAATAGTTTCTGTATTTGAAGAAAGATGAACCTTAGGAAAAAAAAACCTTACAGTTCTCTCAATTCACCACAGGTGGGGGCAGTCATCCCTTGTTGGTACCTTACGACACATTGACAGCCAAGGAGAAATCACGGGACCGTGAAAAGGCACAAGAGCTGTTTAAATTCCTTCAAGTGAATGGCATAATCATATCTCGGTAAGATTCTTATTTTATTGAACTACTTGCTTGCATTCAGTGATTCATTGATAATTTTCCTCATCTCACTGCATTCTGTTAGGTATTAACATAATTACTGTTTGACATGTCTTCCGTACATCAAAGTACTTGTTACTTCTATGTTCAGAAAGACCCATCTGAAATAGTGAACTGAATAGCTAACTTTTTTAATAAGTCCGTAATCACAGTAAATACAACATGCAACATTATTATTATTCAGCAAACAGATTATTCAAAACTTCTAAATTAGCAACTAGCAGCTGTTAGTATGATTATGGGAAAAAAAATCTGAGGTCTGACACTGTAAGAAAATGCCTGTGTTAACATAGTTCTTAAGAAAAAAGTTCCGAGTTCTCTGAAGTAAGACAAAGTGGATGTTTTGTGGGCACTTCCTCCTGAACTTGTTCAAATAGAACACTAGATGTTATTACCTGAAAGTACTCTAGCCTATGGGGGCTTATTCTGTCAAAATAAAAATAGTTTAATATGCTGTATTTTTGGTTTTTGATAATATAACTGTGAGTTACTGTACCATAGCTAGCATTTATTTATAATACGTGAAAATAACTGAGCACATGCAAAATTGTAATTTTGCTAGCATTAAGCATTTTTTTAATCTACAATGTATTCATGAACAAATTTTTTTTGTAAGTTAGATGGCTTTCAGAAGTTTCTTCCAAACTATGTTTTTTTGTGATCCTAAAGAATTTTAGAACTTCACGGAGGTAGGTTTCATTTTTAGCTACCAGAAAAACTGATATTGTAAAACTAGGCAAAATGAACCACAAATATTTTTATTTCTTTTCAATCTTGCACTCACCAGTCATTATTTAGGTCATGAATCTATCTCAGGGAATGAACAGTATATGTTTCTTCAGAAAGTATCACGTATTGCTGAAATTTTTCAGATACTTTGAATAGTGTACTAATTTATCACTTACATTTATGTTTTCATTCAAAAGTTTAAGCCGTTTTGACTTCAGTTTTTTTTTCATTAAAAACAAATTGTGACAGTGAAAAGTTGAAATAAAATGTGGTAGATAGGCTGGTTTTTTTAAGCTGTAGTTGCAAACTTCCCAAGCATTTGGCACTTCAAAAAGCCAGTAGAAGAAATGAGATTACCAGTACATTGCTTTGTTAGATTGAAATGTACCATGTTTTCATTTGTGCAGCAACATCTCCCTGAAGTTCTTAGGTTAAAACACTTATATTTTAGATACATATATCCACAGTTATCAAATCTCTTAGAAAAACGTGCCCTGATTTTAATGTTTCTTGCTATGCAGTTGATAAGGAAGAGTTGCCGTGGCAGGTCATTTTATGTTATTAATGAAAATTTACCATATGTAGAAGATTATAAGGAATGGAATGCTTCATAATACTATAATCATTTATACTATCATCTTTATCAATGTAATTTCTCTTAATACTTTCTAATATAGGGGTCTGAATGACATGGATTTGGATGCTTCATCCATGGAAAAGAGGTTTGCCTTTAAGTTTCTGAAGAAAATTTTAAAATATGTTGACTCTGCTCAAGAGTTCATTGCACATTTGGGTAAGTTGCCAATTTTATTTTGAAAATAATTCAAGTCAATATTTAAGTATTTTAGTTGCTGTGTCTAAATTTGTAGTGACTACTGGCTTTATTGCCTTCAAGAAAGTGTAATTCTGTCTGTTAATTTGTAGATTGAGTTCTTGGACATCTTAGCTCATAATTCACTGAACGCTTTCTGCTGTTTTGATTGCATTCCTTAAAAACTAAGTCTGTAAATTTATATCAAAGAGCTGTTATGTTTTTTATTATTAGACAACTTCTTATTCATGTCTTTATTGTATCCTTGCAGAAGCCATTGTTACTAGTGGAAAAACTGAAAAATCTCCACATGACCAAGAAATAAAATTCTTTGCCAAAGTAAGTGATTTAGTATTTTAAGTAATGTAGATACGCATTCCATTGTACAGAACGTGGAATTCTGTAACCTAAGACTGCTTTACAGATAACAGAAATATATCTTTTCTATTTTTTTTTTCCTGGTAAGAAATGAATGGTATGTTGTTAAAAGATATTTCCAAACATGTTCAAAACTATTTCAACATATTTGCTGGGTTCAAGTATTTCAGAATATTTCAAAATATTTCAGTATAATTGTTGGAAAAGATTATATGTGAGAAGGAATATAGAAGTTAAAAGCAGCAAATTTATTAGGTGAAATGAAATACACTGAACGTATAAATAATTTCTGATTTTTTTTTTTTTACTCAGTATACACTGAAGTCATAGTATTGTCTAATTATTCCTTAGTCATTTCGTACACATTTGTGTTGTAAATATACTAACACAAATGCTGTCAGTAATCAGATTTTTAGGATTATTTAGGAGCTTAAAAAAAAATAAATCTCTCCTTTTATATCTGGGCAATTATGTGAACAGTATAGAGGAAAATTCCTCTTACTTCAGTGATATTTATCAGTGTTGAATGAGAGAAGAGTAACGCTGCAGTATTATATCCAAGATAGATAGATCTGTGTTACACTATGTAATATTTATGTAACTTTTAATTAAAATTGTAATACTTTAGATTTTAATTTATATGACTCTGTGTCTGAGATGAGAAAGTACAACCATTACAGAGTCTCTGAAATACTTTGATTTAACTTTAACCAATCAGATCATTGTTGCTACAGTTATCGTGTTCTGCAAAAAATACATTTTGTATCTCTGTTTCTTAGGTTCTTTTACCATTAGTTGATCAGTACTTTACAAATCACTGCTTGTACTTCCTGTCTTCTCCAACAAAAACACTCAGCAGCAGTGGATATGCATCAAATAAGGAAAAGGAAATGGTAGCAAGGTAAGTAGAAAATTAAGATACACACAAGAGGGTTCTATCTAAATAGTAAGAACTATCTAAGAATAATTCATATAGCTTGCTTTATGGATAGTTCAAAATCTCACTTGACGGAGATATAATTTTTTTAGCAGAATAGCAGATATTGACTAGCATTCGTTATTTTTCTATTCTTTAATATATGTCTGAAGAATTAAATTACATATTACAATTTATTAATTATATGTATTATTAATTATATATAAATTAAGTTTCTGCGTCATTTCCATCACTTCCACTTGTAAAGAAGTTTTTTTTATCCTTTTAATATTCCTGTAGAAACAAAGGCAAATATTCAAATACTTTAAAAACTTTATGTGTTATGAAGTTACGCATTTTTTTTAAAAGTATTGTTGCTTAAAATAGATGGCACTGAATGTGTCTCTAGTGTCTTACGTTGTGTGATGACAACATGCCTTTATGGACGCTAACAACCTTATTATTGCCATAGCCAATAGCCTACTAAGCAACTCTACTAGCATTACCTCCTACTGACTTCATTGTAGGCTGAAGACAACCAATCATTTCATATTGCTATGTACCGTATTATCACTTGCTCTTTGTAGTGTTATCCAGTATTCTCTGGTCTGATGTGAGCTCAAAACCACAGAAGCTTGTCTACTTTCAGTTCAATTGCTAAATAGAGGACATGAAGTTTTGATACAATAAATTAAATTGTTTTCCTAAAAGAAGAATGTAAAAAACTCAACCTCATTTAAAGTGTGTAGCAGTGGAAGAGGAAGGAGTGGGAAAAATCACTAAAATAGTTTGCACATTAATTTCATATTTATGGTTGTAAATAAACTTTTAACAAGAATGATGATAATATGTAAAAGGAGACAGTATGCATTTTCTGCATGTGAGCTTCAGAAGTAGGTTACAGGCTTGAAGTTTTACACATTGAAATGTTAACAGCCTTGCAAAATGCAGTCATCTTGTGTGAAAGAATGTTCAGAAGATAACAGCTGTCATCGCTGTCATAGCCAGACTATGGCACAGACATGGAATATAAAACATGCCATTTAATGCAAGTGTTTTCTTCAGTATAAGCAGAATGATGATAAGAATTTGAGGAAAAAATCAATATTTATAAAATCATTTAAATCTTTCTCACAGTACAGTGTTACTTCTAATAGCAATTCTCCAGCATGTTAGCATCATGTCCCAAGCTTATCTAAGCTGTTTTCATGCACCCTTGCTTTCAGTTGTGCTGCAAATGATATTCCACTAGCAGTGAAATGAATATTAAATCCCAATAATACACAGGAATAGAAAATCTAGGGGAACATTTAGGTTGTGAACTCAGGATGGAATGGTAAAATTTAAATTTCTCATATCTAGTTCTCAGGGAATAAAACAGCTTTTTAATGACTTTTATCCTCATTACTTGCGTTATGTCACTGATTCTTTTATTGTACAATTAAAGGAAAATTAAAAAATATAGTCATATTTTTTCATGACTTTTATCACTAGCTTTGTCATGTATGCATCATAAACACTGACTTGTGTGCATGCACTTTACTTATTTCTTCTCATGCTCGTGGCTTGTTTTCTAGCTGGAAATGACATAAAATCAAACTAAAACGAATAACTGCATTAGCAGTTGGGTGAAAATCTTTCTCTTAAGGAAAAAATGGAAGATGAAGAGCATACTAGGGAGCAAGTTACTGAGAAACACTTCAGAGTTTTGTCCTTCACCTATACCAAATCCAGATAAACTGTTTTCTTGTGACTTTTTGATCAGAATATCTGTATCTTTATTTACAATTAGATATTTTCTTCTTAGAATACTTGTTAATTAGTTCATCTCGCAAACAGTATGTGAAAAAAATTATGTTGTTATAAACTCTTTTCAGAAGTTTTATTTAAGCAAAATTTAAGCCAACTTTATAGGATAAAGAAAGGAATAGCTTTCTGGGCCTAAAACATTCCTAAGGTAAATTTGTATATCAGACATTATGAAACAGGACTATTTAGCAAGCAGACTAACACTACAGATTTGATCACAAAAAAAGTTTTGCCCAGGCCTTGTGAAAAGTCCTAAGTATGGAAAATCTGAACTATTCTTGCAGGAAATTCTGTATTTCTTGCCGTTATCCATGCTGTGGAAAGAACATCTATAATGCACCATTTACCATCTGTGAAAGCAGAGAACAATTCCAGTCTGTCATTTGGGGTTGAGGATTACTAACTGATTTTTGAGTCTGGCCTTCAGTTAAAAAATAATAATAATAGCTTTGTGGTAGAATGTCCTTAGAGAACAGCACAAGGAGTTTTTTATCTTACTTTTGAATGTTTTCACGAAGCTTGGAACAAACTGAAGGATGATGAAGAGTTGACTGAGGCAAATATATGGTACATATGCAAGATGGTATTGTTAGGAAATTCTTGGAATGTAGATCATTGGGAAGTCCTTAGAGATCTATCCTGGACCATTTTCATCTGTTCATTTCTGTTATTCTAGCTTGCCTGTTTCCTAAGGTTCTTCATTCCCATTAATGAACTGTTGTTTGAAATTCTACTATTTCCAGTGTCAGAATTCACAAACAGCTTGTCGTGTTTCCTCATCTTCCCTCGTGTTTTTCAGTTGGATACACTGAGAAGACATCTACTTCTCTCATCATTAGAACAACAGCTAAAATGAACAAAGTCAGGGAATCCCATCCTGGTCCTGTGAACCTTTGTTGAACTCCTTGTGATGGAGTCTGGAATAAAGGGCATACAAAGGAATATAGCTAATCACACCCTAGGTAGATTTCAAGGCTTCTATAGAAAATATGAGTTATATTCTTCACTGAAACATACAAGCAGTAGACTGTGATTTAAGAGAGATTTCACTTACATTCAGTTCAGACGTCACTGAATTTCTATTTTGGAAATCATTCTGAAGCCTAAAAGATGCTGCTACAGAGTGCTAATACATTTCCCCATTTCCACCATGAGCAAATACCTCATAAGAGAGATAGCATCAAAACCATTAGTAAATGATTCAGTGAGCAACAGAACTAATAAAGTTTAGTTTCTGCTGGATTTGTTTTTCACTGTTGGTATCAGTTTCTGATCAAAGCTTATCCCACTGTTGGGTAATTTAAATGGTCTCATGTTTAAATTTTAGATATCAGAAAATGTGAAAATACCAGGATGCAGCTTTTTAGGGATATTTATGGATTCTATCTTCTCTACACAATTGTTCACTTCTGCCCTGTTCCAGATTTCTGGAATTCAGTAATTTTTTAGACAACTGTACTGTGTCAGATTTAGTTGGAATCAACCATTTCACTCAAAGTTATTCTAGAAAACTCAATTTTGAAAGTAAAGTTTATTTGCTTGTGGTTACATAAGTCCAGGCCTAGAACTGAACTTACTAGACTCCATCCTTCCATTTATTTTCCAACATTACTGCCATCTTCTTTATTATTAGTTTTAGTTTTTATGTAGCAGTTTCACATAACAGTGTTCCTAATATATACTGCTTTACTGAGCTGTCAGGTATATTTTATGCAAGAGTACAAGATGGTCCTCCAGTAGTTGGTGAAGTGAGCTCGGGTTTAGGAGGATGGAATTTTCATTTCATTTCATTTCATTTAATAGCAGTCTGTGAATGATCCTATGACTTCCCTAACATCACTCAGGTCAGATTTATAAAGCTTGAGAGATGTTGATAAGTCTTTTGTAAAACGTCTTCATAAAGGCATGAGAAAAGAAGGTAGATGTCTAACATTAGAAATTTAGAAATGTCTTAGAATTCTTTTCCATTCTTAGTTGAGAAAATTAGCTATGAAAATTTTCCTCTTAAAGGAGGTGTAGTTTTTTTCTTCCTATTTCAAAGACCACAATGACAATCTGTTATTATTATGAGAACACATCAGTTTCTAAGAAATGTTTGCTTCATTTTGTTATATTCTAATTCCATTTGTAAAGCGTATCACAGACAATAAAGAAGTCTGCCTAGCTGTCTTTAGTTTTAGAAGTTAAGGTAGCCCTTTATCTTAATTATCCTATTATTTTTATAGATAGGTTAGACATACCAAGCTTCTGACGTACTTGCTAGAAATCTATATTTCAGGATTAATTTTATAATGAGCAGTGAGTAAACACAGTTGGCAAAATATTTCCAAAGAATACCTTCTCAAATTGTTTGAATTTCTTAGAAGAGTTGTAACATTAGTTTCCTACAAAATATGAGGTAAAACAAGAAAATGCTGCTCAGTTATTCTTATTAATTTTCTTATTCAGAAATAATTCCTAGACATAAAGAATGACTCAACCACATAATATGTAACTGTTGGAAACTTCTATAAGAAAATCTAATGTCTCAAGTCATTTCGTAATTAGAGAAGCTTAGAAAATGAGAGAGCGCAGAAGCTTCTATGATTATGCTGCTTAATACAGTTATTTGACTGATTACTATCTTCATCTGTGATTCTAAATACACCTTCTAGAAAATATATGTGTTTTCTTTCATATTTTTAATATTCTCTAAACAAATCTTTAATCTTTGTCTTGTCTTGCTGTTTTCTCTTCTTTTCTACTTTAGCCTGTTCTGCAAACTAGCTGCTCTTGTTAGACATAGGATCTCAATTTTTGGTAAGTTGTTAAGAAGGATCTTGATAAAGTTAAAAATTTGGAGAATATCCAACAGTTACTTCTAAAATCACATGCTTATGTAGTTACTTCTTTTTTGCTTTTCAAGATTCATCATACGCTAATTGGTTTGATTTCCATCATCCAACAGTTGAATCTGATAAGTTAATTTCTTGTTAGGCTAGGGGGATGTAGGGAAATACAACATACCTGTTTCAGAGGTAATGGTAAAAAAAAAAAAAAAAAAGTAACAAAGAAATGTAGACACCACAAGATGCAAAGCTTGGAATACTGCAGAGTCAAGTGATGAAAATGAAACCTAAGTAGACTCTAGTTACTCTTTTGATTTGTTTTTTACAAATGCACTTTAAAAAAAAAAAAAAAGAAGAAAAAAAGAAGAAGAAAGTTTTGGAACCAGTTGTAACTCTCCCTGCAGTGACATGGGGCAGGAGATATATTCCATGTCTTATTTAACCTGCATATTTTCAATAGTGATATTTGGGATCATTAGATTATCCTACATTCTCTGTTATTGTAATCTCACAGTCTTTCTCTCCAAACAGGTAGTGATTCTACAA
Source organism: Pavo muticus (assembly GCA_016647715.1). Taxonomy (NCBI): domain Eukaryota; kingdom Metazoa; phylum Chordata; class Aves; order Galliformes; family Phasianidae; genus Pavo; species Pavo muticus. The sequence continues at coordinate 775,579 of JACDJE010000342.1, forward strand.
CAATGGTGAGCTGCCTGCACATCTTAGCTCAGTCTCTGGACACTCGGTAAGTTGTAAATTTTCATAACAATTACAAACTATATAGATGTAGCACAGCTTTTCAAGGGCAGTTAGATTTTCCCTTGTTATTTTTCAGAACTGTTATGAAATCAGGATCTGAGCTGGTTAAAGCTGGATTGCGTGCTTTTTTTGAAAATGCAGCTGAAGATCTGGAAAAAACTTCAGAAAATCTTAAACTTGGAAAATTTACCCATTCACGAACACAAATCAAAGGTGTTTCACAGAATATCAATTATACTACAGTAGCATTGCTACCTGTCTTGACATCAATTTTTGAGCATATTTCACAGTATCATTTTGGAGTTGATTTACTTTGTAAGTACTTTATTTAATTTTGAACTTTATTATGTTACAATAATACAAACACCTTTTTAACAATTAATGACTCAAGTTTCCCACAGAAGATAAGTTTGCTTAATTTTGTTATATTTTTTTTGCCTTATTAAAGGAGACAACTCTCATTTTTATTCCTTATGCTTTTGTTTCCGTATGTTAGAAAAACATTTTTTTCTTCATTATTTTATTTTAAAGTTTCCATGATTTTTTTTCTGTATTTTAGTTTTAAAATTCCTTGCAATGCAGCAATATGTTGTTCCAAAGTTTCTTATATATATTTAAGATCACAGCTCCAGACCTGAAGATGATTAAAAGATGGAAAGCAATGAAAAAGCTTCAAGAAGGTGGGGAGGCTCTAGATCACATTCCTAGAGGTTACGCTCATAGGCTGTTGTGCTTTAGATTGAAATTATGTTCTACAAACGTGATAATCTGCACTATTTTATTAACAAATATCTGCTGGCCTCTTGGAATATCTGATGATCTGTCATTGTTTTTATATTTAGAAAGTAGTGATTAGCTGAATAAATACTTATTATCTGCTTCTTATTTTTCTCTAGTGGGTGATGTACAAGTTTCATGTTACAGAATTCTTTGTAGCCTCTATTCCCTCGGGACTGGGAAGAACATCTATGTTGAAAGGTATTGAGTGAAAAACTCAGCACGTGAAAATCTTTTTTTTTTTTTTTTTTTTTTTTTAAATTAGGAACATATTCTTAATGTACTAAAGCAGTTTGAATGAAAAGTGAATCAGAAACAGTTCGAAAATGTTTAATATTCCATTTAGGTTTAATGTAGTGGCCTGTATCTTAGAGTTCAGTTTTACACAGAGAAATGCCTGACTGAACAAAAGCCAAACAACTCATCCTGCATATTGTGGTTTATCTGCAGGGACTTCAGTTTAACCACAGTGAAAGCTAACTTTTTCCATGGGCCATTATTAAGCTTCCCAAAGTTTGGTTACTGCATGTTACCAGACGTGCTGCTGTAATAAGTTGGTTGAGGAATTAATGTCTGTCTCAGGCATGACTCTAAACAGAGTTCTCAGAATAAGTGTCTAGATCATAAAATCCTTAGCACAGGTAGAGCTTCTGACAGCCTTTAACTCTACAAAGGAAACCCATTTACCAGTTACTTGCATTTTTTTTAAATGTGAGTATTAAAATTTGAAAAATCTAGTGGCTATGATATGCTCCAAAACTGGAATTTTAGACCTTCTTCCATTAGAAGAGGGTTATATCCATAGGTACTGCCTCAAAAAAGGGGACGCTAATGGCTGGTCTGTCACAAGACAGAAGCAGAGGTAACCACTGATGCTTCCTTACACTTCTGAAGGCTTTTGTTTAGGCACTTTACATGATCATATAATCAAAAGTTTAAAATTCACAGAGTCTGAGAGACACCAAGGAAATTCAGCTCTATAGTCTGGTTAGAAGAACGTTTACCTGCATTTACCTAATAATGCTGGTCTTCATTTCCTTCTGTCAAGAGTTTATTCAGCAATTCTTTCATGCAAAATGCAAGGACTTTCTGTAGGACAATTCATTTTCCCCACCCTGCATGCATGTTCCTGTGTGAAAAAGATATTCTCACATATATGCACACATTCAGTTGCTTATACATCCATTACAAAGCTGGGCTCTTTTTTTTCCTTCTAGACTTGAAAATCTTAAATACGCTTTGACACAGATCTTGTGGTCAAGATAGGTAGTGCCTCACTCTTACTGTAACTAGGAGTCAGGGTGACCTCACAGGAATTAGAAGATTATTGTGTTTGAGTTGCTTTTTGATAGGAAGAGCTCACAGTGCAGCCCTCTACTTCGTTGGCCACAAACACTGGATAGTTGCATTAGAAATGGGTGTAGAATCACTTACACCAGTTGCCTTCTTAGAAGAGTCTCAGATCAAATATATCTCAGGAAATGAGTTAGTCTCCTAAACTTTCACTAGACTCACTCAGAACCATAAAATAAGGTTGTAGGCAGGCATCAGTGTCTAGGTGGGTGGCACGATTTCAAACACTGCTCAGTATTTCAGTAAAACTTGTGTGAGTTGTTGAGCTGACTTAAACTGTTACTGAAACTAAGCAGCGCTCAGCTTTAGTACTCGATGATCTCTGGAGGTCCCTTCCAACCCCTATGATTCTGTGATTCTGTGATTCAGGTCAGATAACAAGTAATGTTTTTTTGAAATGAAAGAATCTTAGAAGGCATGTTATTCCTTGAAGTTGAATAATGTAGTGACTTGTTCCATTTGGTATATTTATATATAAGCATATGCTTACAAAAATTATTTTATGCCATTGTCCCTCAGAACATCTCTAGCTAAACAGCACTCCTGAGAATTTTCAATTCTCACAGCTATTCCACACACACAGTATATACATATAAACTAACTCATTTCTCAGGCACCCTCATCTATACATTTCCACCCCCTTTTTTTTTTTTTTTTCTGGTAAATAGTATCTATGCAGCTATATGATGATGATGTTTTGTTGTTGGTAGTGTGTCTTGGTTAGATTTATTTTTGTGCTGAGGTTTATTTTCAGCTGGTTCCTGTACCAGTAAATTTTGTTCATGTGAGATATAAAATTTTTCAAAATTGTCAAAATATTTTGTGTATTAGAATGATAAACTATATTAGCAATAAATGTTACTGCAGTTCTATAATATGCTAGAAACTGGAAGCCTAGTGAAAGTCTTTTCTTCTCTGATAACTTTTAGTATCTGTCATATACAGGCAACGTCCTGCACTTGGTGAGTGCTTAGCATCTCTTGCAGCAGCCATTCCGGTAGCATTCCTTGAACCTTCTCTCAACCACTACAACCCCATTATCTGTCTTCAACACAAAAAGTGCAAGAGAAAGAGCAAGTAAGTACTATTCCTCAGTGGGGGAAGGAGGGGAGGAAAGCTGTTTACTCCTATCTAAATATTAGAAACAAATTGTAATAATTAAAAAAAAAAAAAAAAAAAAGGACAAAATTCCTATCATTGCTGAAAGATTACTTGTCATTTTAACCTTACCCTGTTTTGTTAAGACTGTTAACATTGTTCCCTTTCCTCTAGCAGATGTCAATTTTTTTTATTTATGTGAACAGGAAAAATATCATTCCTGCTTAGTTGTCCTACCAGTACTCTAATGCAGTTCTACATAGGGAAGTTCTGACAGAATGTGACTCTGATTCCATGTAACCTTAAGGAACACATGTCTTTTTACATAGTTTTTCTTCACATGCTTCTATCCCACTTAGTCTTGACAGGTTCCAATATCTATCTCAAGTGGGAGACAGATGTGTGCAGAGTTTGTAAACAAGGCATACTTGAGTTTTAATTTTACCCATAATCTTAAACTGTTTGCTATATTAATCAAAACTGGTTTCTATGCTGAAATAGAGAAAAACTGTTATTTGTATTTTGGATTTAAACATAAATGAATGGTTCCCCCCGTGATTTGTTAATTAACCTTTTCATATTCTACCCTTTCCTTTTCTGCCTGCAGTTTTAGGTATGCCTGATACAGTAGAGGAGATGTGTCCAGAGATCCCTCAGCTGGATGGACTAATTAAGGAAATTAATAATTTAGCAGAGTCTGGAGCAAGGTATACTGAAATGCCTCATGTAATTGAGGTTATCTTACCTATGCTGTGCAACTATTTGTCCTACTGGTGGGAACGAGGGTCTGAAAGTGTTCCTGAAAGTGCTGGGCCTTGCTGTACAATGATAACATCTGAGCATCTGAGCATCATTCTGGGAAATATTCTGAAAATCATTAACAACAATCTGGGAATAGATGAAGCATCTTGGATGAAAAGAATTGCAGGTACTGTAAATATTTCTAAAGCGTATTTGTATCCAATAATATGTAATTACTGAATTATAATTTACCATATTACCCTATGATACAATATATATTTTTTAATAAAAGTAGAAGGATGATTAGGTCAAAAGCAGATAAGGAACAATAATAACTGGGTTTTTTTTTTTAGTTCAATATTATTTTTATGTATGTACTGTAGCCACACTGTAAGAAGAGAGATATAGTGTAATTCTTGCAAGAATTTTTTACTCTAGTGAGCTGCATTATATTATTAGCATTTTAGCTTGCTGAAGTAAATAAAACGGAATTTTTTGCCTATTGTTTTNAAAAGCTATTTTATTGAGGACTCTTTGTCTCAATCTCAATTATATTGACGTTTTGACCAGGTTAGAGAGATGTGACTTGCCAAAACTATGCTAGTTAAATTACCCTGTTAGCCAAAACTATCCTGGGGTGCGTCACATCAAGCATAGCACGGTTAGTTGAGGGAAGGGATTATCCTACTCTGCTCTGTGCTGGTGCAACATCATCTCGAGTTTTGGACACCACAGTATATGAAGGCTAGTAGAGAGCATCCAAAGGAGAGCTACAGAGATGGTGAAGGGCCTGGAAGCAAGATGTATGAGGAACAGATGATGTTCCTTGCTTTGTTCAGCCCAAAGAAAACTGAAGGGAGCCCCCTTAACAGCTTTCTTATGAGGGGAGCAAAAGGGCATCTGATCTCTGATCTGACCTCAGGGATCTCTGATTCTATGATTCTGTGACAGGACCCGAGGGGACAGCATGGAGCATCATCTGGTGAGAATCAGGTTGGTGTTAGGAAAAGGTTCTTCATCAGAAAATAGTCAAGCACTGGAACAGGCTTCCCAGGGCAATGGTCATGGCACAAAGCCTGATGGATTTCAAGAATGATTTGAACAACACCCACAGAAATATAGTATTTTTTGGGGGTGGTGACATATGCAGTCAGGAGTTGGACATGATTATCCCTTCCAAGTTAAGATATTCTATGGTTCTGTGTTATAATAGTGAAATATATAATCTGAATTCTCAGTAACTGGCTTTTAATCTCTCAGTACGCATGGTTGAGAAAGCGGTATTCATAATTTAATTAATAGTTTCACCATGCTTTAGAAATACATGGAGCACTATGACCTTGTTTTTTTGTAACTACAGAGGATTCACATTAATGCAATTAGAAGTATCAATTGTAAATTAATCATAAGATCAAATATATTTTTATGTATAGTTTATGCTCAACCTATCATCAGCAAAGCCAGACCTGATCTGCTGAAAACTCACTTTATTCCAACACTGGAGAAATTGAAGAAGAAAGCTATAAAGATTGTGATGGAAGAGGAGCAACTGAGAGCAGACAGTAAAAGTGACACTCAAGAAGCTGAGCTACTTATTCTCGATGAGTTTGCTGTTCTTTGTAGAGACCTCTATGCCTTCTATCCAATGCTGATACGTTATGTAGACAACAACAGGTAAACTAATAATTGAACTCAATAATTAAACAACCCAATGTTATTACACAAGAGTATGCCTTTCAGAAACAAAAACATGGCTAAAGCTCTTTAACAATGAGGGGGCAAAAAGCTATTTTGCTTCAATTGAATCACTGTATGTATAGATAATGCCATAATTCTTCTTTTATGCGTGTCTTTTTTTCTAAGAATGTGATAAAAGCATCTGGATAATACCGTATTGCCTTTGGGCTGACTAGAAGATTTTCTACTCAACAATTTACTTAAAGATTATTCTGTGTCTACACTTTCTCTCTTCTTTGCCCCAGAATGTGCCCCCAAGATCCTCTTCAGAAGAGTACCTGAAATATCTGTGTTATCTAAGTATCTACAGTATCTTAATACTATCCTTAACAACACTATTCTAAAGTACACAGTCAGTATTCACTTACATTTTTCTAGGTGCCAGTACCTAACAGGATAATTAGAAGCATTATTAATTGCAGGCTTGTTCATTTATGCTGTGAACCAATTTTCAACAAAAATTATTTACTAATTCTAGATGAACTAGACTTTACTAATTCAGACCTTGATGACAAGGGAACACTTAATTTTTAAAAACACAGACTTCACTTGGCTGTCTGGAAATCCGACTACAGAGTTGGATGAGGATGGAGTTAATGAGGATATTATAAGGTAATAATTCCTTTCATGGAGGCTATCAGATGCCCATATATTTATGGGCATGTTAGTGCTCTTTGACTTAGAGAGAGCTGCATCTGTTAGTTAACTTTCCCAGGTTTTCTGAGCATCTGAGTGCAGACGGATCCAGAACAAGGTTGTATTAGTTCGTGGAGTAGAAACAAAAAACATTAAAGCAGACACTCCTTACAGTTCTATCCACTCATTCAAATCCTTTAACTCTTCATCTTCACCCCATTATAGTGTTATTTTTTTGATCAACACAAGGTTTTGATTAAAAAGAAAAAAAAGTTTTAGTATGAAATGGAAAAAAAAAAAAAAGAAAAAAACAGGAAAAAAAAGAGAGAAATACTCAGAGTTTTCAGCAAGGTTTGTTTTCTAGTTCTGTTCACAGAATGCACAAAAATGTGCTGTCACCAGAGGGAGGGTGACAGGCAAAAATAAGTATCCAAGAACTAGGGTTTTTGTTGGAGACTAGTTAAGCTGCCAATAAAAATCATCTCTGTGGTTGTGGGAATGGAAAATTGCAGCGATTAAGTTCCATGATTAACTACACAAAAGTGACCCAATCTCTTAAACAGAAAAATATCTATTATTAAAATTCTCATTTTAAACTTCTCAATTTTATTTTCTTTTGTTTCTTTTAATCAGAGCCAACTGGCTAAAGAAACCAGATGCAGATTCTGATGAACTGTTTCGAATGGTAGCTGAAGTTTTTATCCTGTGGTGCAAATCACATGTAAGATAAGATGTATACTTTTTCCCCCAATTCATTATATCCATAAATCTAAATGAAGTACATGCGGATGAATGGAATCGGTAGTTATTTGTTTATTTATTTATTTATAGAATTTCAAAAGAGAAGAACAAAATTTTGTCATTCAGAATGAAATCAACAATTTGGCATTTTTAACAGGAGATACCAAGAGCAAGATGTCTAAAGTAAGTTAACAATTTTTGGATCAATTCAATCTTTCGCCATACATTTAATATGTTAGAAGAAGCCTCTGAAAATCTGCTTAGAATGCTGCTTCTTGGCTGATGGAAGAAACAAAACATAGTGTTGCTCATTGATGACTGACGTGGAAACAGATATGCACAACATAGGTTAAGTGTCTTAGAATTAGTTATTAAATATCTGCTAAATTTTCCAAGACAGAAGATTAAAACATAGCACTTGATTTGAAGTAGCTACACATGTAAGAGAACACAGCTTGTAATATAGGTTGTTGGTCCTTTAAAAAATAAAAACAGAATATTTTGTAAAATAAGTAAAGAAGTATTGACTGCCTGAACTTTTTCTTGTGAATTTCAGTATTGTTCTATCAGTTTTGATGGGAGGAGTGCTGTATTTGCCTTTAAGTCTTTATTCATATATACAGGGTGCCATATGTGCACTGTTTTTCTTGTTTCTTCTTAATGACCATGTTCATTTCTTTTTTACTCATTTTCAATATGATAAGATGCTGACATGATGATGGGAAAATGCATTTGTTACCTTCATAATAGAGAAAATGCCAAGGTAAAAAGTGTCTCTGACATTAGCTGAGGAAGACTGCCATACTCATAACAAGATTCACAAGTCAGTTGAAAACTAATTCCAAATTAGTGTTGGTAAACATAGCAAAGAACCTTTTCTTTTATTCATATCTATAATGTGCTTATTATTATGCTAACCCTCTTATGAAAGTATTCCAGAGAAGGAGTAAGTTTTACTGTTTTGTATTTCTGTATATTTTGATTCTGTCTGTAACTGAGCTACCACATAAGTCCAACTTTATATAATACAGAGCCAGAAAAAAAAGTCTCATTGAATTTTTAAAAATTCTCTTGAAAAACCTCTTCGCTGCTTTTCTACATTTTGAAACCTGGTTCAGGCAAATGTTGTTGGAAAATTTACAGCTAAACATATCAGATCTTCTTCTCATTGTTAGATCGCAAATGACACTGAACAGCTGTTCTCAAACTATGTAGAGAATTCTGTATTTGGAGGAAAGGAAATATTTAATGCATTATCTTGTTTTCAATATACAGCTCCAAGGAACTGTAAGATAGAAGTGAGGTATCTGTATAATCCTCATTAGTGAGGCAAGTACTAGTAGGCAAATTCCAGGCTATGTGATGTTAATCACATGCTAACACAAAACTCTGTAATATGACACTTGATAAGTATACATACAATACATGTATTTTGACATTTTTATGTTAGAATTGGTCTGAGGAGATAAGAATGAGATCTAGTTTTTTTAATTTCAATTCATGGTAAATTAGAATCAGATAATTAATATTTAATCTAAATTGAGTTTCACAGCAGTATTGGTAACATGACATAAACTGTTATCATACTTCAGTCAGTCTTGCATGGCAGGAACGACGAAACAAATCAGCAAAAAAAAACCCCAAACCAGTAACAGTATCCCTCATAATGTTTTGATTTTGATAAAAATCAGAGGAATACAGCATCAAGAATTTAAATAACTCATATTTGAAAGGCTTTGGTTTTGAGATTAGATATTCAAATACCGGTTGTGTATATTTTAAGTAACATATTTTCATACATGTAGATTTAGATGACTGTGTAAACGCGCTTTTCTTTGTTTGAGTACAGAAACACATGGAGATTATACATTTTTTTTTTACATCCATATACATTTTTATAAGTATACTAATGTACAATGATGGTGTTCAAGGATGTTACACGTGGTTATTGCTAATATAGGTGCAGAAATAGAACACAGTATTATTGGGTATTTTGCTAAAATGGTAGCATAGCTGCACGAGTGATTGCAGAACAATTGATCATTTAGGCATTTTTTTTTCATAATGATGTAAATGCCATGGTACAATACATGAGGCATCATTTAGATACATTGTATTGGTTTTATATATATGGTTTCTAATCAGGAAATTGATAACATTTTATAATATATCAAGAAAGTGTTCTTAAACACCAGTGCATTTATTAATGCACAAGTTTAGATCTGAATATTTTTTTTTAGACTCTGGAATTTAGAATGAGCAAGAAAATACCTTAATATACTGATATACCTATACTGATATATTCATAGGGTAATCAAAAGTACACATCATGTTAGAGGAATAGTGTATTTTATAATTCTCTGCTTGAATACTGACAGTTTAGAAAGTTACTACTTTGTGTATGACAACGGAATAATTAGCACTTTCCCCTTATTAGCAGTTCCTCTTTGCTCACATTATGTTTAATACTGCAATTATATAAAGTATTTATCTGGCATGAGAATGTATAGATAAATGTGAACATGAATTTTGGTAGTGGCAATCAGTCCAAGAAACAACAGTTTAGTCTCTTAAAGGAGAAAGATCTATGCTGATCTCAGACTGCTTTAAGCAAGTCTGCCTTACAGCAGAGACATAACAAGCTTTTTATAAGATTTAGGATACTGTAATGATAGTAATATGGGATATATCACGCATGGAAGGTTCTATATCTTCATATGCCATATGCAGAAAAAAAGGTGCAGAGAGTGAACAAATGAGTATTACATTATTTTTCCAAAGCTAATAACAGTGGTGCACAATTAAAACAAAATAATAATAATAAAAAAAATACAGTACCATTGTGTTTTCATGATACTAAACTTGTAAATATTTTCTCAAATAAACATAATAACAGCTGAGAAAGTTTTTTAATCTTTCTTTTCTAAAAAAATGGCAGCAGAGTGCTCGGAGGGGAATGGTAAGTTAGAGAACTTTCAGACTGAGAGAGACTGGTAACACAGACTGCATTGAAATAAGTGTTGAAATGGAGAATTTGAACGCATTCTTTTCAGCCACTAACCTGTTCATTTGGTTGTTTTTTGTTTGACTTTTTTTTTCAAAGCTTTCATGGATTTCTGGATAAAATGGCATTTTTATTAAGTTGTAATAGTTCCCTATATTGTTTTATAGTTAATTGGGATGAAAGACTAAATGTTGACATTCACTTTCACACATTAAATGTGTAATACCTACGTGGGCAATTTTTATGTGTAAGCTTTGGAATCTTAAATGAATGTGTGGCTGTATATACTTCAGTTACCAAGCACTTGGAAATCCTAATGAAGTTTTATTTTATCAACCTTCACTATTAATTTGTATCTTCTTTTAAAAAGTCTTTGGATAGGCCTATTACAGAAGTCTGAGTCAAATAATTCAAGTTTGTATACGAAACTGCATTGTGGTTGTGCCCATTTGTAATATGCAATGCATGTTATCTGCAAATTTGTGATTATTGGAGAATTTCATACTAGGGTTTTCTGCAAGAATTTGAGATCTATTCTTTGAGAACATTTCCTTTAGTTATACTGTGGTAGATTGTGAATGGATTACTTTTATGGTCATTTCAAATAAATTAAATTAACATCTTGTTTTTACTTATAGTTAGTATGTATCTGATGAGCAATGTCTGTGCAGAATCTACATATTTCACACATTTTCAGTTAAAATTTATTTTTCTGAGTATAGTATTGAAAATTCTAAGATGCTTAATGCTTAATTTGATTATTAGTCTGTTGTTCTTCACTTGCAGGTGATCTTCTTTATTATGTGACATAAACATAGTGGGATATAAAAGACATTTTAATAATAGCTTGACTTCAGAGTTTTGAAACCAAAAAGGAAACTTGTTTGGTTTATGAGTTATTTTTGTTTTTAAACTGAAGTTTCCTATAGTATTTTCCCATACCCAGTCAAGGATTATTTTACGTAATAACTAATTTTTTTAATTTTTGTGCTGTTTTACTGTAACAAGGTAGTCTTGTTATCTTTCTGAGATTACATGACACAGCGATAACCTAGCTTTAGTTGAGAATACATGGTTTATTTAACTGTATATATGTATGTTATTAACATAACACAGGAAAAAAAAGCATACCGTATGAGTTACACCTAAGTTTACGAAAGTGCTCTCAAAATGGGAATTGCTGAGAGATATGAGCTTAACTCAAGTTTTCTCTCAGGCTATCTACAAGACAGTAACATTCTACACAGTGGAAAAAATGTGTATATAAATGAAATGTCGCATCTTCACAGTGGTGTTTGTGGGACGGGGGGGGGGGGGGGGGGGGGAGGAAAGGGTTATATTGGTGAAATATTTTTCATTATTGTGTTATCTAGAATTCTGACGACATGGCTCTTTTCAACAATACTGGGAAAAGATGCAATGATTACATATTGTTATGATTAATTACTAGATGTGCAAATGTTAGTGCATAATGTCATGCTGAATAGCAAGACAAATTTAGAAATTCAATCATTTATTAACAACTAAGCTGAATAAAAATTATTTCATTAAGGCCTCATTTGATTATAAATGCACAGTTCGTTTATTTTTAGCTACAAATTTACAATATTTATTGTCCTAGTAGAGCTGAATAAGTTTATTACTAACCTGTAAATTGTCATATTTTCATCTCTTTTACTTATGTTTTTCCCTTTATTTTTCTTTCATACAGGCCATGCAAGTAAAGGTACAGGTCAAAGTGCATGATGTGTCTTTGTTTTAGCTTTAGAGATGATCAGGCTCCAAGCATTCTTTCCATTGATCATGGAAGCAGTGGCGTCACAAATTTGAAGGCCCCAGTCCCATAAATTATCTTAAAGTGGCAATATTTGACCAGAGCAGCTGAAATTCCCTTTAGAACACCCAGATGTTTATTTACTATAAAATGTAGCAAAGTTACATTTTTTAATTTAGATGTACATTCCCCCTCTGCTGTCTTTCTGCATTCTGTTTTGTTTTTGGTTTGGTTTTCATTGTGTTTTTTTTTCTATTATATTGAAGCAGACATTGTAAAAATGATGCCTAAGTAGAGTTATCAGAAACATATATCTGGCTTACGATATTCAAGAAAAATACATGGGAGAAACATACTATAACTGGTACCATGTCTACAGATGAATAGAGGATTGCATTAGAATGAATTTAAGTCCAATTAGATACAAAGTTCAAATACCACCTTTTGCCAAAATTTAAATAATTCTTCGTAATCATGTGAGGTGCAAGGATGCTTTTGAGTAATCCTTGTATTCAAGACTTCCTTAGTCTCTAATGAACCACAGTTCATCTTTGCATCATTCATATCAACTTTTTAAATAAATTTTTATAATACAGATGAATACTTTTCAGCTTACGGTGTGCTCTTCGTTAGTGATGCATAATCAAGAGTAAAGTGGATCCCTTAACATCCATTTGAATGGCTTCCCCTTTCATCTTTCCCTTCACCCTATGCCCTGAGAAGCAGAAGCCCTGATGGTGATTTTAAAGAGTTCTTAATTAACTGAACTGCAAGCCTAAGTTAAAATTGAGCCATTGTGGTAAATAGTCCTGATTCTGATCTTGGATTTTGTCAAGCTTTCCCATAACTTTATTGTTATTTATGTTTCTCTTTGTGACTCTACTTAAACATTTATCGGAAAGATTTGCAAACAGACAGCAGAATATGATGGCAAAGGCAGAATGGATCTTTTTTTTTTTCATGTTTTAAAATGTTCAAGTTTTTTTTTCACCTACCTTATTCATACCCAGTTATTAATCTCAAACAAAAATAAGGAAAATTAGATGTGTAAAACGTCCCCAGGCATAAAGATGCAAAAAAAGTAAAACAATCCTTGTCCTTCTTTTCCTCTTTTTTATTTTTAATACATACATGTATATATTTTGGTATTCCTAATTTGAGATGCATAGTGACGCCACTGGAATATAGCAATACATTGTGGGATGTTTGTCTGCTGTCAATGTAGAGTACCAATAATGCCATTACATCATTGCTTTTTCTAAGGCACTTCCACACTTCTAAAAGCAAAGCTTTGAGGCAGAGTACTCTCTTGCAATTGCTAGTTCCTTAAGAAAGGAAGCCATATCCCTTGTGAGTTCCCTCTGACCTGCAAAATGCTCTCAACACCAGCTGCATACACAGGGATTCACCATCTAGAAGACAGAACCTGCCAAAATTTACCACCGAGTAGATTATGTACGGCTACCTTTTTTCCTTTCAGTGATTATTGTGATAATAGTGTGGTAATAATTGATAAATATGAATTGCAATAAATTCTGCTGCATCCTTATTTGGAACACAATATAATAAGCAAACAGTAGCCAGTAAAACTTAATTGACAGAGGGAAAAGGATGTGGAGGGTTAAATGCAAGCATTCGCTGTTTTGTAGTGTTCTATCAGCCTGGAGGCCTAGTCCTGAAATCTTGTCTTAGGCAAAACTCCCCTTGCGTATAGTAGGAGTTTAATCTAGGTACAAAATTCAGAACTGGGCTATTTTTATGTTGTTGTTGTTTACCATATGTTCATTTAATATATGGATCTGTTCTAAAGATTTTGGTTCTCTGTCTTATAAATTAAAAGTTGTGTGAAATATTGTTGTACACTGTCTATTGTAAGAAGATTGGACAAATGTTATTCTGTTGTGTGTTTACTTCTGTGTCTCTTTGTTTTCCTTTTCCTATTATTCATGATCTCCAAAGCTGTAAAAAGGATTAATTTTTTATTCCAGATTTACTTATATTAGCCAAATCCAAAGGACAGTGCTTTTCCTAGAGGCAATGTTTCATTGGCATTTTATTACATTGAATCAAAGTCTTTTAGATAGCAGTATTTTTCATTTGAGGCAAATCAGACAATATTCATTCATTCAGACCCTACTTGTCTGTATCTTTATGTAAGTTTCTAAGAAAAATATAAGCATCTTGAATTCGTCTTTATAGCTTTGCAAAATAATATTGTCTCCAGAGGCTGACCCAGCTTTTAACTCTACAGTTGTTTCTGGTTCGAGAGAGAAAGTACAGAAAATATAGTTAGATTCATATACATGAATTCATAAAAAAACTGTGTTGCTACTATTGAAATATTACTTTTACTGTAATTTCTGCATTGGAGTGTATAAAAAGTATTCCTTTATATTTCCTAGTGAAGACTGTATACTCTTCCTCTAATGCAGCATTTTACATTACATTAGGAACATAGTTTCCTTGGACCATTAGGGGAAGAACGCATTGAAAAAGTGTGTGCTTGGAGAATAATTATATCCATTTACCTTTCTATTATTTATTTAATTTTAATATATTTTATTACAGTCTGGAGGACAAGATCAAGAGAGAAAGAAATCAAAACGCAGAGGGGATTTGTACTCCATACAAACGTCCTTGATTGTAGCTGCACTTAAAAAGATGCTTCCTATCGGCTTGAATATGTGTACTCCAGGAGATCAAGAGCTCATCTCCTTGGCTAAGACTAGATATAGCCATGTAAGTAATAATTGTAATAATTTTTAATGAAGAATAAACACAACTTTAATAACTTAACTTTGAGATGTAAATAACTAAGCAGTTAATATAGTAAAAATGTCAATGCACTGCAAGCAATTACAGCTTCTAATTGCGAAGAATTGTGAAGCAAAGTGGTGTGCACAGACAGCTACCATTGCTTCTATGTCATTTTCCATTTTTATACAATGTACACGTAGATATACATGGGGCAAGTGGACAAGTGACTAGAGTGCAGCCCTGCAGAAAGGGATATAGGGCTTTTGGGTGATGATAAGCTCGATATGAATGAACAATGTGTCCTGGCAACCACAAGGGCCAACCTTATTCTGGGGTGCATTAAGCACAGTAGAGATAACTAGTCAAAAGAAATGACTGTCCAGCAATACTCAGCATTGGTGCAGTATTACCTTCAAGTAATGTGTGCATTTTGGGGCTCAACAGTATAAGGATGTAAAACTATTATGGATATAAACTATAAAACTATGGATATAAAACTATTATGAAGTGCTCAAAGACGGGCAACAAAGATGGGGAAGGGTCTGCAGGGCAAGACATATGAGCTCTCTTGGTTTGTTCAGCCCAGAGAACAAGAGGTAGAGGAGAGGCCTCATTCCTGCCTGGGACTTACTCATGAGGGGGAGCAGAGGGGCAGGCACTGATCTCTTCCCTCTGGTGACAGCAATAGTTTTGTGGTCACAATTAAAGAAAGCCTTCAACCCAAGCCCTTCTTGTAATATATGTACTTTTCAGTATTAAAACAGTAACTGTTTGATGTTGTGCATGGTCTTAAGATGAATCATAATCACAAACTGAAAAATACTTGTACCTTTCTACAGAGAGACACTGATGAAGAAGTCAAAGAGCATATACGTAACAACTTACATTTGCAGGAAAAGGTAATAATAAGAAAAAATCTGTCTTAAAGATGCAGGTGTGGGATAGCACTTTTAAACATGAAAATCGCAATTGTTTATTATGATCTCAGTATTGAAAAACAGAAAGTGAAAAGCTATTTTAAAAATTACTATTTCATCATTTTTCCTTATAATATTTTCATGGCAATAAGTGGTTTCTTGATGGCTTTGGCTGTTATTTTCAAGTTTCAGGAAGTCTTGTAGAAACAGTCAAGTGTAAAGGAAGAAGTAGTTGTAATTTTAATGTTATAATTACTTAAGTCATCTCAATCCAAGAAGAAAATAAAATGAAACTCCTAATAATATACTCTAACAATGAAATTGTATCTCGAAGAAGATATGTATAAAATAAGAAAACCTAGTGTCATCTTGATTGTAAACAATTTGTTTATGTTCCTACTGTTTAGATGCCGAATATATTGTCAAATGTATTATGTTCAAAAATCATGCCTGTTGATCTTAAGTTGTTATCAAAGTAGTTCATTTTTCTTTAGCAGAGAATGGACATCTTGCTATAGATTTGAGCTTATCTAAATTTAAAGTAGACACACTAGGTATTCTAATGTGTTTCTTGGTATTTACTTCTTGAGTGTTGCAAAAAAAAGCCTGAACTGTGGGCTTTTGTTGGCTGTGACTCTTCACCTACTGAAATTCCAGCTGTCTTTAATAAAATCTTTAAAACAGCTTTACACTGTACTGAGTACAGAAGTCCAGTAATCTCAGTG
Source organism: Pavo muticus (assembly GCA_016647715.1). NCBI lineage: Eukaryota > Metazoa > Chordata > Aves > Galliformes > Phasianidae > Pavo > Pavo muticus. The sequence goes on from JACDJE010000342.1 coordinate 791,899, forward strand.
CTAAATGTGCTTTCTTATTTGCAATACAGACATTTCTGTGCACTTTATTTGATTTCATGAAATAAAAACATAGAACCTTACTTGAAAACTGAGTTCAGAATCTAAGGCTACTTTTCTGAACAACCAGCAAATGCGAATTTGGACTAAAAGGGACAGATAAAATGGGTACATCTATAATATTCTTCATTATGCCACGAGGCAGTGGAACAGGCTGCCTAGAGAAGCTGTGGGTGCCACATCTCTGGAGGTGTTCAAGATCGGGTTGGATGGGGCTCTGGGCAGCCTGAGCTGGTGGGTGGCAGCCCTGCCCACGGTAGGTGGGTTAGAACTGCATGGGCTATCAGATCTCTTCCAACACAGCTATTCTATATGGTTCTATAAGACAAACAGTGGTGGTAGTCATATTCACTATCTTCATTCAGCATGTTAAGTATGAAATATGTTGCTTTTTAGTCTGATGATCCAGCTGTGAAATGGCAGTTAAATCTATATAAAGACATTCTGAAGAGTGACGAGCCTCCTGACCCTGAGAAAAATGTGGAACGTGTGCAGAGGATATCAGCTGCTCTGTATCATCTGGATCAGGTATAAATTTACATGTCTATACTCTGCTTGTTTTAAACTAGAATGAGGTTATTACCTTATAGAAATAATTTCCAAATAAGTGAGTGTCATTATTAACATTTCCAGATAAGAGTAATTATTGCACATACATGCACACACACACACACTCGTGTATATATGCAAAGTTTTAAATGACATCTGCTAAGTACCTCAGTTTTGGTCTAGAGAAAACTCAGGACATATTTGCCTCTGCAAATACAATCACATCAAGGAGTCCCATCCATGAGATATTTTCAAGCTTATCTGTATAAATTCAGAGGTACTGTATATAAAGCCCTGAGTATTTTTTTCAAATTACTTAAAAAACAAAAACAAAAAACAAATCTGTTTCCAAATAAAGCAGAACTTTGTGACATTTTCTAACTTGCTAGCTATGTTACTCAGTGGCTAAAAAGAAAACTTCGAATAAAAGGTGAGGAGTTTCTACTGTATATACTAAAAGGTATTTTCCCATAGGTTGAACAACCACTGAGATCAAAGAAAGCTGTTTGGCACAAGCTTCTGTCAAAACAACGCAAAAGAGCTGTTGTTGCTTGTTTTAGAATGGCACCATTATACAACCTACCCAGGTAAATGGCTGAAAGATTTATTTTTCCATAACTTTTGTCTACATTTCTCGGTGGAAATACTACTTGTGTGTATAACTACAAGTTTGCTAGTTGTTTAGCTTGTGTGATAGAGTTTAAGAGACAAAAGTGTTGGTTAGGTATCAGCTAATTCCTCACAGCAGCAAAATACTTGTCTTAAGACAAATAACCAGAGGGGAAAAAGGCCATAGGAATTACACTGCTTCAAAAACAAAATGCTTCATTTTTGTCAGCTGTTATTCTCTATATTCCCCCAACTTTTCTGTGAAAATTATGTTAGAATGTCATTGCTCTTCTGTATCTTTTTTGCCTCTGATTGGTTGTGTTTTAATCTCCTGTGTTTGTATTATTATTATTTANTTTTTTTGTATGGCTTTTCTATTGCATGAATGCTCCATGCTTATATTAGGCAATCTTTAGATGTTATGTCAGAATGTTGCATTAAAGCAGGTACTGGGGCAGAACAGTGCAGAGTGAGATTTTGGACATGCATTTTGCTTGGCTTATTACTTCAGCTGAATGTAGATACCACCAAGTCTGAGAGAAAGTGCATCCCATGCCTACGTCCACCTACTGCTTTAAACCAAGTATTAATACCATGCAGCTTGGTGTCCTTTCCTTTACCCTCTTCCTTTTCAGTACATCTGCTTTATATTCAGATAGAGCCTAAGAACATCACTAATTAGATTTGCTTCTTAACTTCTTTTGCGCTCTTTGACCTTTTGTGTTTAATATTTTTGTGCAGTGATTTATTTACATGCTTAATGTTAGCTAAAGATCTGTAGTTTTGCCACTAATGTACTGAGAACAATGCTAGGTTTGCACAAGACAAAAAACACTACTGTAAAAGTGAAACAATTATGAAAATTAGCAGTTCTAGGTTATAGCAGCTTCTCTAAACTTCCCCATTGCTACCAGGCAGTCCTTATAGAGACAGAGAAAAAGGGAAAGGTTTAAAGACAACACAAAACCAAACCAATTAGGTTTGAAGTACTGACTATATTATTTTTACAAGTTGTCTTTGGAAAAACAAGAGGAACTGGTAGATATTTCAGTATAACATTTTTGTGAGCATTTTTATATCAATATTCTGTATTTATAATTCTTAAACTGTGTAGAATATGTATGAGCACCCAAATGATAAAAACAGTTCATCTTATTTTTGTCTTAAAGATATATATTTAGGATTCTTAAGGTTGATGGAAAATGTGTCAAGAGCTCAAATGGATTATGAATCTAAAAAGCGGGGTTGGTTCTTCTCAAGCTTTGTGGTACATCCGTCCTATGGTGGAGCTTACACCTCATTTTAGTGTGAATGTGAAGCAAGCCTTCAGTCCAGTTATTTCTTCCTTCAGACTCTAAAAATAAACTCTGATAAAACTATTTTTACCAATTTATTTTGGTGTATTTCAAAAAAGGCAAAAGCAAGAGAAATCCTCGATAGATGTAGAACAAAGTTTTAAACTTCATTAGTTTTATAGACATGTTTTTCTAGATAAATCATAGGATTCTGACAGGAAAATAAGGCCATCACACTATTTTACACCTAATTGCAGATATAACTACCTCTGTCATTTAAATTGATAAAGCTGCTAAGACATCTTTGAACCCTAGGGATTTATTTTCAAGTGAAGTGTGATCAATTCTAAGAGCTATGTTTATCCTTTGCACCACAATTTCAAATGAAGTTCTCTTGTATATTTCCTTAGTTTAGTTTTAGCTTTATATTGGGAGTGTTGCTTCTAAATGTGATTATGTATTTAAAGGGCAGTAAGCAAACTGGTTATGATTTTTGCCTAGAAAATGTTGATGTCTTCAATGAATAATGAGTTCTCTTGATAATTTTCTAGAGATTTCTAGTGGCTTTCAAAACAATTTAATGTTAATCTATTTAAAAGTAACTTTATTCAATATGCGTTCTTATATGTATTGTTTTTTAGGAATTCCGATAAAATGTTTCAGCAATTTAAGCATCCATTCAAGTGCAGGTGTTAAATCACAGAAAAATTATTTTAATCTCTTTCACAATTACTCCAAATACTCCATTTTCTGAGAATTACCTCAGGATACAAAAGAAATAGTAGTTGTATTTTAAAACAGTTTTCTTTTTCAAGGATAAAACATCAGTGAAGTTTAGAAATGCTGATTCTTCTGTTCTCTGTTTAATGAATGACTTTGAAAAAGTACCTTATATGATAAATGCATTCTGTAAGATACTTGAATCTATGTTCGCTATCTTAAGAAAAATTGTATGATTTGTCATATTGTCTGTCATCTGTTGTATGCACATAGATACAGCAAAGTTATACATGGCAACATTTCATACAGAGTTAACAAATACATTCTTTCTGACTATTTTATTGAATTTAACTTGTACTTTTGTTGTTAGTTCTTCATTGAAAACCTATATGCTTTTCTTCAGACACAAAATTAGCAATTTCTTCCTGAGCACCTTTCAACGTGTTTGGCTGGAAAAAGTACATGAAAAAACTCAGTATGACAGGCTTATACTCAAGTTAACGGTAATGTAACTTGTGGAGAGCCTCTTCCTTATGCACACACTTATTCCTTCCCAGCCATGATTTATTGTTGCCATAAAACATGAATTTGTACAATTTTCAGAGTAGATTCTGATTGGTCAGTTTTTGAAAACTGATAATAAAAAGGCACCTGTGACAGCAGGAGAGCGCAGAGAGTTGACTATATACCAGTGTCATTATAAAATAAGAATTTATGTGCATAATGTCTCCAGGCAATCCATAATATAATACAGTCAGTTTATATAGTTATTGGCGCAGGATAAAAGTAAATGAAAAGGCTGTGTGGAACAACCTTCAGAATGTCATGTAGAGCACCTCAAAATATTTTTTCCCTTAAACACTATACAAAGATGGAATAGTTTGGCCAATATTACGTGTAGTCTTATTGCAATGAGTTGCATTTTGGGTGGAAAAATTTCTAGTTGAATTAGTTAATACTGTGTAATATCAATCGATATACCTAAGAGTTTTCTAAAATTGTTCTCTTCTAGAGCTTTTATGTATTTCTAATTCATTTATAAGAAAAAAATAAGAAGGTTGTTAGGCAATGGTTGTTCACATATAACATGCTGGAAAGCAGTTCATAATTATTTTGTTCTTCATGGCCAGTGTCTGCCATCTCAATGTGCTAAACGTAGTAAACTAAATTTACATTTAGTAGGTGTATATGTTACCCTCTTATTATCAATTTTTTAAAATATGTGTTTTTCCCATGCTTGTATTGTCACCAATCGCACAATTTCTCTTATAATGTATATTAGCACTCTTGAAGCCTTCAGAAGAAAAAGTTGTGTGTGTGCGTGTGTGTGTATTTAAAAACAAAAGTTCAAAAATATATGCAGATTTGTCATTGAAAGTTAGTTATGTTTTGTGTTTGGTTTCACTGACCAATCAGAGGATCAGAATTGTACAAATACTTACCCTTACTAATCATGAACCATCTAAGCTGTTATACTATGTTCCTTTACCCCTCTTGATCTCACTTTCACAACCCCCCAGGCACCGTTCTATTAACCTCTTCCTCCATGGCTATCAGAACTATTGGATAGAAACAGAGGAATATTCATTTGAGGAGAAACTAGTTCAGGATTTGGCTGTAAGTACTAACATAATTGGGCATATTTTTCAGTGCCCATTTTAGTGTACATTTTATGTATCTATTATGACCTATATTTTATTTTAATATACTGTATACATATGCATAAATTTATAAAGTATGAATTCTTATGCTTCAGAGCATAAGGTCATTTTCTGCTATGGTCAAAGAGACATCCATCCTGTGATGCACAGTGAGATGCATCAAGGTGTTCTATGCCTTCAGTTGAATTATGTGATACTTATTCTTGGGAACAGAAATGGTTTAGATCAACTATCAAACTATATTTGTGATTATGGTAATTCCTATGTTCCTATATGTTATTTACTTTTTTTTTTTTAAAGCTTGACACAGTTGATGCTTTTCCCTTTTTCAATTTTCATTGACGCATAATATTTAACATTTTCAGCTTTGATACAAAACTTTTTGTTGTTGTTGTTTTCTTATTGGTACATCATAAAGAGATGAAAATATATGCAGCCATATTCAGCAAAATTTTGGTTTACATGTGTTCTTGATGGAAGTGCTTGGTAAACTTGAGCATTCTGTCATTTAATATTGATTCTGAAAAACAATTATTTTTCTTTCTTTTCCCCTTCTGTAACCAGCTTGTCTAAACTATTATTGAAGGGCCTTGGTGTTACCTAAACACCATATGTATGAATATATGGCTCCATGGATCACATGAAGATGCATCAGGAGATCCTTCAGTGTTAGCAAAGAAGTTAATATTAGGGTTTTAAGACCGATTAGTATAGAACGTCGTATACTACAGCTATTATATTCTTCCCGTATTCTGAACAATTGAATGGTCATAGTTTTTCCTTCATTTTCTTGCTGCTTTCTGCTGAAGGACAGAATGAGACCATTAATCAAAACTGCAATTACAGTTCTTTCAGTTTTACTTGTAAATTAAACATTTATTAACATAATTACAATAATTTTACAATAATTAAACCCTACTAAAGGGTCACAATACAAGTAAGGTGAAGGTGATACACTGCTCTTTTGTCATTGTAGCTATCTTTTATATCAAACTGACAAGAATGTTTAAAGTTGACAATAAGAGTAGTTCTTATATCAAAGTCACCTAGAACAGACACATGAAAGTAATTTAGCAAACGCCAGCCTGAATAAGATGATTCTGATGATGATGTTAAAAATAGTTCCATTTATTAATTGGTTCTGCTTAAGCTGGACTTCCTTCCACTTCTGGTCTAGTGGAAATATGCACGCAATTTCTGCTGAATAAGGCTTCCCTAAGATTTTCTCTTGTCTTACTCTCAATGCCCTGCAGATGAGAAACTTCTAATGGTATTATCAAATGCAAGCAAATGTATCAGACTTTGTAATTCCTTCCTAGTTAAACAGGCAAATAGTGTTGCAGGCTCTGGTAAGCTGTTGAATAGGGTAACTACTGGAAGTTAATACAAATTAGACAAAACAAAATTACTGAGATCCTTTCTTAAGCTTATAGGCTCATATTTTTTTCTTGATCATGAAGCTTAATTTGTATATTCTGATATAAATCTGTCGAACACAGACGTCTCCAAAAAAAGAGGAAGAAGAAGAGGAAGATACAGAGAAAGAACCACCTGACCCACTTCATCAGATTATCCTCTATTTTAGTCGCAATGCTCTCACAGAGAGAAGGTAAGAAAGAGCCATGTTGAAAAGTGAATTGAGTAAAAACACCCAGAAACTGAATTTCTAGTAACATTACATAAGTGATCTAACATAACTGCAGTTTAGTATTGTCCATGGTGAGTACTTTCTTTTTATTTTTGTTTTTTCTTTGGTTTGTTACTATGAGCAGCCCTTATAGATACAATAGAATTTTACAGTAGAATAATAATGGGATTTCACATAGATGTACGTATGTATGTTTCCACTGATCAAAGTAGTATTTACATATTATCAGCAGTATTATCTTTTTATTACTATGTCATTACATATTTTTAAATATTTTTTCTTTATAGCAAACTGGAAGATGATCCCTTATATATCGCCTATGCTGCTATGATGGCAAAGGTAACTATAATTTCAAGCTCCATCCATCGCTTCACTCAAATAATTCCTAATGCTTTTTAAACATTTTCCTTGTCTCATATGTGGACTGCTCTATACTAGTAATTCCTACATTTTTAATGAAAAAAATGATGTTAAGAGTTATATATGTAATAAGAAATTTCCTACTTTAAAATGATATTATAAAATTCCAGTAAGTGCAATCCTGTTTATATCACTTGGCACAGGACTAACTTGAAAACAAGCTTAACACTATTAGTTGATCCGTGATCCTTTCATAAATTATTTTGGAGTTAGCATTCTGTCAAAAAGAAGTTGACAGTCAGTTTGCAACTTACTGATTACAGCTGATGCTTCCATGTCAGGAGAGTTTGACTACGAAGACAAATATTATGGATTTAAATAGAAAGATTACATGAGAACAGATAACCTACAGTTACGAGTTACATATATAGTTGGAAGTATTCATGTATAAGGGAATATCAGCTTCTTAGTATGTATGGACACAAATATGTAAGGATTACAGGGATCTAAAATCTAACTGGATTTAGTTATTGCTTCAAAAAAAAATCTTGTAATGTTTTTCTTTTTATAATACAAATACTGTTGTAGAAATAGCCATCATCTTTCGTACTAAGCAAAATTTTGTGATTTTTGTTTCTAACATTAAAAGAGCTGTCAGGAAGAAGAGGAGGAGGAGGAGGAAGACAAAGAGAAGACATTTGAGGTGAGAGTTTAAATCTTATTTCTTTCTGATTGTCTAAAGTGAAAGACAGCATTTTAAATATAAGCACTAGAATAAATGAAAGGATAACACAGTGTATACTGAGTAGCTTTACTAGGTTATTCATGTAGAAGAAAGGCAGTGTGAAGGCAGGTAGCCTTCAACATCTTCAGGTTTTTCATCTATATATGCTGTTTGAATCAGTTCCAGTCTGTATTTTATCATTTTTTTTTTCCAAACTTAGGAGAAAGAAATGGAAAAGCAGAGAACTCTTTATCAGCAAGCTCGTTTACATGATCGTGGAGCTGCTGAGATGGTCCTTCAGATGATCAGTGCAAGCAAAGGTAATGCTGAGAGGAGAACTGAAGTACATATTGTAAGCTTATCATGTATAATGCTATACACATACATATGCGTAATGATGTAATACATTACATATATTGTATACAACTTTTTATGTATATGATCTTTATGTAATCTCTGATTTGTACATGATACATAATGCAGCAAAATAAATGTGAATTGCAACTTTGTTAGGTAAAATTTCTGAACTGCCTTTCCGATTGATTAGTTTATAACTGCAAATTTCATTAATGGTACCCTTGTTTTGACAGGTCATACAGGACCCATGGTTGTTGAAACACTTAAACTTGGTATTGCTATTCTAAATGGTGGGAATACAATAGTTCAACAGGTAATGCTTTTCTAACTATTGAGTCTTGCTTGTATAAAGGAAACAACTAATTGGAGAATTCTAGTTCTATTTTTATTGTTGTTAATTTAATTTTTGGCTAAACAATGAAAATATATTGGAGTATGTTTGGTCCAGTAACAGTGATATCATTCCTTACTAGTGATCTGTGTTTTGAATGGTAATTTAGGGCATTTTAAATTTACATAACTTTAATATAGACTTTTTTCCCCCAAATGTGTGTACTCTAGAAAATGCTAGACTACTTGAAGGAGAAAAAGGATGCTGGATTCTTTCAAAGTCTTTCTGGTTTGATGCAGTCCTGCAGGTAAAAGCGTAAATCATATTATTACAGTTTAACTTTTATTGAGATTGATGGCCCAGTGCACGTGTTTTTTTAGATTTAAATTACACAAGACACAGATTCTAGAACTCTGCTTTTTAGTGAAAATATTTGTGAATCAGAGGAATGCTGTGTTAACATCTTAAAATATTTTTCCAACTGAGAAAATAAAGCATAGTCTAGGTATGCATTTGAAGCGTTAGTTTGGAGAGGCAGAAAAGCAAAATGTAATAGCTCCTTTACTGGTCCCAGATCCCTCAAGATTTCTGGATAGTTCTAAGGATGGAGAAAAGCTATCAATGAAGGAGAGACAGGCCACTGGAGCTTTACTAAGCTATCAGTTTCTGCACCTCTCTGACACATCACATAATCTCTTCACCTGAATCCTCTGCATATGTATTGAGCTTGTTAGAGGTGGCATGCAGCCAGTGAGACCATGGTAGTCCATTCACTTGACAAACCAGAACTTCCAGTTAGTTAAGGTAAAAGACTCTCCTAAAAAAGGTGGAAAATTGTTGGTGTATCTCATTACTCTTACAGTAGAGAAACTCCTTTCCTCAGCCATTCAGAGCAACAGAATGGTTCTGAAACAGCAGACTGAATGACAAGTGGAGAAGATATCTGAGGAAAGGAAAAACTGTGGAAGAAATGATGACCTGCGCTGCAGAAGTTATTATTAAACAGTTGCAGCCTAATTAAATAACGTCTATACTGTCTTTTTTCACATTTATGTAAAACAATTTAGTAAGTACTTGCTCAAAGAGGACTTGCTGTGAATATATTAACAACTGTGTATGCATATTGTTCAGGATTTCATTTAAAAAGTTTTTCATAAAATGATTTGAGCACAGAGAATGAAAATGATGTTTTGAAAAATGCTTCGCATTTTGTTTTTTGAGGATGTCACAAGAACTTAGAACATGTGAATGCACTGCAGTTTAACTGAACAAAAAAGTACATCATCATAAAATTATATCTGAACTGTTTGAATGAAAATATTCTGACTTAGAAAAATTATCATCTGCTATTTCAGATGCTGAGCTGTGGCAAAGTAGTACAAAGGCATAGATTTGTGTGTATTTTGACCTTAGTAGGTACGGAGTCTCTGATTCTACACACACACACACACACACACACACACACCCCTTTGGAATATGGAATCAAAGATTCTACTTATGTCTTAAAAATAATATAATAATGCATAAGATACAGAGCAACAGTGTAGTTGTAGTGAAATTCAGTGGAAAACAGTGTAACTGAGAAGTAATTTTACTGATGTTCTTTTGGAAGACAGCTTTAAGTCAATACAGAGAGTAATTTCAGGTTTCTTTTCATTTATACATGAAACCATGAATGATTTTACTGGAAGAGAAGTTAGATGAGTAGTTAGACCTGATCTGAGACTCATTACTTTACAGAAATGGACTCTGAAGCCTTATTTTCATCCCAAGCACTTTTATTTAATACTTATATTAAATAAAATATGAGGCAGTGCGTGTCACAGCAGATCAAGTTAGTTATTGAAGAGCAGTTATTGAAGGCTTCCAGAAATTTCCTAGAAGATAATTTTCCATTGTTTACTGCAGTACTTTTTCATTATTATTATTTTTTATTTTTTTTATATAAGTGTTCTTGACTTGAATGCGTTTGAGAGACAAAATAAAGCAGAAGGCCTGGGAATGGTTACTGAAGAAGGAACTCGTAAGTAGAATGAAACTGATTTCAGTAGCACTTAAAACATTTGAGCTTTCTTCTCTAAATTGAACTTATTAAACTTAGCTTGAGGTTTCTGTTGTTAAACTGGATATAGATAACTGTAGGTTGCTAAACCGAATATTTTTTTACATTTATGAAATCTTTAGCGATAATCTTGGTGAAAAAAAGTAACTTCCAATATTCTCATCTTGTATTTTTGTTATTTTTCTTCAATCCACAGTCATCGTACGTGAGCGTGGTATGTTTGGGTACAGTTTTCAATACTATTGTTCTGAAAGTCTGTCGCAAATACAGAAAAAAATCTCTAACTGCATCTTCTCAGACATCTTTAGGTTTAGTGTTATGGTCTGCAGCAAGCTGTGTGTCCAGCTTGGAAAAAGTTTGATGCTTATTAATGAAATGTCATTCATATTTAAGGCACAATTTTATTCATAACTAACCATTTGCTTATTAGATATATAATGTGTAGTTTGTTTGTCTTTTTTTTGTTTTTTATTGTGTTTTTTTTTCTAACCACGGATGCATTGGAGTGCTAAATGCTTTGGCTTGGCTTTTGGACCCCATTTTTCTTTTCATTATTATCAGCCTTTTTCTTTAAATTGCTTTAAAGCAGCATTTATAGTACTGTATTTTTAGCGTGAATCTTCAGTTCTAAAGGATGCTGTAAGATTGTGTTCTGCATATTTAATAATAGAAGCTGTCACATAATCATTGTATCTATATATTTTAAAGGTGAAAAAGTGTTGCAGCATGATGAATTTACTCGAGATCTATTTAGATTTTTACAACTGCTCTGTGAAGGGCATAACAATGGTAAGCAAAATGAGTTAATTTCGGGAAAAAATGCTGAGTGCAAATGATAACCATATTCTTAAACATAGCTGACTATAACTCATTCTAAGATTTTTTTTTTTTTTTCTCTGATTTAGTATTCTGAGGGAAAGTGACACACCAAAAATGCTAATTGTGGATATTAATTTGAATTTTTAATTCTTAATGTAATTTCAGATTTTATGCAGATCATTAATACCAAAACCTCTTGCAAAGACATATGGTTAATAGCTCTTCAGTTATGTTTGTGTTGTGATATACTGTAGTTCAATGTCCAGTGCAGATAATGAGCATCTATACCCAGCAAGGTACTGAAGAAGAGTGTCTTCTCCATGAATATATAAAAACAATCTTGTATTTTTCTTTCTTGTCTATACTAACTAAGCACAAATCCCTTATTTATTTCAGATTTTCAAAATTACCTACGTACTCAGATGGGCAACACCACAACAGTGAATATCATCATTAGTACGGTTGACTACCTCTTACGTCTTCAGGTGAGGAAAAAATCAGAAGAAAATTGAATGAAACATTATTTTCTTTCCTTCATTTTGGTAAGTTCACATTTTGATGGAACCAAATATGAGGTTCCTCTCTTCTATCAGGGATAAAAAACAAAAATAATAAAAAATAAAAAGAATTTGATTTATTTTGTCTTTGTTTTTAAGATAGATGACTTTTCAGAATTCTTCATGAAACTGCATGTTTGTTAATTTCATTGTTTACTTCTGTAGACAGCATAGTTATATAAAGACGTAAAAAGCAAGAAATAGATTAACTGAACATCAACTGATTCAACTTCTGGTGATATGCATGCAGGCAGTAAATACTGCTTTCCAAATTCCTAAATTAGAAAATGTAACACTGTGCTTTTTCTTAGGAATCAATCAGTGACTTCTATTGGTACTATTCAGGAAAAGATGTTATTGATGAATCAGGACAACGTAACTTCTCTAAGGCTTTGGCTGTCACCAAACAAATATTCAATTCCCTTACTGAATATATACAGGTAAATGAAAGGTTTTGTCCAAGATATTAACAATGAAGTTCAGTGATTACATGATCTGATCATGTCCTGTTGTAAGTTTGCAAATATTTGTCTTTATTTTTCTTATTTTTGACAGTTACATTGAATCACTGGCCCAGTGTAAATTTAATACTAAAATAATGGCTTCATAAAAAAAATATCTTTTTTTACGTGCTACATACCAAAGAAATGATAAGAAACTTTCTTGTGTAGCTTCATGGAAGCCTGAAATTTGTTTGCTGTTTTATTGTTTTGGTTTTTTTTGTTTGTTTGTTTTTATTTTTTCAGGTAGAAGCCTTAGGAAGGTGAAGTGTTAATTGGATTTTATATAAGTAAAAAATGTGTTTTTCTTATTTTTATTTTTTTAGGGACCTTGCATTGGTAACCAACAGAGTCTGGCTCATAGTAGGCTGTGGGACGCGGTTGTTGGATTTCTTCATGTATTTGCCAACATGCAGATGAAACTTTCACAGGTATTTGCAAGAGCCAAGTAATGCTTCTTTGTATCTGGTTATAAGTTACAGTCAAGTGAACACTGAAAGCTGTGAATAAACTAACATACTGGCTCTTGCTGACTGCAGGGGTTATTGCTACGTAAAGGTACAACACTGCATCTTCCAACAAACATCTTCATACCACTCCTTCTATCCGCCAGTAATCGCTGTGCACATACCTTTTCTTACACAAGATCACTCCTTTCAACTCATTTATGCCTTTCTGTTAGTGACTGCGGCAATTTAGTCCCTCCCTCCTTGTTGTCAAAACCTGACGATCTGTTACATCTGAAGCACCACTAAAAAGCATGGTTCCTATACTACAGATAGAGAGGGCGAGAGAAAAGCTGGGAAGGATTGAAAGAGGGGAGGGAATGTGACAGTTAGTCACCTTGTCCAGCTTGTTCACCACATCCACTGGACAAGAGGACTACAAACAGTGTTCATTTCACTGTGCATGGCCTTGTAGAGCTTTACCCCACTCCTCAGTTTTAGTCCCATACACTCACTGAATTAAACATTGCAGAGTCATTTCCTCCCCTATATTCAATGTTTCTGCTACCCTCTGACTTGCTCAGTCTTCTTGCTGTTTTACAAAAGTATATCATAATTCTGTGGACGCATAAATTTTAGGTCCTTAATGTTAGTCATGAAATTGTATTAGTTTTGTCAAATTCTGTACTGTATTCTCTAAACCTACTGAAGTATTAATTCTATTTAAGTGGCAATACATTATGCCGCTACATATTCCCTGTGAAGTGAAAAAGGATGGTTTCATTCTGAGAATACTGACAGATAGTGGAGTACCAGCTTTGTGAGTTTCTGCTGTCCCTTATCTGCACTTCACTATTTCATAATGCTTTATTAAAGCTTTATGGTAATAATACCTTTGCTGCAGTAACTTACCACACTATTGTTATAAGACCTTTGATAGTAATCATAATAATTACAAGGAAATTTTGCTGAAGAATGTGAACTAAATTCAGATGACTGTCCTGCATGTTGTTTTACTCCAAATGTATCCCACACAAATACAAAGAAAAAAACAACCATATACTCTGTATTGTTTTGTTATTTGTTCTTTTTTTGTTTGTTGTATTTTTTAATACAGGACTCTGCTCAGATTGAACTGCTTAAAGAACTGTTAGATCTGCTAAAGGATATGGTTGTGATGTTGTTGTCACTACTTGAAGGTTTGAGCCATCTCTCTTTATGGTTAAATATTACTGTCTCAGCTTTATAGTGTAAAGTCCAATAATTATGGTAATATTTCTAGACTTTTCTTGATTTACCTCTAATAGTATATAATGCCAGGATGAAATCGATTTTGTTTTTATTTAACAATTAGTCTGAAATATGAATATCCATGAAAAAAGAGGTCTTCTGGAGACAAGCATATTGGAAAAAAATTTATGAAGCTATGAAATGAAATATAGAAATGGAGTTTTTGGTTCAGTTCTCAGCATGAATATGAAGTTGCTTTATTTAAAATATAGAGGCATCAAATAACTCATTGTTTTAAAACTTCTTAGGTAACGTTGTAAATGGAACAATTGGAAAACAAATGGTCGATACGCTTGTAGAATCATCTAGCAACGTAGAATTGATCTTGAAGTTTTTTGACATGTTTCTCAAATTAAAAGATTTAACTAACTCGGATGCTTTCAAAGAGCATGACCCAGATGGTAAGGGCATCATTTCAAAGAAGGATTTCCAGAAGTCAATGGAGGCTCAAAAACAATATATACAATCAGAGATTGAATTCCTGCTGTCGTGTGCAGAAGCTGATGAAAATGATATGTTCAACTACATTGATTTTGTGGAAAGATTCCATGAACCAGCCAAAGACATTGGTTTTAATGTAGCAGTTTTGCTAACAAACCTTTCAGAGCATATGCCTAATGACTCACGCCTTCAGAGCTTACTTGAACCTGCAGAAAGTGTTCTTAATTACTTTGAACCATACCTTGGCCGTATTGAAATAATGGGTGGAGCCAAGAAAATAGAAAGAGTTTACTTTGAAATCAGTGAATCCAGTAGAATGCAGTGGGAGAAGCCACAGGTGAAGGAATCCAAAAGGCAATTCATATTTGATGTTGTAAATGAAGGTGGAGAGCAAGAAAAAATGGAGCTCTTTGTGAATTTCTGTGAAGACACGATCTTTGAAATGCAGTTAGCATCCCAAATCTCTGAGACTGATTCAGCTGAGAGACCTGAGGAAGAGGAAGAAGAAGAGCCTTGCTATCTTGTGGATATCGGAGATGATGAGGAAGAAGAAAAATCCCTGGAATCTCCTTCAGCTTTTGCAATGGCCTGTGCTGCAGTCAAGAAGAACGTAGCCAACTTTTTTAAAATGGTCACTGTGAAGAACCTAAGAAAACAGTACAGGAAAGTTAGAAAGATGACAGTAAAAGAGATGGTGAAAGTGTTTTTCTCTTTTTTCTGGATCCTATTTGTAGGGGTATTCCAACTGTTCTTTACTATAGTGTGGGGAATTTTCCAGATTCTTTGGAGCACCGTATTTGGGGGTGGACTGGTTGAAGGAGCCAAAAACATTAAAGTTACTAAAATACTAGGGGACATGCCTGACCCGACACAGTTTGGAATCCATGATGATGTTACGGAAGCAGAAAAAACTGAAGGTGCTGAGCATGGCATTAGAGATGAACTTGTGCAGTTTGTAAAGGGTGAAAAGGGAGAAACTGACATAATCTCAGATATTTTTGGCATTCCTACTAAGAAAGAAGGTGGCTCAAAACATGGTCATGATGCTGGACTTGGAGATATTGCAGAAATACTCGGTTCTGATATCCAGTCTTCTCTGGAAAACAATGTTCGTAAGAAAAAAGGATTACAGGTATGTGATGGAGATTTTGTATTTCTTTCCAGGAAATAATAATACACATATATTACTGGCTTTTCTAGTAGCAACTGAATTATTTGCAAGCTAACTCACTGATAAATGTTATAGATGAGAAGATATCTTATAATCTCTATTCTTAAAAAAAAGAATTTACATTGCATTCTTGTTTGTTCTGCGTGCTCATTTTTTTTTTTACACTACAGTATACTTCAGTTACCTTTTAATTTACTTTCTCAGTAATAATGGTTTATCATTATCTTCTTTCTTTTACACTGTATAGTACTCATACACTAATCATATACAATGAAATAGCCTTTTTCCTGTTACTTGAAGTAACTTTGCCTGAATTTACTTTTACTTTAGTGTATATTGTGGTTTCATACTTTTTTATTGCTTACCAAGAATTTATTTTGTTCCTCTCCGCTGAGATGAATATATTTTACAATTCTACTTAAATGTGGACCTGAGCTAAACATCAAAACTCAAATGCTTTTGCCAGATTAGGAAGGATGTTTAAATTATATTTCAGATTTGTTTCTACTTGTTATTGAAATATTTCTTTGTTCTGATTAGATTTAATTCACCTATTTATAGTATGCTTCCCAGAAATTTCCAAGAAGAGCCTTCATTATACAACTTCTTAGTTCATTATTCCCATATTCAAACGTTTTCATCCAAGATTTGTCTATTGCCATACAGGTGCAACTACATTTTTCCATTTAATTTCTTATTTATTTATTTATTTATTCATTGTAATGTGTATACTAAAAATGTTATTTTCAACTTAAGGACGTTACGTCGGAGTAAATAGTTTTAAATTTTCTTCAACAAACATTTCTTTTCTTTGATTTGTACATTTCTCCCAAATTTGTTTGTAAGTATTGATAAAAATGGTCCATTGTTTATTGAGATACTCTCAGTTATCAATGTGACTTCAGTTATCCAAGTTAGCTGCCTTTTACATTAATGTTAGTGAAATCTACCAAATTACTTTTTGCACAATCTATATTACAAGAAATTGCTATTCGCATTGTGCATATGGAAAGTTTCTTTAGTCTAGTTAGAGCAATAACGGTATGATATAATATTGACTAGAACTCAGAAAAGAAACAGCAATGCAAAAAATCAAGAATTCCCTTCAGAATGTCTTGCACAACCATTCACAATAATAAAAGGTACACAAATGGATAGAAACAAAAATCTACGTCTGTATACTGAAAAAAACAGTTGTGTAGCGATAAAGTCAATGGCATTACCATCTAGCTAGAAAAACTGCAAAATAACTTATGGAATTGTGTGACCATGGTGAAGATAGATAGGACTTAGGTTTTATTGTAAAGTTTCATAAGCTTGTGTTAAGAGCCACATTCATAATTTGTTTCCAATTCACAAATATGGAAACAAATGAAGAGTAAACTAACAGACGTTGCCAATAAATCTAGCTATTTGTGGCAACGAAACCAAGATCTAACTGAGAAGTTAGAAGAACCTTAAGATAGCACATGCAAATGAGTGAAGTAGTGCATAAGAGAGAAAAAAAATCTGATTTTGTATGTAAAATTATGGATTTTGACATTATCATAACTACTCGGTAGGAAATCTTGGGACTACATTACAGTTCTACAGAAATATTATATCAATGAAAACATCAATTAACTCACGTCAAAGAAGCAAACTGAAGTTCTGAATTATCAAGAAAGGAATTGAGGGAATTATAACACAGAGCACCGTTATGCCAAGAGAACCCAAGATATACCTGCATCTTGCAAACTAGTGTCTCCCATTTCAACAAGAATATGATTGAACTGAAATAGATTCAGGGAAATTGAAAAAATTATCATAGGTATGAAACAAATCTTGTGTATGCAATCAAGTAGACTAAGGCTCTTCAGCCTGGAAAGAAGACAACTGAGAGAGCATATGATAGAGGAATAGAGAGGATTTATTCATTCT
This sequence comes from Pavo muticus, assembly GCA_016647715.1. Classification (NCBI taxonomy): domain Eukaryota; kingdom Metazoa; phylum Chordata; class Aves; order Galliformes; family Phasianidae; genus Pavo; species Pavo muticus. The sequence goes on from JACDJE010000342.1 coordinate 809,416, forward strand.
TTCCCCATCCTAACCCTTGGAAGAATCAGAAGCGATAAAATGATCCCAGAATTATGCTTCATCAGCTTGAGAACTTCAGGAAACCTCTTTGGGGGGAAGAGTTATACATGCTTGCATTGCATGTACTTAGATGAGGTTCCCCAAGAGAAGTGCAATGAGCAAGGCAAGATCTATTTAGTAAATTCTTTTGTAAATTCTTTCACTACATATGTACAAGAGCAGATGACCAGTGATGAAAAAGTTTAGGTAATGTATTTATGCACAAGAACCAGAAATGTACAGTTCACCAATAGACAACTAAGCATTTTGAAAGAATACAGAAAAGGGTAAGAGCTAAGGCAGTTTTTGACAAAAGTGAATGGTAACAAAATTTAGACACTTTAAGGTGCCTTTCATAAATCAAGATCGTGAATCTCAGCTTGTTCAGTGAAGCTTAGATACCTGAACTGCATTTGAAATGAGCTTACTTTGGTCTGGCAACACTGAACGTAAGGATGTTTGAAATTAGGCCCCCAGCTTCTCTATTGCAGTCAACCATCTGTAAAATTGTATGTTGGTTTTTCCTTATCTGAAGGGGCTGTTTGAAACATACGCTTAGACGATTGTGAGATGTGCCAGTAAAATTTTAGTGGATCATCTATCCAACCAAGATAAATAGTTTGAGAAGATACACTGCATACATAAAAGTTGTTTAGGTTTTTGTCAGATTTCAGTTGCACCAGTTGATTCTGACAACGTAATTGAGCTTTGTAATGCCTAATAATTACACAGATCTTTTTCAGATTTTTGATGCTGTCATTGATACAGTATGTTATTCTTCATTTTATACTTGGAAAGAGGCAAATCAACATTCATTTTTTACACAACCAGTAGCTCTGCACCGACTCTTTGTGAGTGAACTTTGTATTTTAGGGTATAGTCTGGATGAAGTTACTTACCTTTGTCATGTGATAACAGTGAGTAATTAGCTTATTCAGTTATCTGTACTAGTTACAGCATTGATAACGCTGTGTTAAAAAAAAAAAAAAAGTTATCAGAGGAAGATATGAAGCATTCACAGTTAAAATCTTGTCTGAGCTGCCTACTTAAATGAAATGTAAGTCTTTACAAGTGTAAACTGTTATAAAAGATGCAGTGTGGTAATTATTTTATTTCTTAGAAAACAGTCACTAATGTTATCAAAAATTTATTTGAAAGGGTTCATTTTGACAGTTACTATTTTTCACAGATACCTGAAACTGCAAAAGAAGCTGAAGCAGAAAGAAAAGTGGAAGCTGAGAAGGCTGAGTAAGTTATCTTTACACAATTCCTCTTTAATTCCTTGCTACTTCTTAATATTAGATAACTTCGCCATAATGAATCTAAGCAATATTTTGAATAGCGGCACAGTCTCTAAGAGGTAGCAGTACATCACAGTGGACAACAAAATTCTAATATAAATTTTTAGGCAGAATTTGACAATTCCGCACATAAAAGTTCGTGGTCATTGTCTTTAAAAAAAAATTAGTTTAAAAAAATGAGCAGCAGTCCTGAAGAAAAGTCTGCAACTTGTCAATACTACAAGACAATAATGTGTAGCAGTTTCAAAACTAATTTGCATTTAAAACCAAACGTTCTGAATTCCTTCTAAATTAATGCATTTACAGTGCAGAAGTTCATCTGGGCGTTTTACTTAGCTGATCTTTCTTCTAGCATGGAAGATGGTGAGAAACAGGATAAAGCAAAGGAAGAACAGTCTGAGCAGCTGGAAGAGGGAAAAACGAAGAAAAAGAAGAGAAGGCATGGACAAAAAATTGAGAAACCTGAGGCTGTTATGGCTAATTTCTTCAAAGCTTTGGAAATATATCAAACAAAAATGCTTGTAAGTTTTTTCTTAAATTCTATTCAACATTTATTCATATAATAGAATGTCTGATTGAAATCTAAGGGAGAAATTATAAAAGAAACATAGGCATGAGTTCTCAAAAGACTGGCTGTATTGATTCTTTTGTAATTTTTTGTAATAATTTCTGTAATAATTTTTGTAGAATTATATAAATAGCAGTATATATATGTGTGAGCCTAACAGGACAGATTAGGTAACCTCCTGAGCTCCTTGTTAGGAGGTCTGTTTTCCGTGATCTAGTTTCTAGAATCTTTTATTCTACTTCCTTTAATAGGGAGTGCCATAGTTCTACAGCATCTTTCTTTGTTCTTAAAAATATTAAATTAAGAACTCTTTGAAAACTTCCCAAGTAGTTTATTCCAGCACTTCTCTTGTACACTTCCTCCCATACAGTTTCTATTTGCCTTCTTATTGCAATTCTTTGTCCATTATTTTACCATTAAATGGGAGACCGCCAAGAAATGCACTGCTTGTTTTAACTGGCATATGAGGGCAGTACAATTACGTATTTACATTCTTAGAAACCTTAATGCTTACCTTCCTCATTTTGATGTTATCTAAAGGCTATCACTAATTTGTTTTGTATTGTTCTTCCACTTCATTTACAGCACTACCTGGCAAGGAATTTTTATAACTTACGGTTTCTTGCTCTATTTGTTGCATTTGCCATCAACTTTATTCTGCTGTTTTACAAGGTAAGCTTTTGCATTATTCTTTAAATGTGCTTTGGTTACTTCCAGAGGAATATTTAATGTTGGTTTTAGGGCTGTTTTAATAAAGCAAGTATTACAGTCCCTTCAAACACAAACTAAATGCATTTAGCTATGAAGTAGTTAAAATAATATTTTAAGCTTCATATCTAAAATGTGTGATGTGAAACCTATTTTGGTTTTACTTCACTCAGGATGAATGACAACACAAGTTGAATTTGTGTTTCTAGGCATTTTTTATTTACTTGCCTAAGTCTAAGTCTGTTTGTGTTTCCATTGTTTATTTTGACACTGGAAATTTAAAATCCAACTAAAATAACTGTCTTTTTTTAATCTCATTTGTTTTAAGGATACAGAGAGACTTGATTATTACCAGCTATTATATTTCCCCTATTTCTAAGAGGTCCTACTGACTACAGTCATTTTTTTTTTCCCAGGAAATACTTTGTACATAATTTTAGAATCGTATATTGCCAGATAATTGTAAACTGTCATATGCCTGTATTTGCTTTTCTTAGATTCTCTTTTCAGTGAAAAAAGATTACATGGAGAATTCAGCTGTGAAAATGACTTGATGTTACTGCTCAAAGCTAATGGTCTCATCTACTATCTTCACAAGAGCAGGCTTTAGAAACATCAGTTATTAAGAAGAACTTAGGGATTTGTCAGTATAATAAAGGAAAAGCTTTTAAGTTTGTTGTGTGTATTCAATGTTCTTGAATTTCTCTTAGGTGACAGAAGAGCCACTTGACGAAGTGGAGGAAGACTCTAATCTCTGGAACTCTTTTGAGGAAGAGGAAGAGGAGGAAGGAATGGTATTTTTTGTTTTGGAAGAGAGTACAGGTTACATGGCACCCACTCTCAGAGCACTGGCAGTTATTCATACGGTCATCTCCTTTGTCTGTGTGATTGGATACTATTGCTTAAAGGCAAGTTCTGAATCTTACTACTAATCTACATTTGGTAAAGCACATTGTTTCAAAGTGATTTTTGGAGCTGAGATTAAAAAGCCTGTTTTTATCTACTTCTTTACAAAATAATATGTAGATGCAACCAAAACCATTCTATGATTCCAAGCTTTCCTCACATACCAGGTCTGGAAGGGATGGAATTAACTTTTTACATATCACTGTGTGTGTTTGGATTTGAGTTTGAGACAGTGCTGGTAGCATCCACATTTTGGTTATTGCTGAGCAGTGCTTGCACACTGTGAACATTTTGTCGTCTTTACCCACTCCATGTGACCTCCAGTGGGTATGCTGGGAGTGGGCAGAGGCTGGGAGGACACACAGCTGGGAAAGCTAACCCAAACTGGCCAAGCAGCTATTTCGTACCATATAATGTTTTGCACAATAAGAAAAGCTGGGCTTGGTAGCAGAACTTCTTTTCCAAGGTGGCTGTTTGTTTGGCATTGATTTGCTTGTGGAAAGTAGCGAGTGACTGCCTTTACATCACTTTTTTTTTTCTTCTCTTTAAACTGTTTTTGACTCAAGACAAAAGTTTTCTTGCTTTTGCTGTTCTACTCTCTTCCGTGTTCTACTAGGAGTGGGGCACAGTGAGTAAGCAGCTGTGTGGGTACTTAGTTCTCACCTCAGTACCTGTAGGTAATTGAGTGTTATAAGGCAGTAAGGCAATACTATAGCATTTAAACGATTCAGAGTTGAGAGTGCTTGGTTTTATGTTTAAATGGTAGCCAAATTTTTTTCTACACTAATCAAATCCTCTGTTTTACAAGGAATTAGCCTGAGAGAAGAAAGGCAGTAGTATTTCCAGCAGCCTCTAATTTTAATTTGAATGTAATGGCAAGCTTGCTTTATATAAGGTTATGAAAGAAATCAATTGAAACAAACTATTCTAGCTCACCAAGGCAATCCATCTTTCTTAGTTCCTTGTCCCTCTTCTTATTGCTGACTAGCTCATTTTGGAGTTCAAAGCCAGACCGTGTTAGCATTAACACTGCAGAACAGCAGGACTGTCAACAGAATTACAAAATCAAGTTAGTGATTGCAGGGGTGTCTTGAATCTTGTTTTATGTTTTAAGTTTAATTTCATTATTTAGTATGAATATATATGTATATTATTCATGATATTCTAAGAGCTGCTTGTTTATCAGTAGCAGAAATCAACACTGTTACTGGGATAAGATTACCTCAGTCACATCTCTGATAGTTGTCTCCAGTTGTCGGAATTGTTTGGGTTTATGTAGTAGTATGAAGAGTACGATGTAGGTAGGACATAACAGTTTCTAGCAATATATAAACCGTAACTAAGATGTCCACTGTCATTTTCATAGGTCCCTTTGGTTGTATTCAAGAGAGAAAAGGAGGTAGCTAGGAAGCTGGAATTTGATGGATTATACATAACTGAACAACCATCTGAAGATGATATTAAAGGACAATGGGATCGCCTGGTTATAAACACACCGTATGTAAAATTAAGTGTATAAATATGAATTGCTTATATATATTGCAGTTTATTAAGCCATTGGTATAGAACCTAACCTGTTCACAAACACATACTCTGTCTAAAAGAAAGGCATTTTTCACTCTGTATTAGATACTATAGTAGTAGATTCTAATTTGAAATCTGCCTTTTCATTGTTTGCAAGAGTTGTGCATCTTTTCTCACAGTCTCTCTCTAAGACATTTTTACAGGTTAGTCACTACTGAGAATTTTCCCTGCCTCAATTTCATATTCATACTGTATAGCATTATTCTCTCCTGCATCCTTTTTCCCATTTCTTGCTAACAAAATTTATAAATGACAAGGAAATTAAAATAAGTGTAAGATAGAAATTGCAGAATTTGAGTAGGCCCAACAGGTGTAACTGTCAGGTTGTATGCATTAGCAAATACTACAGTAGTTATACGCTGATTCTAGGAGACTCACCTGCTGTTCTGTACATGGATGATACAACTGCAGGCAAGAGAAAGAAAAATGTCAGTAGGCTCTTCCAGCTGAGCTATAGCAGTCGGTCTGAGAGGTCACCCTGCATTTCTTTCCCTACTCCAGATGCTGTTTAACCAACATAGCTGGATACAAGATTCAATCTAAACTGCCACAAATAAATGCTGTCAAACAGGTTATTTCTGAGTAAACCTAGCACAATTTAATTTGAAGAGATAAATTTAGAGCTTTTATTTAAAGATAATTCTATAAGCAACAGTCATTTGCCCTTGGGCAAATTAATAAAAACCAGAAATGTGGGTAAATAGTTGATTTTAATCTTTCACCAAAAAAATGCATAAATGTTCCACCAATATGGCACACATTTTCACACTCTACAGAAATAACAAAGTTAGAAAAGAAGTTACAATGTAGTTTTTTCTAACATGTATGGAGGCATAAATAACTATTTGATAAAAACAAGATAGCAAAAATCACCATAGTGTATCAGTTACACTATGCTGTCTAACAGCCAAAATATCCATCTTATCAGACATACAATTTTTGTTGTACATAATAAATAGCGCTATTGGTACTTCAAATTTACAGTGTCCACATTATCAGAAACTCTCAAATGCCTTATTTTCCTACAGAGAATTAAGAATTTTTCATTTGTTTTAGCTTGAAATTTAGACTACAATAGAAGGTCACTTGATTATAATGTTTTTCAATGGTGACAAAATATTTTTAAATCCAGAGAGATCTTTTGTTTTGTGTGGAGACAGCTGAATGCTAGAAAATCAGAATAACAGTAGTAAAAAAAAATACAGTTGCTTGTCAGTTTATAAGATTCTCAGAGAAGTTTACTGTCAGCCATAGCTGAATTCAGTATCCAAGCTTGATTTGCTAATTTTGGTTTTTTTTAAATAATAATAATAATTTAATTTAATAATTCTTAGGGTCGTTGTCTCCAACAGGCAGGAATAAAATATTATCCAGCCTTTTTAGAGAATTTTTTCTTTCTCATTCCTGGTTCAGTTGAAGTATAGAGAGAGTGGTAGAGAATTCTAACAGTGTAACTATCATCTGTTCTACTGATACTGAGTTGAAAATATTAAGACTATCCTTGGAAAAGTATCTTTGTAAAAATGCAGAGAAGCCTTCTGCAAAGTTCAAACATCTGAAGTATTGGGAAGTATAGGGATATCGATGAAATGATAGATTGGTCTGAGGCAGTAGAACCACAACACATCTACAACACATTACAGATACGAACCTAGTCATGAGGAAAAAGGTTGTGAGCAATTTCAAACTGACAGTGCTTTTAGAAGTGCCTTTAGATCATGTGGACACAGAGATCAGTTAAGTAGGTTCCCTTGGTCTTCTTACAGCTTGCTGGGTACCCTGGACTAATCATCCTGGATTCTCATGGGACCTCTGTCATAAAATGTTTCTGGCTGACTTCCTAGAAGAAACTAATTTGCATCATAGGCACTGTTCATGCTGGTGTGTGACCAGTTTCAAACACATGGGAATGAAAATGCAATAATAGTTCATATTTTCTTCTGCACAGTTGCTCTGGAGAGTCCAAAACACAACAATCATTATTTTTAATCCCATATGTTTTGGCCTAGCCAGACTTACTAATAAGCTAAGTGAAACAGATAATGCCCTCTGAAGTGGCATAAATCTGTTTCTTTAGCAATACTGATGTACCAAGCCAACCTCATTTTCTGTCACTGTCGCAGAGTTAATTAAGCTGCTTTTTGTCAAGATAAATTTTGTAGAATATATAATATCTATCTACATACCTTCTTTGATTTATGAATCTCCTCTAGGATGAGGAAGCTGAATGATTGGAAGATTCTCAGTTAATTATTTTTCTGATCCTTGTTATGCCTTTAAACCAGTAGTGGCACAGGCTTAGGCCACATTAAACAGATTACAGCTGAGGATTCCCAAATGTAGGGAAACGTAGTTTCAGAAATGCTATATCAGGCTGACTGGTGAAAAGGCACAAGTAGAAAAATCAGAGGAAGTACAAAAGAAAAATTCTAAACACTGACTGAAAACAGATATTAGATCTGGCTTAGAGCACCCAAACCATGTGCACTTTTAGTCCTGAAGAGCATATAGTATCTCTAAGAGATCTGACTTCCATGTTGAATCTGTTATTAAAAATACTACCTTCATAGATCACTATGGCCTCAAGGGCTAAGAGAAAGCTCTTGAATTTAGCAAATGCAATTTTAGTGACAGTGGAAACGATTGTTTCTCTACTGCATAACTAAGAGCTCTTGCCTCATTTCCAACCCTTAACTATTGAAAGCAAGCTATCTAGACACCCAGCCAGCCTATCCTCAGCAAAAATAAGCATGAATTAATAAGATGATATATTGCCAGCTTATTCCAACTGACATGCTGTACAGCCTGTTCTCAGCATGCAGCACTATCTAGTTAAGTTAAATGAAAGATTAAGGCTAATTTAAGCTGACGAAACGTTCCTTCTGATGGGAACTAACTCTTAAGGTTTAGTGACTGTATCATAAGGTTCCCACTGCTGGAGGGTACACACTGCTATGAATATGCTGAGATGTGCTTTTTACAAGTTAAAAAACTATTTTAAAAGACAGGATACCCTTATAAATGCAGCAGGGTTGCATTTTGCAGTAAAAGACATACACACAAACTGCCTCCAGTAGAGACAAACTTGGCTTACAAACATAAGAAATCAAAGAAAGAAGTAACAGTATAGAGGATTGGACCAGAATACATCATCTGAGTCACTGAAACTATTTATCTAAAATGTCCATCTGGAATAATTTCATTCAGAAAAATCACAAATTGAACATGTAGTAGCTGGGAAGCTTTCCTCAACTCCTTGCAGCAGACCAGCGTTGGAGGAACTCAGTCTTTCCATCTTAAAGTTAGCTTTATTTTACCAGCATTGTCCTTTAGCTTAAAGAGTTGGTTTTTTTGTTTTCTTTACTTGCCTGTATTAGATTTCATTCTGTTGAGCAGCGAAAAGGCCTCAAACCTACCTCTTCCACAGTTATCAGTCTGATGGCTGCAACTCAGCATTGTTTCCTGCAACATCCAAGAAACAGAGAGAGAAAAACCTACATAAAGTATACTAAGATTGTCAGAATGAAGAAGTCCTTAAGAATAGCAGTCCCACTGCTATTAAGACAGTTCAAGAACAGTATTGTTATGGTCTGATTGAAGGATAGGAAACTGATAGCATAAAGCTTTTTCTCTTGTAGGTAACAGCTGTTGTATTTCTTAGCGTCTGTTGTAGATCTCCTAGACAAAAACAGTTGCTTATTGAAGCATCGTGGTTGCTCACTACTCTGAAAAAAAAGCAGAGTGTTTTCAAGAAAATGTATGACACCTAAAATGCTTGCAATTTACTGCTCCATTTCTTTCTCTTTTGTATGCTTTTCTTGTAATTACCAGGAAGGATATGGCTGTTCAGAAGCAGAGGATGGAAAAACCTCTTTAACTGAACTGTCTTGCAGCTTTAGAATTATGTGTTTTACCTAGTTTTGTTATGAAATTCCAGATCCTGTGAAAACAATATGATAACACCTGAGAACAAGGTGACCACTAACTGATTTTTTTTTCAAAATATCATTGCATTTGTTGTGCATGTAGCTTTTCTTCGGAGCAAATCACATTTGTAGCTAAAGAAAAAAAAAAGAGGGAAAAAATGCAGTGACTACTATTTCAAAGAGGCTGTCCTGATAGCTGTTGTCCACACCAGAAGAAATTGTTCTCCTAATTCAAAGTATGCGTGAATGAAATTGAACCAGAATCTGCAGTGATTGTGAATTTTTGTTGTTGTTTTTTCTTTTCCATCACAAGCTGGATAACTTGAAATATCTTTGCTTTATCTATGCAGGTCCTTTCCTAACAATTACTGGGATAAATTTGTAAAACGAAAGGTGAGCTTTTCATATACAAATAATTGAGAACTTAAATTTGTTTTGTGAAAGTTACTGTTGTGGTAAATCTCTCAGTGAACAGGCAGTTCCTAGTGTATGTGGAGGAGGGAGGGAGAAAGAATGCTTTGGTTTAGTTCCTAAACTCAAGCACACTCAATAACCTTGTGCTGTCAATCAGCCATCTAGGTCCATTTTACAGCCACTGTCATCTTTAGGATATAAAGCCCACTCATCCCCTAAAAAAGGAAAAACATGTCAGCTTAAATGATGGTAAATTATACAGAAGCTTTCAGATAATGGCATTTAATGCTTCTATTTTTCTTTCATATGCTCCCTACCTATCTCTGGTCCTCTTGGGAGTTCTCACTGTTCAAGTAACGTTAATTGTTAAAGAGTGGTGGCTTTTTTTTTCTTATTTGTAGAGGCTCATATTTTTTGTTTTGCCTTTTTTTTTTTTTTTTTTTTTTTTTTTTAATTTCTAACAGCTACTGGCTTAAGGTAACAGTTGCCAAAGTCTTTCTCTGACCAAAAGCCTCTTTCCTTCCATTTTTAGGTTATTAACAAGTATGGAGATTTGTATGGAGCAGAGCGTATAGCAGAACTTTTGGGTTTGGACAAAAACGCCCTTGATTTTAGTCCAGTGGAAGAGAGTGAACCAGAAGCAGCATCTCTTGTATCATGGTATGACTTCAGAACTTTACAGACAAATTGCATGTTGTTGTAGCATCCCTTTCAAAGATAAAAATGGATTTTATATTGAAATTGTAGTGATATTTTCCTCTGTATGGAAAATTCAAATGGATAAGTCTGTCTTGAGAAGAATTAAAATAAGCAAGTATGTTTTAAGACACACACAAAAAGGCTTGCCAACAGAGAGAAAAAGCATTGATAACAGGTATCTAGATGCCAGATACCTAGACAAAATTCAGAGAGATATCTTCCCTATATGTTCCCTAGTTGATGAAGTCAGGAAGCCAAGTGATTGAAAGTAGCCCAGTCACATTTCACTGATGATTTAAGGCTCCTATGAGAGTTTGGCTTCTTTAAGACATGGAAAAGGATTTCTGTTCACCAGTTATCTTCTAATGGTTACTGAAAACATTATTACCTTTTCTTTTGGTAATTTTGGCAACATTTTACACTAGAGAGAACATTTTCCATTTAAATTTAAACAGGTAGGATCCATATTTCTTTTAACACACCTTTTAATTTTTTTTAAGTCTGGAATAGTCCAGTGTCACTCCTAGTGAAATCATTCCACCAATTTCAGATGTTAGAAACTCTGCGTGGGTACTGAGACTTAAAGAATTCTCTCTGAAAAATGAAGCATCTAAAAAGCCCAGATAATACACATCGCCACCTTCAACAACACGCATATGAAGTGCATAACACAGTTGGTTTGTTACTTGGAGAATTTAGTACTTCATTTTGGCACTTAATGCATTTCAAACCTGGTATTTCCTAGGTTAAGTTCCATTGATACAAAGTACCACATTTGGAAGCTTGGTGTTGTTTTCACTGATAACGTAAGTATGTTAACCTAGAAGAATATTCTTTGATTTACTCTAAATGTGAATGTATGTCTTCCACTACCAGCTTTTATATTAAACAAATATATTCTACGCAAGTAGTAGTGAATTAGAGCCATTTTTTAAATAGTTTTTCTGTCTTGCCTTGAAGCAAATGGCTTTGTGTTAGAATTTTCTTTTTTATTCCAAAGGGATATAAATACTTATTCCCCCTTAACACAGTGCTAGCATTTGGGAAGTTAAAGGTACATTCATTTAATTTTGTATAAATCACATTAGCAACCAAAGGTGTTTTTCTTTTCTCAGATCAAACACAGTACATAGAAACTTACCCTTTTTTTATTCTTGAATTTACTTGATATGGTTGGTTAATTCTCCTCTTTCATGCCTTCTCTGAAAGCCTCAAACTTAAATTAAAATACCCTTTTTTGTCAATATTCTTTTTTGCATCTTTTTGAGAACACCCAAGCAAATAAAAAGCCAAGGTGAATAAAGTGAAGAAGTATAAATTCAATATGCGCTAGAAGTATACTGAACCACTGTTTATGAATAAGATATTTTCTTTCATGTCAAACTACATTCAGGTTCACTACTCATTAAAAATTAGCTGTATTGTGGGCCCTATGTCTTCTGGGCATCTTGAGACTTAAAAATAATGAAGTGCCTTAATAATAATATAACGCATTTTGCCTCCTTCAGAATCAGTCTTAAAACTTTAAGTGCTGTGTAACAAGTTCCCTAACCAAGTCAGTTTTAAGGTAGGGGATTTCAGTGCTCATATCGTATACGCTGAAAACTGTATTTAAATATGTAATATATAGACATCTCATTAGCATAACGAAGCAATAAACACACTTTAAATGAACAGTGGAGTTGATAAGAAACAGAGTCTTTTTGAACAAGTGTACCAGAGATACTACATTCAGATTGCATTACATAATTTGTACTACTTTAAAGTCAGATCATTATGCTATTACTTCATTTCAAATTTCACTCTCTCTGCAGTCATTTTTGTATTTAGCTTGGTACACAACTATGTCTATCCTTGGGCACTACAACAACTTCTTTTTTGCTGCTCATCTGCTGGACATTGCTATGGGTTTCAAGACATTGCGAACCATTTTGTCCTCCGTCACTCACAATGGCAAACAGGTTAGTATTACATATAGAGGTTTGAAATTAATGCATTTCGTAACAATATTAGAAAAGGTCCTGGGGTACCTAGGAAATATAACAATACAATCCATTTTGATCATGAATAGATTAAAGAACAGACTCCTCCGAGTCCTCTGCAGCACATTTAGTACATGTTAATTCCTATAAAAATATAACAGTCTATACTCAAAGAGTGCTGATAACTAAAGCTGTTTTGTATACAATAAAAATATGCATCATTTCAGAAGAATACATGAATATGAATTATGACCTAACTAGCCCCTTCTGTATGCTCTATGATGAACAGGTTGGTGATAACTGACAGGAATTCACAATCTCTCCTTAGCTACAGTGGTAATAATGATCTGAGAACAACTGAGATTTCAATACTTAGCTAGTAAGAGTGTTCTTAGAGGTACGGACATTCTGCATTGTGGAATATATTGATATGTCACTATGTCCTGAAAAAATCGTGTTAAAATCCACTTCAAAAACTAATTGTGGAAACTTCTATGGGGCATCACTCCTTGATCTTTGTGCTGTATAACCTTACATACTACCAAAAGCAACCCTTACATTAATGCTTTTTTTTTTTTTTTTTATAATACAGTTGAGAAACCTAAACCTAACAGAACTTCCCAAAAATTCCATTTCAAACAAACACATTTCATTTGTTTTCAAATGCAGCATATATTCTAAGTCTATTCTTACAGTCTGTTAGGAATGTAAAAAAATATTAAGGAATGTAACATTCTGAAGAGTCATAAAAGCATCCTCCTTAGTTTAACTTATATACTCTTTGTGAGACCATTTTCCATATAGTTTTGCATACAAGCAGTTTACAGTGCCACTTAACCTGTATACTGATCCAAGCAATGGGGATATTTCAAAGCTGTCATTACTGCTCTCTTTAGTTCCCTCTTGGGAAACATACCTATGATATCTTTTCCATACTTAAGGCAATAAACTGAGCTAGTTCATCAGTTACTAACAGAATGAAATTGAAACCTACATTCATGTCATGTCTCCATTTACAGCTTGTGCTTACTGTAGGACTCTTGGCTGTAGTAGTGTATCTTTACACTGTTGTGGCGTTCAACTTCTTCCGCAAATTCTACAATAAAAGTGAAGATGAAGATGAACCAGATATGAAATGTGATGACATGATGACGGTAAGTAAAACATCACTAGCACGCTTCAACTCTCATTCTGAATTCTTACATGGATACTTAAGATGAAATCACAGAACATCAGGGATTGGAAAAGGATCTCGAAAGATCATCTAGTCCAATATCGTATGAAAGAATGTTTTCATTGTTAAAGCCATCCATCTCTTCTTCTTGCTATATAGTCATTTTCAAAATGGTTACAGTCTTAAAATTCTCTCTGCATTCTCCAGTGGTCTAAACTCACGTAGAGACAGCACACACTTAAACTACAAGGAACAAATTTTGTGAGAAACTGGTCAGACCTACAAAAAGCAGCTGTGTTATTGCAGCATACATAACGAACAGTTTGATCCAAACATTTGTAAGCTCTTCTTAAAAGAAATATGTTAGCACTGCTCCTGTTTCAGCCTGCTTACAGCTGGTAATTTAGGGGTGAGTACAAAAGGGAGTATTAAAGGGAGTGATAATCTATCGTTAATTTCCCTTATGATTTCCACCTACTGCAACAGAAAACAACAATTTTCTATGCCGTAAGAAAAGCTATTCTACAGATCTTTTTGTAAGTGGCACAGTTTCATGTACTGGAAACTGAACATATTGAGTTTGTGGACACCTTATTTCTTTCATGGAATAGTCACTGCCTGCTTTAAGCGCAAAAATAGAGAAAGATACCTCAGAATAAAGGATTGCAATAGATTTCAACTAATGATTTTCCCTATCCTGGAACTTTCAATCAAACAGTCAATGTAAGTCACATGTACACATGATACGCAGTATGAAAACTGAGTGATATTGTTTTAAATGATCCCTCTGTGGATTGAATATAATGTTCTGGTCATAAAATGGATGTACTAGTAAGAGGAATCATTAAACTGTGTCACATTTTAAACCACTTTGCCAAGTGAGGTAAAAACATAAATTGAAATTAATTTAAATGTGATTAAAATGGCAAACGTATCTCACGTTAAGAGTAAAGCTGCATTCTAAAAGTGGATGTATAGTTTTGTTTAGTGTTTGCCTGTGAAAGACCAGACGTCTCACTTCATGATAATTATTTAGCACTACAGCTGCTGTCTAATGTGACTTCAAACCCCAGTTAGTCTCAGAAATTTTCATTTTTTCACTCATTCTATTACTTAAGGTGGTTTACAAAATTCTGTAGCTGATTCATACAGAAACATTACATAGATGGATAGATTCTAAAATGTTTACATAGTTTAAGTATGCACATTTTTAAAGATCATCCCATGAAGGCTTCTATGTTTAAAAAATAAAACACACAGCAACGTTTCTATAAAGTGATTTCTTTGACATCAAACTGAACAGAACCTGTTTCTGAGATCATAAATAATTTAAAATATACTGAAACAGACATCTAGTAGTGCAAAATGAAATTATCCAAAAAACACTTAAGTACAGACAGATCTACCTGCTGTGAATATATCGACATTTTATAACAATATTTCCTGAATTCCATTACAAGACTTTAAAAGATGTCCTCTACTTACTCAGAGCAAATTTGAGCCTTAGGAATTAATAGTAATGAGTATAATATAGTTGAATAGTACCAAAGAGAAGAAAGATGTCTTCATGAGCAGTCTTAATCTGCAAGACTTAGGGAATGACAAGAGGGTAATACACTTCATGCTGACTCCTACCTCTTTGTAAGTTTACTTGAAGATGAAACCATACTACTTAAGATGCTTAACAGATTTTTGATACGTGAGGAATGATATTACATCTTCTGTTTCTATAACTTCCCACTTATTTTTTTAGTGTTACCTATTCCACATGTACGTGGGTGTAAGAGCTGGTGGTGGCATTGGGGATGAAATTGAGGATCCTGCTGGAGACCCTTATGAAATGTATCGAATTGTCTTCGACATCACATTTTTCTTCTTTGTCATTGTTATCCTACTGGCCATTATTCAAGGTACTTTCACTTACGTTAGCAGAAACTGTCAGAATTTAGTGTAATTAAGTTCTGCAGTGCATTTGAACAACATTTATGTTTGAGGTAAATTATGCAGCATTACTTTAAGGGCTTATTTCTGAGCTTGTAAAGTCATTAACTCTGAAAGTTATAATTATAAACTTAATTTATAAATAATGCATTCTACCAAATATTACACAAAGTACTAGAAATATAACTTACCTTGATTACAGCATTTATGAATATCTTGACAACTCCCCAGCAATGACACAGTTTGTGGAGGATCACTCTTCCTGCTAAGAATACCCTTTGAACTTGGAGAGCCTTACTGTAGACTCGTTTCACAGCATTAGTTTGGAGCTAGTTATTCCCCTTGGTTTTTTTCTCTGACAATGCATCATGGCCACATACCCATTTCCTCCTTTCTTTAGAGGATGACTTTCGGTTCTAATTTGTTTGCAATTGTGGCTTGCAGAGAACGAGACATATATTGAGTGACTGTCAGTGTTGAACACTCATTGTATAAACTGTCCTAAGGTTGGAAGGAAAAAAAGTAAAACAAACCAGTTTTCAGGCAGTCTAGTGGCAAAGAAAAAATGTAAATTGTCTATATTTTTTAGATATTACAAACGTTGCAGTACCTCAAATGACCTAACTTCTTTAACTTTATTCTTAATGCACTGGAAGTGAAAGAATAATGCTTGAAATGTGAAGAAGCATCACAAACTGATTGGAGGGTGGTGATTGTCTGTGGGAGCCAATCCTCCTTCACTCAACAGAAGGAAAAGCTTTTCCTTAAGAGAAGTTCTCGCTGCTGAGAGTGCAGTATAAATGAATATAAGATGGCTGCAAATTGATACATTTGAAATTGAATTATTCAACCTGTACAGAAGTATGCCAAACTTCAAATAGAATGGAGGATGTCTACCAGAGCTACTTTTTTGCACTACTTGAAATAGAAGTATTGCTAAGTACCTAACTGTTGCAACCTATCCATTTGAAATAGGTCTGATTATTGATGCATTTGGTGAATTAAGAGACCAGCAAGAACAAGTGAGAGAAGATATGGAGGTATGAGAAGAACATTACATTTTTTCATTTCTCTTACTAATCTAGATTTTTACAGTTATAATTGATTTGTAAATACAAATTGTGTTTCCAGACCAAATGCTTTATTTGTGGAATTGGCAACGACTATTTTGACACAACCCCACATGGCTTTGAAACACATACTCTGCAGGAACACAACTTGGCAAACTACCTGTAAGTATATTTTACTATTGGAATTATTATAATGAGACCTTTCAGCTCAAAAGTAATTTAGAAGCACACATTTTTGTGTGTCCTAAGACAAAGGAATATTTCCATACCTTTCTTGTTTCCCCTCCTACACTCTGAGCTGTCGGTTATCTTTAAAGCGCTTACTCTACATGAGCTAGCACAGTGGAATGATTCCTGAAGGCACATCAGCCCCTTTTCTCCCCTTTAATCCTCTGTAAGGAAAGCCACATATGTGGAAGGGTAGGGAACAACAGTTTACTAACTAGTAAGAAGTTGTTTTAGTCTAGAAGACAATTTTGACTTTCTGGGGATTTGGTCATATTGATAAAACCACTGAAAATTGTTGCTGATCTAAAAATGTTACTTGTCTAATCTGGAGGCAATGAGAACACTGAGTGAATTTACAAGAGCTTATGGTAGCAGAAGGAAGGTCTGCAGTTGGGTTTGATTTCTATGAGTTACATTCAAAATAATAACGAAAAAATGCATTTCTAGAAAACAAGCTACAAAAAATAATGTACGAATCTGATCCTGTTGTTTCTTACCAGTAGTGCAGCTTTCTGAAACCACTAAACAATTGGCACTAGTATACATTCAGACTATTTCCAAGACTCCTAAGACAGTGGTTTCATACTTTCATTAGCGAGTGTAGAGCAGATCAAAGAGGGTTATTGAAAAGTGAATTTGGCGGCATTAGTTACCCCGACAAAAATGATAACCTACACGAGCACCATGCCAGCAGAACCAAGGAGGCCGAACTGCTGGGCCCTTTTATAAAGTCTGACTTTGAAATACAATACTGTATCTGAGCTTTAAAAAAACACAAAACAACAGTGTGCCTCTTGATATATATGTTGCATCACTCCTTGCACGGTAACTGACTCTGTAGAATCAATACACCTTACTTACGTGAGTCAGGTTTCCGTTGGTAAAACTGTGGATACAAATCTACAGCCTCCAAGCTTCTCTTACTATATTGGATCACTTGATTGCCATATGGGATCCTGTCATTCGCTGTAAATTAAAAACTGTCATTTTCTTAATATTAACATATACAGAGAATAATCTTTCTATGCAGGTTGCTTTTTAATTTTCAAAACTTTTTTCCTAAGTCAGTATATGTTCCTTTTTTAAAATGAAAACATTTTAATTCCAAATGCATTACATCAAAACAAGCTATCTAAGAGCAATGTCACACAAAACAGACCAGTGTTAGTACTCCACAGCCTTTCCAATTACTTCTATTTTGTACATTTGAGCACAAGCAGTACCTGAGATAAGATAGGTGCTACTTGGCTGCACCAAGATTTCCGAGCCATCTACCATCTACCTTATAAGCTCATAACCTATCACACTTCTTGCGCAGATGCTATAAGAACTTCTTCCACCATGGCATAGTTGGAGCATAAAAGAGCTGTATAATGTAGGCCCAAGTCAGGTGTTACTATCAGTACTGAAATGAAGAAACTGCTGAAATACATTTTTCCACTTCTATGGATCCTACAGCTGTTAGCACTTTCACAGGTGAAGTTCCCAAGGATAGCATTTTCTTCTTTAAAACATCCTAGAAGCCTAGGAACGTCATTTATTTGCTGTCTGCTACCATGAACATCAAATCCCATTCTAGGAAAGGTTGGGGGAGAGATTATGTCTCCTGCATTAATACCTGTTCCATGCGCTTGTTTCAGGTTCTTCTTAATGTACCTCATAAACAAGGATGAGACTGAGCATACTGGCCAGGTGAGTCGAAAAAAATAAAAGCTAAATATTTGTCTTGAAAAGATGCATCTTCCTTCTCCAGCCTTGTAGCTACGTACCACCAGGTGGAACTGACGTACCACCAAAGAGTGGAGACAAATACCCCACTCCTGAGATTTTTGAGCAAGAAAAAAGGACAGGTGCAGCAGCGTGCTGTCCTATCCAGCACTATACTGTGCCTGGAGAAGACAGTTATCAGTAATTACGTTACTATACTTATATGGGTGTAGACTATATGTGTATATATAGACAGTATATGAACATGTGTAAGTTCGGTGTTGTTAGGTCCTAAATGTAAATAAGCAAAATAAATAAGATTTAATTAAATCTTATTTCAAATAAGCTGTTACACCAATACTGTGAAAGTACCTTATAATCCAATGTTTTCCAAGGAAACTAAAACACATTTTGCAATGCAGATTATAGAGGTTTGCTCTGATAGAATTGGACTGATTAATTTTCACTTACCTGCACTGTTCTGGCTTTTTTTTTTTTTTTTTAAATAAACGCAGTAATTGCTTACTGTTACAATTTAGAGCACTGGCTGTAAGGAGTTAAAATAAGTGTTAAAAATAAATGTTAAATATAAATCTTAAAATAAATGTTCTTTATCATTTTCAGGAGTCATTCGTCTGGAAGATGTACCAAGAAAGATGCTGGGATTTCTTTCCAGCAGGAGACTGCTTCCGGAAACAGTATGAGGATCAACTCGGCTAATATAGCAAAAGATATATGTCCAGTATATGAACTTCTTTCCTTTTCATGATGTAAATTCTCAGCCTGTATTTGCTTTAAATGTCTTTAAACTTGAAGACATACATAAAATTTGAAACAATTTCATAGGCTTTTTGTACGTACCACGTACGAAACCGGTCTTCTGTTGGAATTGTAATTTGAAAAGAAAAATCTATGCCAATATCCAGTCAAGCCTTCCAATTTAAACATGTTCTGATATTATAACAACTTTTTAAGTACACCGTTTAACCTAGTGTTTGGTAAGAGTGAAAGGGCTAAAAGATGTCTTAACTGTACAACGTTTGACATTTAAGAACTTGAACATCAGAGGCCATGCCTCAGAAAAAATAGTTTAAGTGCTGTCCCATTTTTGCCCCACAATATTTGCTAGCGAATGTATTAAGACACAGCTTGAAAAGCTTTAAGCAGATAAGAAGAAACATTTTCAAACACTTTGTTGACCTTGAATCATTAAGTGCCTTAAAACCTCCGTAGACATAGCTATGCAAACTTTTTATTTGTTAGTGTTCTAGATGAACAGATCCATTGACTGTATTGCTTATCTGTCTTTCTGTATGAAACTGCACTTGAAGTTTGTTTGTATACAACCTTCAATAACAGCTTATTAGATGCTGCTGTTACAAGACACACCCTGTATCAAAATGAATACAATTTAAATCATAGGCCAAAATAAAACAATGCTCTATTGTCACCTGCAAATAGAAGCTGCAAGGTTTATGCATTTATTTTTCTTCTAGTAGAAAGTGCCCACTGCAATAAAATATAAACCAAATACTACCTTTGTGATTTCTGCCTGATTTTTCTGCAATACAGAAATGCGGCATGCTGAAGGTGATTAATAACATGCATTTGTTGCGCATTCATCGCTTTATTTTAAGGACTGCACGTAGCAAGTACAAGCTGGAAAAAGCTCTGGCAGTTTGCGCAGCCTACATTTGAAGCAAAGAAAATCCCAACTTCATCACAAATTTTAGGCCTCTCTAAGACTGTTACAGTCTTAGACACTACTTAATCAATCATACCTAATGAAATTTTGGTGGCGCAGAATTTCAGGTGCCTGCAAATAAAACC
Source organism: Pavo muticus (assembly GCA_016647715.1). Lineage (NCBI taxonomy): Eukaryota > Metazoa > Chordata > Aves > Galliformes > Phasianidae > Pavo > Pavo muticus. The sequence continues at coordinate 829,493 of JACDJE010000342.1, forward strand.
AGGCAAGTGAAACAGATAAATGAAATAAAGAACAGCCTAAGGAGGATCCCGCTTTCTACTTGACTTTAGCTATATTCACTTATTCACATACAGAAAATTGGTTTCAGGAAATCATGCTGTCCAGCCAATCTTCAAGCTCTTCCTCAGTAACAGTTTTGGATGTTTTCTGCTCTTGCTGCGGTGCTGTACTTCCCTCTTCTGGCACATGTGCTGTTGGAGGGTCTAGAAAAGTAAAAAGAACAGACTTTTGAAAATGTGGAAAAAATTCTGTACCGTCTCTTTTTTCCTTCATCAGTTTGCTTTTTAACGCATGACTGATTATATTTTATTGAAATGCAATCCCCCTTAAAGAATAACAGTGTGTCACATTTCAAAAACAGTAGCAACAATATTATAAACAATAAGGCAGTTTGATAAGCTCAACCATAGCAATGCAGCTTCCACCTGATTCAAGGGGAGGCAGGACCTGATCCACTGCAGACTGCTACAAGTAAGCGAACCCCTACTGCACTCTATTCACAGTCCTGACATAGACAGAATTTTCTTTAATGTAGGAGAGCAGCAGGAGACCACAACAGCGGACCACAACGCACATTTGCATGATGATCGTGATTCCACTGTTTTCTTAAGGGATTTACACTGTGCTTTGGAGTGAATATACCAGTGGAATGAAACATTCTCTTCAGAGACAAGGCTTACTGTCTTGCACATGTTGATATCTTCAGCTATCTCTCTCTTTGGACGTAATTTTTAACACAACAAAACAATCATACACAAAAATCAGAGATGCTAAAGTTCTTTAACATCATTGTAGGATGAGGAGAAGTACAACTGTTCTCCATCAGAGCTAACAAACAGCAGTACAGATTCGAATGGCTCGCTGAATTTCTGCAATAGGCAAATTTGCGTGTGTACTGTGTCTATTACAAAGTTCATTTGGTATGATCAGTGCTAATAAAGTTTGAAAATACCATTTGTAGTGTTATCAGAAATAGCTATCAGGTCTTCATTATGTTATCAGAGAGAACTAAGGGTCGATAACATTACATAAAAACTATTTTAATCTTCCACTAGCTAAAATTCTGTAACAGTACTTATTAAAAAAAAAAAAAAAAAAAAAATCAGATGTGGCTGACTCATAAGACCAGTGCTGTCCTACAGAAGAATTAATGCTTAAAATGAACATCATGACAGTGGTGAAACTTCAGGTGAGTGGGTCAGAGCACAGCCCCAGATAAATGAATTGCCCTATGACAGAGATACTGACAGCAGAACTGTTTACTTACAAGTTAGGAGTTTAAAAACACCACTGAGAAAGAGAACAACGGAAAAAAAATAAAGGCACTGGGAGAAAGCAAAATCTTACCGTTTTCCTTACTTTCCATTTTCAGATCTTTCTCTGTTGATATGTTGTAGGATAATGCACCTGACGCAGAATCAATGGGAGCATCCAGATTTAGGAGACGATCCAGTTCTTCATCCAAATGGTCAGTCTCTTGCTTTGCTAGCAGATGGGCTCTCTGAAATGGTTCTGCTGCACTTGTCACAGGACCACGTTTAGTTCCAGGCTCCGATGAAGCAGCAGAATCACCAATGGACTGGGAGACCAACGCCGTTTCCCTTTGAGACAAAGACTGTCGAAATAGCTCTCTCCTCTTGCTGTCTTCAACAACTTTAGATTTCATCTGCGGGAGCTCTACAGGTGTTGATGCCTAAGAATAGAAGAGAGGACTTCAGAGTTTCTCATTATTAGACAGAATATTAAAAATTTTCGTTTTCCTCTGCTTGAGCAGACGGATTTTTTTTCTGCTTTTGTTTTTCCTCGTACGTTAATATTTCTGTTTTCACAGCCTGAAGAAACACTTCTGCTAACATTCTATTCCATACCTTTCTTTAGCCAGAGCATGTTTTCTTCACTTGTTTGACTGACAGTTCTGGCAGTTTGAATGCAGATTAAGTCTAATTCATAGAACAAGCATGTATGTTCACACTGGCTCTCTAGAAGAGTAAATCAAACTTAACATAACTATCTAATTGGAAAGAATGTGAAAGCACTTTCAAAATTTTATTGCAAGTTTTTAATAGCTGCAAAAAGAGAAGCAAACATAAAAACATTAGAATAATTCCATGTCACTCAGACACCTGGCTTGAAGTCCAACACACTGCACACAGAGCATTTTGTTTAAAGCCACCAATAAAGCATAAAAAGGGCTGACACAGGGGTCTTCCACTTCACACGACAGTCTCAAAAATATATTTACTTATAAGATGCATTCACGTTACATTTGAAAACCAGTTTAAAGTAAAAATTCCAGTATAGATTATATCATTTAAAATATTTACACTTCACTGAGAATATTCAGAGTTACCTGTACAAGTTCAGCAGCTACATTCAACCTCAGATGTAGAGGCAGTTCCTGCAGGGCCTGGGCCAAGGACTGGCAGTCAACAGAAAGTGCAGATAACTGAAATGTAAATCAACACACAGCACGCTTGCATTAAAAAAAAGTTGAAACTGTTTATGTCTTCAGCATAGTACATTCCTTCGTTCCACACACTGTAAGAATGTGAAGACCAATTTAAAAGTATACAGTATCTAAATACAGTTGGCAATAATAGCAGGAATTCATAGTTCTAAAAGTACACGCGTACAAAGCATTTTGGCTAAATCTGGCTAAACACCTGCAAAGCAAATCATTACTCAGTTAAAAAGAGAGAATGGATGCCTTGAAAATCCAAAGTAGGAAACACTTTCACAAGCTGACAATGTCATAAGAGACTATGGCTTCTGCACCTTTGCAAAGAGCAGGGAAATCATACGAATCCAATAACAAAAAATTGTAAAATGTCACTGAATAACATCTAAGTGCGTTGGAGAAGAGCTATGAGCTATGTACACTTGCAAAAATATTAATGTGAATAAAATATTGTGAATGAAGGTGAAAATAGAGACAGGGAGTATGAGGAAAGGCTGATGATGAAGGAAAAGAGCAGCTGAGAGATAATATAATGGAAATAGGAATTCAATATCCAAGTAGGTATTTCACTATAAAAGTGGCGCTTGAATACAAAAGAAAGAAACAAAAACAAATGGATGAAAGCAGTATTTAAAGAATTATAAACACCTTGTGGCATATGCAGCTCTTTGTGCAAGAAAATAAGCAGAGGAATACTTTGTTGCTGGAATTGCCAGTTCTACTAAAAAAAAAAAAAAACAAAACCAAAAAACCAGATAATTACTACTTGTTTGATTTTTAAATTGAAGCATTCTGAAACGTTCCTATTGTGGTTTATCCACATACAACAATGCAAATTCAGGTTTGCTTTTTGTAAAAATGAATAGCAATAACAAAGCGTCAACATCACCGTTACAATTCAATTCCACAGTTTTCCAAACTGTTGCTTTGCCATTCCTTTCCACAGATAACAAAGACTGGGGAATATCTACTCATTCTGCAATTATTTGTATCCGCTTTGTTTTGTTCCCTCACATTAAGTTCAGCTTATGATTCTATAACAACTTGTTGTATGTGCGCAAACAGGCAAAGAACTAGAAGCAGGTCAACTAAGAGGCAAAGGCAAGGAACTTGGAGCACTGGATTTAGGATGAAAATAAGGACTGAATCCAGCTTTCAGGGAAAAAAAAGACGGGCAAGAAACTTAAAGGCTGAAGACCAGAAAGAACATGAAGAATTAGCTCATGCTATGAAGTCACCTGGGCCAGGACTAAAACAAGAAGTCAAAGACATGAACTACTCGAAGCACAGAATTTGAATGAGGCAGAATGAATGGGTAGGAGTTAGGGGCAGAGGCAAAAGAATGTGCCCACCGCAGCACACTTCATAATTCAGTGCCGGACCAAATCCCAAACTGTACAGTCTCTGCATTGGTAGACAGAGCATCTTTGAAACTGACTGGCAATGCAAATCTTCACTCTGCTCACCATGGCTTCAGCATATAAATGAGCTAATATGTTCAGATCCGCTAAATGTTTTAATGACAAGTCTAGGAGGAAATCATGAAGAAATTAATATTCTGGATATGCACAGAGAAAAGGAAGCAAAGGTCATATGCTGTACTACTGGCACCCTACATACTGGGTAAGGAAGAAACTGATAAGAATATAAAATCACTGAAGGACCATATCCCACTGAAAAAACACAAGATGGATTAAAAAAGTGCTGTGCAAGCCACTTGGTTGTATTTCCTCATCTTAATTTGACTTTGCAACTTTAATATAACTTTAAATATCAGTGCCCTAGGAATAATTATTTTCAATATTTTAGGAAATAAGCAGCAAATGTTCAAAATTCAAATACGTATAAATGTTTCAAGAGAGACTCAAGCACAGCTCTTTAGCAATTTTAAGAAAAGCTTCAAGGACAAAAGCTAGCAGTGTGCGCTTGCAGCCTGGAATGTTAACAGTATCCATCAATAGATGGGTGACCAGCAGGGAGAGGGAGGTAACTGTCGCCCTCTACTCTGCCCTTGTGAGGCCTCATTTGGAGTTCTGTGGCCCCTTGCACAAGAAAGACATAGAGCTGTTAGAATGGGTCCAGAGAAGGGCCACAAAGACGGTCAAAGGGCTGGAGCACCCCCCTTATGAAGAAAGACTGAAGAAGTTGGCCTTGTTTAGCTTGGAGAAGAGAAAGCTGCGGGGAGACTTCATTGCAGCTTTCCAGTACTTGAGCAGAGCTTGTAAGCAGGAGGGGGACTGACTTTTTACATGGGCAGACAGTAACAGGACAAGGGGGAATACTTTTAAACTAAAAGAAGGGAGATTTATGTTAGGTGCTGTCTTAGAAAGTAACTAAGAATTCTTTACTCAAAGAATGGTGAGGCAGTGGAACAGGCCGCTCAGAGAGGCTGTAGATGCCCCATCCCATGGGGGTATTCAAGACCAGGTCGGATGGGGCCCTGAGCACCATGACATAGTGAGTGGCAGCCCTGCCCATGGAAGGGGGTTGGAACTAGATGATCTTTAAGGTCCATTCCAACCCAAGCAATTCTATGATTCTCTGATCTTGCAATAATTTAGGTGGATTATGGGAGGAAGGCAGCTTAAAGATCAACACATTTTCCAGTATTCCAATATAAAAAACAGTACACTACAGTTTCTTTGCTCTTATTAGGATTAGCACAGAGAATCCACGTGCAAAAAATTTCAAACCTTGTTGAGTTCCACAGTCATTTTGGAACTGAAGTTTCTAGTAGAGAATGTGCACTGTTAATTTGAATTAATGAAAACACACTTTGCAGTCAAATATGTGAACATATTCCGATAGGTCCCATTACAGTCCTTTTGCTAAACTGTTCTCCTGAAAACACTTGAAAATGCAAGGCTGACCTTATATGTCAGCAGAACAAGGCAATTTATATCCCTTACTTGCCCTTCTCTGGATCGGTTTGTGTTCTTTTCTTTTAATGCTACTTAAAAAGCTAGTCTGCTGCCTTGGACATTCTTCAGTAGGAAAGAAAAGGACAAGACTCAAGAGCCTCCAGCATCAGAAACAAATTAATAAACGTATCTACAAATTAAAGAGTGCTATTATTGTGTTACACCATTTGCTGCTGAAAGCACAACTGCCTACTTAGCCTGTGCCAGGCAATTATCTGCACAGAAAATTCGGTTACCTGCTTACAGTGTATGTTTTCTGTATCCCAGTCTTTCTCTTCAGCAAATCGAAACTGCGTAAAGGAATCTCCTACAGAAAAGAAATTAAAAAATATTTTAATTTTTTGAATAGCACACTCCCTGTAAGCTCCAAATCCTACAGAAATACATTTAATCAATAAACCTCAAATTTTCAGCAAATTTGTGTTTAATTTGAATGCTGCTTGCATTCAAAATAGTAAACTTCTCTAAGCACAATTGAATGATGTTTTAATTTCTCTTATTTACAAAACAGTACTGAAAAAGGCACAACAGATTTGGAACTGAACGAGGTGGTGCCAGGTGCAATGTTGACACGCAAGAGCTTCACTGAAAAGTCTAAAGTGGATAACAGGATATTTATGTACTATATTTTGAGAGTATCGTTTATGAACAGCTTTAAATGTGCTGTAGAAACATTTTTTCAACAGGTCTCTTCTAAAATGGATTACAAACATTCTAGGTATCAGTTTGTACTGGCCAAGGAAATGCTTTCTGTTGTTTGGTAGTTAACAATTCAGACTTTCTCTTCTCTTACTCGGGTGGGTCATGAAAAACTGGCACTCAAACCACTGTAGCCAAAACCTTATTTCGTATATATATAAGGGATTGAATTTAAAAAAAAAAAAAAAAAAATCCCACACCATTAAATATGGCTAATTAAACTACATATGTAACCCTAGATGTGGGATCTTCTAACCTCCTGCCATGTTGCTTCACGACAGTAGGAAGCTTCTTTTTCTACAGGTAAGCGTACGGTGTCATTTTGTTTTAGATTCTATTGCAGTACCACACTGGGTTGCAACAGACAGTCTTATCAGTTTATTTGCTGTAAAAATACACCAGAATTCCAGGAAAAAAATATTAGTAAGGTCCATCAGAGATGAAACATGAAAGATCAGGGTTGCAGAGGCAGGCAGAATCAGATCCAACCTACAATAAATACATACTAATGTACTGGAACTAACATGAAAACTTCTTATGTTCTTACGTGTTAAACAGTTCAATTAAAACAGCAGTTGAGCTATTTTACAACATTAGTTATTCACAGCATATGAGCCAAATAATAATTCTGGAATAAGTTATTACTTGTTCGTAACTGGCAATATTTCTACATACATATATATAAACACACACTGAAAACTAATATTCAGTCTTTTCAGCAAGCAAGTTACACTTTCAGGTGCTTCTATTCAATTTATCACGGTTAGTCTGCTTTAAAATTTGAAAACGAATAATTTTAGATGCTGGCAGCATTTAAAGAACAGGTTACTTCAAATTAAGTAAGTAAAAAGGGAGGTGTGGGGAACAGCTGTTAACTTCTTTTGATCAACTTGCAGTAGAGAAATATGCCATAAAAATTATCAGGAACGAGAGAATCTCAAGATGAGATAACGACCAAAGGTCTAGAATAACACATAGCATGTATGTTGCTGATGCAGAGCATGGGATATATGTCTTCTTAGATCATGCAGTTGGAGAACAAACAGCCGTTTCTGCATCGCTGTACCGACAGACAGCAGACAGTTGCTGAATTACTGTGTGAAGGAGATGAAATTTGATCCTGAGAGTTTCAGATTACCTGGAGAAATACGGCACTTTGTGTGCCTAACTGCACATGTCAATGCTTAACTTGAAAACTCACAGTTGACTGCTGCTGACAAAGGTGCCCGCCTTTTCATTGCAAACAGCACAACTGTCAGTAAATCCCTCTGTCAGAGCACTGAGAACATTGCTAGTAAGTAATAGATAAAGCTAAAATTTGAAGAAATTCAGATTCACTCTTCATTTGTGATTTTACAGTAGATACCAAAGAGTGCAAATTAATTTAACTGCTCGTTTTTAAAAGGCTCAATTTAGTTACACACATAAAGAAGCACATTTTGAAAAATCATTAAACCAAATGATTCTCAGAGTCCTCACGCTATTGGGAAAAAAGTCACGTTTTTTCTTCAAGACAAAGAAGTAAAATTAAACAAAAGGATGAGTCAGATGCTCTAGATAGCTGAGAATGACCCGATGTAAAGCAGCTAAACAAACCTACTTCACCAGGAAAATAAGCCAGGATCAAGATCTGACTTGTGATTCTCTACACCCATAAAGTCAGGAATAATAGATCCACAGATACTGTACTGCTGAATTAAAGGGTATGACTTAAACAGTAGTTTAACTAGGCTCTTAAATAGATTAACAAAGCATGCCTTTCAAATGGAAAAGCAATAAGTACAATTCACAGTAGCACATTTAATGCAAATTAGGTTAATGAGAATGTTGGTCTAACCAATTATCTTTTCACAAATTCCTTTACCCTGAAAATAACTTCCTTTTGTGTCATGAATACTAATCAAACATCTTGCACTGACTCAGAGTTCCTTCCAGCACAAGAACTGCTTTTCTTCATTTGAATTCGAAGAGTTTTTATCTTACTTGCAAACATTACTTGGTCTCCAAACACAGAGTAGCTAAAAATAATGCATTCAAGTAAAGCTTACACATCATTTTTGATAACTTTCACAATAAATCTTAATAATCTTTTTTGTAAAATGCAACTTTGCTATAAAAGAATAGCAGTTCTAAAGCACCATACTATACTAACACTCGAATATATTTAAAGCTAAATCAATTGATTCAAATAGAATGCATGTCTCATAGCCTCATTAGCCCAATTATCTCTTCATACAAATATCCACCAAACAGCAGAATCAAACAAATCCTCCCTGTAACCTGTACTAAACGTTTTCTAATATGTGAATTGACATTAATATGAAAGTTGAAACACTGAAAAACACATTTCAGTGTGAAAAGAGAACGGCCACAATAGAAACATAATTTTGTTCACTTTAACTCTCTAATTCACTGAAAACAAAAGACAAAGCATTACTGAAGACAGAAGAAAAATACTTGGCAGTCTTAGAGATTGTGAAACACATTTTCAGACTGGGAGGAGAAACAAAGAATGTAACAGTGACCTTCAAAGACAACCACAGAGGTACAGAAGCACCCACACAAATACAAGAATCTCAACAACTGTTTTAAACAGAATTTATCTTCTCCTAAGCAGGTATCAGACATTTTGATGGACTCATTTGGCATTTTCCAACCTTTGTTCACCCTTCACTTATTTAACTACAGCAACCCAAGCCTCTATCTACAAGTCTGTTTGGTCAGCTAAACTATGCAATAAATTTATGATGGCAGCTTCCAGATGAGCAAGATAAACCACAAAACTACAGCTCAGGTACATTTGGGAAATTAGCATGAGACCCAAAACACCTCTAACCGCATCCTGGACCCACTGTGCTAACCGAAGTTCTTTCTGAGTTACAAAATGAAGAAGATTCTCTCCCAAAATAAAGAAGTCTCTACCTTTATACTAATGATTTTAACAAAATTTCCCAGTTTTTCCCTTCTTTCTGTATTGATCTCCAGTTCACTGCTATTTAAGAAGAACGTAATGGCAAAACAAGCTGCCTGCCTCCCTTCAGTTTTCTTTATAGGATTCAAAAACACAAGAGGAATCAGATGCTGTTTTTAAAGTAGAAAAAAAAATAAATCAGATTCTCCAATTCAAAACTTTTCTGCAGGGAAAAACAATCCGAAATGTTTAAGCATGCCTGGTGCTTGAAATGTTACCTAACATCAACTGCTCATATAGGAATCTGACCAACTCTCTTCAGGAGTTGGGATTATGACAAGCAACATTTTTTCTTTTATGAGCAGAAAACTTCACATAGAATACCCAAGACAGATCCATCAATCAAACAAAAGGTTGGGAATAAATTTTGGATTTATGAATTTTGAGCAAATGAATGAGCAAAAAGAGAAAACTACAGTCTATCAGTCATTTGTGATGAATTAAGTGTGAGTGCATCTTCCTCAAACTGGAGGAAAAAGCATGAGGAAGAGCTCCCACTCATCCCTGTCATGGCGGGCTCCAGCTAGCGGATTCTGGAACCAGCCAGAACTACACACCAGGCACTGACAAATGTCACCAGAACCAAAAGATTTGATTTTTTTTTTATCCTTACACCGTGTATCCAATGCTGCAATTTACAGAGCGGTCCATCTACTATTAATGCTTGTTCTAAGTAACATATCTTCAGATAAATACCACTGAAGACACCATTTTTTCTTCTGCAAAGGGAAACTAACCTGTATATATAAAAGGATAACAAATATTCTTCCAACCCTAGAGAATCTGTTTCGCAAGGAGTTTATATGAATAATTTTATACACACCATATACAGATATAATAATTTGGCCAAAATAAAGTAGCATATATTATATCAGAGCAGACTTTTGGAAGACACAAAATTTCATGGCCCTTGTAACAATTTCACTGATTTCTATTTCTACATTTTTAATTACTCAACTTTGATGGAACACACACTCTAACTACTGTCTTTTACTATGACTAAGGCTGCAGTGCTCTACTTATTCCCATAAATGCAGACTGAGGAACAGAACGTGGGAATACAAAAACAACAGAAAGACTCTGCAAGAAATCAACATCTATTAGTTTCCTTCAGATATTATTAAGAACAGTCTATTTCAAGTAACTGCAAAGTCTGTCTTTTATCAAGTGCACAGTTATTTCCAAACAAAAGGCCTTCACCACAAATACTTCAGCACAATCTACACTTTCTCCTGGTTCTGCTATTCAGCAGTAGATTACACAGGAATGCATTACAAAATCCAGAAGGCTCACACAACAGTTTAGCATAAAAATGTGAATTACCAAAATTCTAGAAGAGTATCTTACAGAACGTTCTTCTGTTGATAGCAGTAGAAGACCTCAAGATCTGTGCAAACGTACTGAAGTCAAGGATACTTGTATCCTGCATCGTGAACTATAAGGCATATTGGTAATCAGATTGAGAAAGAAAGATGCTCAAAATTAATTCCCTGGCACAACTGAACAGGGCTATTGGTCACATTAAAAACAACCACAACAAAAACAGGCAGATCTGACAACCGGCACGGCCAGCTGATCAAGGTTAAATCATACACTCAACATTTTAAATCGTTGCAGATAAACAAATAAGGTGAGATCTTTGGGAACTGGCGCCATCTCCGGAACAAGGAGCGTCTATAGAGGATCGCAAAAGCAAGGTTAGATACCAGTTTTTCAAATGAGGAGGAGGGTGAAACCAACCAGCCCCAGAGAACATAATGGTAAAAGAGGAAAAAAAAAAAAAAAAGAATGCAAATTCTGCTTTTTTTTTTTTTTTAATAATTAAAAACTAAAGCAGAAGTTAACAAGAGGCAGAACAGGAAGAAAGTACAAATAAAAAGGTATTCAAAGAGGGAAACAAACAGTAGTACCTGTGCTTCTGCGTGAAGACAAGCAACTAAGAAATAAGAGAGCATAAAAATGGACCCCTTGGCGAGTGGTGCAGATGCTTCAAGTTTCCGTGGTTGCAAGGAGGGATAGAAGGAAAATGCAAGAACTTTTGAATACAAAGATTCCACATCTGGCTCAGGAAGTCTGCAGGACATTAACAGTTGCAAAGTAAGAAAGTATTTGGGAAAGCAGTGTATCAGGTAGCATGCTCAGCTTACCCTGCTAGGATGGAGTCTGCATCTAATTAAACATAACCAACACTAAACGAAACAAACATCTAGTATTTACTTACAGAGCCCAACAGAGAGTTACCTCAATTAGTCATCTTTTTACACGAAAAATAGGAAGGAAAAGTAGGAAATGCACAAATTTGTTTTTATTCTGTAGCTGAGTTCTTTTGGATTGTTTCAAGTTCTACATCTGCAGCATGTATAAGGAGAAAGAAGATACATACATCCATCTTCCGTATCTATCACACATGTAACTGTAAAAATAGCATTAAGCAAACTCTTGGCTTTGTTATTAACTTTTAAAGTGTAATTTTTTCTTCAATACGTAATAGTGGTAAGTCTTGTAGCAAATGCAAACAGATTGCAGCAAAATTGCAAAGTATTAAAACAAATTGCAGACAAGTAGGTTTAGAGTGTCAACCAAATGCAGCTATTCATAAATACCAACTCCATCTTCTCCACTGTTCACTTTTATATTGAATAAACATTAAAACAATATTCAAGTGTGAAGTTATTGATTTCCCAATAGATTAAACAAACTTTTTATTAAGTTTAAGCTAGTCAACTTAAATATTTACATTTTTCCTGACGCTTTATGACATTTCCTAGTGTCATTTTCCTTGGGTTGCTAATCTACAACATACTTAGTGATTTTTAAATGTCAGTGCAACCAGCTCGCTAGACTAGACAAAGTATAAAAATCCATAGGGTATGCTGGGTTTTGAGCAGTAACATTGAAGAGAAGGACTAAAAAAAGGCAAAGATGACCAAACTTCTTAATGCAGAAACACTCATGACCAAAGACTACTTACTTATCTATGTATCTATTTATTTTCAGAAGCAGCAGGATAATATGGCAGGAGACTCTCCTTAGGGACAGGGACAAACAACTCCTCTGAATGAAAGGCATGCACAGAAGCATGTTGCGTGGGTGACAAACAACAGCACAACCCAGAGGGGCTGTGGTGTCCCCTCCGTGGAGATCTTCAGCAGACACCTGGCCATGGGCCTGGGCACCCTGCTCTGCATACTTTGACTTCCCATGCTTCTCAGTGAGGTATTGTGAGAAGTTGAAATATATTCCGTACCTGAAGACATAACCAATTTTCCAAATTACTCACAAAGCCTAACTTCTACAATGATTCTAATTCCAAATATAATAAATGCAGTACTGTATCTAGCAAAACAAGGTTTTAAACTTTAACAAATACTGGCTAGATCACTAATTATTGCATAGCTCAGATTCAAAACTCAGTTCCTGGTGTGAACTTGGCAGAGAGAGCTCTAACCCCCAAACTACTGCTTCTTTTGGAGACAGCCCTTTCTCAATTCCATTAATTATGTATATTTCGATTATTGATCATTCAACCTCCAGAATAAACAGTGCATTCAAGTATATCATTCTAACGAAGCTGGAAGATGAGAATATCACACAGTTCATTATATCAGATATATTTTTGTGCTTTTTCCATTTAAGAAAATTTAACTAAGAGAATTGCACTGCATAAATTTCCAGTAGGGCAACCCCTGTTTTCTGTAGATATGCTGTCAGAATATTTGGTCTGAAAACTTCAAAATTATTCAAATATCTTTCTTCTTTACAAAGAGCAGCAAACAAAACAACTGTTCCACATTGTGCCTCCTTCCAAAAGCATTCTACTCATTCTGCTTTTCAAAGAAGCAAACCAAAAAGAGACAATCTTAGAGAAAAAAAAAAAAAAAAAAAAAAAAAAAAAAAAAAACCTTTAAAATACTGTATTTTAAGCAGCCTGCTATTTCTGTTCTGATAATAGTGAAGAATTTGACTCAATTAGAGAAAAAAAGTCTGCCAACTATTCAAGCTTCAATTTTAAGCATTTAAAGGCAATCAATTTTTGTTGATGGTACACACAGTCTTTGACAGCTCTCGCGTTATTAGAATTTCTGAACCCAACAAAACTGTTCAAACTTCTTGTTAGCATTATACTTCCATTCCTTACTCTGTACTTCACAGCGCATTTACAACAAAATATGCAACTATATAATCAATAAGTGTTATTTATGCTGCTGTGCTGGATATTTTTAATACATCACTTCAGAATGATTAAAATTTTTCAAGAAAGCAGAAATCACTATTCATGAAAATTGCACAGCACACCATTTCTATGAGACTTTCCAAAGCATCCATGATTTACAGATTAAGGCGTAAGCCTAAAAATATTCAAGCATTTTGATACACCGAGTATAAGGCTTGGCTTTCTTGTAGTTATGAAAGTTTCTGCAAGATATAAAAAGTCACACTACTAGCAGAAGCTTGCAAGATTTTTATGTTTAATGCAATGAAACATCAAAAGAGATGTAGCTCCAGAAAACAAGAAAAGAATTTTCAAGAAACAAGAAACAACAAGAATTTTCCTCTGATATGTTAATAAAATGACAACGATTAAAATTAGCAAAGAACAAATCTAATAAAGTTACATTTCTGTAAGGACAGAAAAGCTTGGAAAGTGTTTGCATATGCAAAGTACTCCTAAATCTCCAAAGATATGAAGTGTAATGGCTTAGAGAGTTTTCAACACCAACTTAAAACCAACAGCAGACTGTTAAGTGTTCACTTCAGATAAAAAAATCCAAGCAAGCAGCACACTGCATCTCTTTTACTGAAGGCTGAGGAAGCCTCTACATTCTGGGCCCTCTTTACGCTTGTAAGAAAAATTATCTAACCACAGAAGCTAGAAGCTTATCTTTGTTTTTTTCCTACATTTTTCCCATTACTACAGATGAATCGTTCCACGCAAAGCTTAAAACCCCGTGTTAATAGAATTAAGAGTTCTGCAAAGTGAAAAGGAGAAAAATAATTCCTTAGTATCTACAAGTCTTTGGGCCATGTTAAAAATAAAGTTGTAGCCACGTATAAGCTTCTGCTCGTGTTTTGTATCAGGTTCTTAAAATCTATTCCAATAAATTTATCACAAAAAAAGACTGGGTTAGCTCAGGTACAAACACCAGTATCTCCAGTGCTGCGCCTTGAGCTGGCCTAACACACTACAGCAATTCACATTCTGTAACTTACAGTACCTCCTAGGAACATATCCGGCAGCCATCTTACGCAAGCTCTCCCTGCATGGCAGTAACAAGAAGTACAGCTGTCACACAAGCTGGAAAACATGCAGAGGTTATACAGAAAGATGAACTACAGTTTTGTGGATGACAAACACCATTTGGGCTCTGTATTTATCACTGACACACAGTGATTTGCAGATCTGCGTAACACATAATTTTTATTTAAGAATCTTCTGTATTCAAATAGCGCAAGATTTAAATGTGCTCTTTAGTGTTCATTTTTAAATATTCATTTAGAGAATTTGTTTTCTATAACAAAGGTTAGAATGGTATAATCCAACATTAAAAAAATACATTTTAAGTTGAACGTAACAGTTTAACTACTGCATTAATTCCACTGCATACTATATATAGCGGCACCTACCAGTCTCTGAAAGTCAAATTAAAAATTTACTTGAACTGTCAAAGCTCACCTGCACCTTATAGATGTTTCTGGGACATGAACTGTTCTAATCTGCCAGAAACAATTTCCTTACCTAAATCTAATCCATTATGAGTCACTGTAGAAATTAAATATACTGCAAGACCAGCTTGGACAGAAGACTCAGAACTAGGAATTAGTGCTCGCTGCCATGAAAAGCAAAAACAAAGAGAATTTGGGAACATCATACACACTTTAGTAAAATTAATGTTTCAAGTTTAATCTCAACAAATCCTCTGCCCCCAAAATTTGGAGAGAAACATATCACAAAACTCCTAGATTAATGTCAGGAGGAAGAAAGTTGTGCTGGGTTGTCCTCCAATTATACTTCGTTATCAAAAAATAGATTATTGTACTTTTATAAATGCTTTTTATTGCATTGTGTAGTAGTGTAACATCCACGATTAATAATTCATCAGTATTGCACCTAAAAAAAAGGTAAATAAATGCGACAACACCCTTACAAGCTGACACGCAGCGCATCTCTCTGATTCTACAAAGACGAAGGCACAACAGCTGAATATGACTCACATTCAAAATACACTTACAAAAAAATACTGTCAGCCTTAATGGAGTTTATTCAATTCAGAGGAGTAAAGAAGGCTTGGCAATTGATAATATTAGAAACAATCTTCTGTGACTTCTATGACTAACGAAATGCACACCAGAAAAATTTGGAAAATGCCACCTACAGAATTCATGAGCAGTCTTTCTGTTTGTCTTGCATGCATTTCACTGTGAGACTACAAGCAGAATAATAAAAAGGAGACAGAAGTCATTGGCCTTGTGTTGAGCCAGACTTACTCAAAGATATTTACAATTCAGATACTTAACCTATTTTTAGTCCCAGACAAAATTATGAGTAGAAACCAATTATTACAATGGTGGGTGTTTCAGAGAGGCCTCCAAGGATTTCCTGGCCTTAAAAAGAAGGTTTCTTGTCTATAGCAGCCCGTGCAGCCGGCTGTTCCACAATGGGTACAGATGTGTTATATTTTTTGCCCCCTAATAGCTAACCCTGCAAATGGGAAAGCAGTAGCCACATCCATCAGCCTAGGCTGGAGAGGCACCAGGGTCTGGGCAGAAGGAATCCACAGGAGCTGCTGATGGTGGCAGCACTGTATAACATCACTTCGCAAAAACTAGGAACTTGCTGTAAAATTTTTGTTCTGAATAAAGAAGCCAGATCTCTTCATAATCATCACAGAAGGTATGGAAAAAAAAAATAATACCTCTGTAATTCAATAAACACAAATTTCTTTCATAGAATCATAATATCCCGAGTTGAAAGGGACTCACAAAGATCATCAAGTCCAGGCTCCTGGCTCCACATAGTACAACCCAAAATTCAAACTATATTTCTGAGAACATTGTCCAAATGCCTCAAACTCCATCAGGCTTGGTGCTCTGATCAAGGCCCTGGCAAGTCTGCTCCATTGCCTGACTACTCTCTGGTGAAGAACCTTTTCCTAACACTCTTCCCTGGTGCAGCTCCATGTTGCAGCATTCCTTTCTGGGGGGCTGCTTTCCTGCCTCTCATCCCCCACTCTGTACATATTTCCAGAGTTGCCCCACCTAGATGCAGAATCCAGCACTTGAGTTTAAAAAGCATCACCAAGTGTGTAATGAGACTCAAGTACATAAAGTGCATGTTTCAAGTAACAAGGAAAACCAAAACCGGTTGGGCTACTTTGAGTTATAAGTAATTCCAAGTTACTTGACAATAGCTCAGAGTAGAAAAGTATGCATCAATTCATTCAATCATAAAAATATGACTCCATATTGAGCTGTTGATTCAGCCTGGATTCAGACTGTTCCTGGAACGAACACAGTAACACGTATTGTCTGGAGATTCACAGATGGATAAGCCCACCATTATGGTGGAGCCCTCCATTATGACCTATCTTCCAGAATTCCAGGAAGTTTTGCCCTCAAAAAACAAAACAAAACAAAAAAAACTCTACCCAGTTATTCTACAATGCACTTATCTGGACTGTAGATTCATTTAGTTTCTTGCATGTCTATAAATAAATAATGGAAAAAGCTATTGCATGAGGTGCTACATGTCTGTAAGAGGTCACATGACCTAAAAGGTGACTACATTCGTGCTGGAAAGTGCAAACTTGATTTCACAGTGCAGTCTGGCATCCATTAACAGGGCATTTATTTACGGTTCTTTGAACCCAGAATTTTGGCCATAGTTTTACAATGCAGATATATTAATAACATCTACTGTACACTTCTTCAGGGGGTACTTTTCTTAAGAGGCTATGCAAAACAAGAAACAAGCGCTCTTCTTTATCTACAGGCATATTATTTGCAGGCTGCCTTTGATACCTTTTACATTCTTGGACCATGACTGACTGCATTTGGCTGTCACTGAATTTGTTCACAGAACAAGTTTTCACGTTTTCAATATGCCAGTCTTCATAAATGAAGAACTGCACAGCCTGGCAGCATCCACAGGCCATTCCACTGTGGTGTCTTCCTAAATATTCTTACTCTAATTGAAAAGTCAAACAAATAATCTGCACAGGCGCTTAATAAAAAATATAATATATGCTATATTCTCACTAAGAATCTCAGAAGCTTTATATTGGCTAGGAGAATAATTAGAAAGTAGGTACCTTAGCAATTGCTTTTAATGGACATAAAATGACCAACATGAATATGACATAGCAGATTAAAGTGTTTGATTCCCTCAGTTGAATTTACCACCTTTCTTCCTTGGAAACAAGAAATAGACTCTTCCTCTGAGATAAGAAGATACAAACCTATGCCTCCAGCTATGAGAAGGGCTTACAGGCTCCTTTCAATAATTTTACAACAAGACACACTTTTGAGAGTAGAAAAAGCTGGAAACAGACAATGTGTGCGTGTCATGGACTGTATACCCCTTAAACATTCAGTCTGCTCTATCATCTCAAAAATGTATAGACATTTTTCTTATGAGTAGAGGATTATGAAAAACAGATATGATCAGCATAACCATTCAAAGTGTGCTTGTTTGGTGAATGCTGCGTCAACTGATGATCTTCCTGGGTTTCTCTACAGGTTTTAAACACTGATGTATGTAATCCCTAAAATCTGATCACAAATATCCCAGTAGTGAAGGCTAATTACATAATTTTTTACTGCTATATTTTAAATTTGTTGCTCTGGATGGATTAAGCTGTGCGTTCATGCGACAGCAAGAAATACCACTGTTTTAAAAACGTTTTGACAAATTTGATGTTTAAGACTTGATTACAAGTAGCTAATGTTTAACAACATCAGAAGCCCAAAAAAGGTTGCTGTATACACAGGTGTTATAGCTACTCAGAAATACAAGGAACCATGGGATAAGCAGAAATTCTCAGTGTATTTTCCTTCCATCAGTGGGTACAACATTGGCGTCTTCTGGTTTACTGAAAAGATATTTTTGGTTGTAAAACAGATTCTTGTGGAATCAAAGTTTTAATACAAATTCTGTTTCCGAAGCAAATGAGACCTAAGCTATAATTTTCATCTAGCTGCAATATGGTGAACAAGTCTATCTGGTACAATTTTGATCTCAGGTTACTATGCCCTTGGAGAGGAACATGAAAAATGAATGAGAGATCAGAGAATGCAGTTCACATATTGTCGCTAAAGTGACAGCCAAAGAGCAGTTAATTTTCAGAAGAGAAATCTGAATTTCATGGTCGGAGAACTTAACAACTAACATTATGGTAACATTTGATTTCCTCCTCTCATTGTGGACCAGTAGTTCTCAGCTCCTAAGGCCAGACACTCCAAGTAAATTTAAAGGTTTTCTTATATGATGTATAAAAAAACATTATATGATATTATAATCCTTTATTATAAGACAACTGAAAATAAGCTAAGACAAAATGCAAATAACAATGTGTTAAAGCCTGAAAAAAAGCAGTATTTCTATATTCTCATTTTTAAATATAATGTACATAAATCATGTACATTAATAAGTACGTATTACCCTACTTGACAACATGTTTCTTCTCTGCATTTTCCTGCTATAACCTACAACACTCCTCAGCAGATACAGAAAATAAATAAATAAATAAATAAATAAATATTCTTTCATTTACAAATATACTAATGATGAAAGACCACTAGCCTTACTGAAAACTGTGAAGTGGTAACAGTTTCAGAAACAGCAATTAAGAAACAACTCCTAAAAATAAAAGATCTTATTTTAAAATGATTGAGATTTTTCTGCAAGACAGCTGCACTGAGAAGTTCATAAAAATGTACAATGCTTTACTTCCACTGAAACAGCATTCAAAGAGTCCAGAAGTTTTATGGCCAAAACAAACCAAAGCCCCAGCAATCTCTACTCTGACCAATCTCTACCTCTCCCCCAGATTATCTTTAGATAACATTCCTTATAAGATAAAATAGAAATAACACTTTGCTGTAGCAAAACCTGAAGGTCCTGGCTGTGTAGCTGCACATCCTCCCCTAGGCTGAACCTTGACTGAGCAGCCTCATTTTGCTAAATGCACCAGAAAAGTACTGCTCGTTTATTTGTCAGTAGTGAAATGATAAACTAATGTAAAGCAAGACTCTTTAGCACTACAGATCAGAACGAGTCTCTACATTTCTGTTTCTGAAACTGAAGAAATAAAAACGCAACAAGCTCATTTACTTCGAAATGAATGTCTGAAAATGACATTATTTGCTAATATTAAAAAACCCATTCACTTTGAAAGTGAGTCTATTACTCAATAAAAGATTTTCCCAAGAAAGTATGTACAACACGTACAAAGCTGAAGATGTAATATAAAAGCACAAGTAAGGAATGGGCTTGCATGCATTTTGCATGTGCTGAAGGCAGCACGATACACAGAAGAAATATTGCAATCACTTCTCTCTTACTAACACCTTTTCCTCAGTCTACTGCCTTAGAGAAAAGCATTCATTTGTGAATCATCAGTGAGAGAGATATAAATATTTCAGAATGCATTTTTTCTGACAAAATTGGGGCAGAGTAGCCATGCATTGGAATCTGAACCATTAAATATAATTTCTTCGTGTGTTTTCAAGGATGAAGGGGAGGAAAGATTAGAGAACAGCATTATGTAGTAAAGTCTAAGTATCCCCAGATTATAAGAGGATGCATCATACAAGTACAGAAACATTAACCTCAACATCTTCTAACTTCTGAACGCCTGCCATACTAATCTTAAAACTGTCATTTTAATCTATTATTATTATTTGCATTACAGGTAAGGACATGTTTGTAAAATCAGTGAAGTCCATAGGCATCTGTACGTGTGTATGTAACCACCTTCAACACCCGCCTTTTGTCCTTGTACCTTTACTGAGATGCCTCCACCTTACATTCCTACTCTGTATAAATGAGAAAGTAGACTGCATTTCTTCTTCATGAGAAACACTGCTCATAAAGCCATGTGACAGGTTTAAGAAAGTATTCACCATTATTTTTACGAGAACTCTATACAGAGAAAATATTTAAAATTTCAAAGTTTATAGGTCAAATTTAAGATTTATATCAATATCTAACAATAAAATGAAAGCTTAGCTTGAACAATACAAGGTGAATATTGGTAGAAGTCATGTATCAAGAAAAAATAAGATTTCATAAAATACAGGTCAGAGCCTTCCTAGTCCATCACAGCAGCCTTTTAATAACTGAATAACTAAATAGCATAATGCTGAATGATTAAAGAGAGGTCTCTAATTTTAGTCAGAAA
Source organism: Pavo muticus (assembly GCA_016647715.1). Lineage (NCBI taxonomy): Eukaryota > Metazoa > Chordata > Aves > Galliformes > Phasianidae > Pavo > Pavo muticus. The sequence goes on from JACDJE010000342.1 coordinate 849,960, forward strand.
TTAATCTATTTGTTCTAGTGAGAGTTAGCCATGCTGATTCCTATTTCAGTGCCAATGAGCCTCATGGGAGAAAGCAGTTATCATTACACAGCTCTAAGTATCTGTGTGTAGCTGCCACAGATGCTTATTCTAAAAGCAAGACACATTCTTATAACACATTATCCTAGAGTCTTTCACTTCCATACTGCAAATACTTCACACATGGAAAAATCAAAGGCCCTATTAAAAGTATAATTTTAATTGATAAATTAATTGCATAACATCGGTTATGGTACTACAGAAGTTTCATGGCTAGGCATAGATAAAACTATCTACAGCTGAAAATACCGCAGAACGTTTGTGCTGTCGCACCACGGTCTTGTCCTAGTACTTATAATGCTTTACACTTACATATACCACAAGCTTTATAAAATAACTGCTACAGAGGGCAGTTCTTCTGTCCCTTAAAATTAAATTTTATCCCCATTACTTACCATTTGTGGTCTTTATTATGCCCTTCACCAGTAGTATAAATCTTATTAAGCGGCTTATTAAAAGCTGGCAAGAATCTAGCACTTTCTGTTGCTCGAACTAACACAGAAAATAATTAAGGCATCCCTCCCTGCTATATCCCCATCCACCTCTGGTAACAAAATGGTGAATTGTTTCAGCCATGTATAAATGATATCCCATTAAATCATAAAAAGGTGACCCATCAAATAACATTCTAATTGAGACTGAAAAATTTCAACACATCCATTTGGGGTGGGGCGAGGGCTTTTTAAACACTTTCTTCCTTTCCTATCTCTGAACACTACATAAGACATGCACCTGCCTCATATAACACAATCTTCTCACTATCTGTATCTTTGCATACATATTACAAGCCCTCTTCTCAGAGACTTATGAACCTGCATGTTATTTCTAGGATAACATTGGCTAATGAGAGTGAAAAATGCATTTCCATAAACATGACTGACATTGTCCTAAGTTTATCCTTATCACAGGAGAGAATGGAAAACAATTTATAAACAAACACAAGAGTTGAAATTATTACAGGAATGAGCTGAGATGTGAAGGAAAGGGAGACAATTTTCTGTCAATCCAGATCAAGTTTAAGTATCTTTTGCTGTAACTAACTGGACTCATGGCTGGAATAATTTGCTGTATTAATGATAGGACCAGAATCATACTCCCTATCGTTCCTAAAATACTCAAGAGCTTTTGCTTCCCTATAGCCTTTGGGATAGCTTAAGTAACTAATACAATTTACACTACTTTCAATAAGGAATTTATACAAAGATTTGTTCTGAGAGGGTATTAATCTTTTAAAAAGAAATTATTTTAAAAGATTATAACAAATAGTATATTATAAATGTACATGCAACAAGTTTAATGACCACAAAAACATAACACTAAAAAAAATAAACAGCAAATGCATAAAAGCTACACAGAGTTAGCTCATTTTGGGATATATTTAGTTACTCGACAATAATTCATATAGAAAAACAGGTTATGAGATGTACTATTTGCCTACCTACCAGTTACTTTTATCTATTTCAAAAATCTTAATTGAATATTGCAGAGGTGAAGCCTTTGAACAAATGAAGGTCCAAGTTTTGTGACCTACCAACAGATAAGGAGACCCTGAATGCTTTTATCAAAGGAACAATAATTTGAACTCAGCTTCTTACGCGTGGAAAAAAACAAGAAAAAAAAAGTAGCAACCAGCAAGGAAATTGGCAAGTCCAAAGAAGCCTAACCCAGTAAAAGCATGGACTGACATCCATCCAAATTGCTAGGAACAGAAAAATGGCACACAGAAACAAACCATAAAGGGGAAAAAAAAAAAAACCAACTACTTCTCTTGCCTATAGGAAAACCTGTTTTTAATATTGGCTTTCAGAAAAGACCCTTTTTGTTATTAAGGTATTATCTCATGACAATGTTAAAAAGTTTCCTTGTCACTGTCAAATCCTGAGCTGACTACACAGTCTTCTGCTTACTCTGATTCATGCTAATGACTTTCCAAAATGAAATTAAGATATGACAGTTAGAAGGCCATAGCCTTCATGAAAATTTTCAATTAAGTCACGAAAAAACGACTGAAATTCTTTTTTGACAACTTAATGCCAATTTAGTTCTTGATTTAATTGTTATATTTTGTGTTTCTTGCTTACTGGCTCAGTTTGGTACGAATTTTAGCATACAGCATTTCTGAAAACCTAGTTTATAACGTCTTCAGGGAAAGGAATTTGCTGCCAACCATATAGATGTTATTATAGAACAAATAGCAAATAAAATGGAGTGAAGGCGAGTAGAAAACGTGCAATTATTACCTTACTTGACTGACTTTCCAGTTCAGACTTAACAGTTTTATAACTCATTTTGACCTGTTTCGGATTCTTTTACTGCTTAGGATTTTGTGAATATGAATAAAATAAGTGTTTAGTGGGGAGAAAAATGGCGGACGGAAGCAACCTAAAAGGGTTAGTGTGGTAATCTCTGAAAATGAGATGAGTGTTTTTTTTAAAAATCCTCACACTTCCATTAATCATGCACAGTTACCTGTATGAAAGAGCAAAGAATGGAACAATGAATTTAAAATTAAACAAGTAAAGCAAAGAAAAACAAATAGGTTCTGTTTTCACTGGAATTCTACCCCTATGACGGCCCAAAATTGGTTTTTGCAAATTAGGGCATAGCTTAATACGAATGAAGGTGGCAGAACCCGTCCTTTAATATATAATGCTATTTAAAGGATTATTTGTACTACTGCATCCAGTAAATTAGTTTGCAAAATGCATTATATAAACGAATTACCGACATAATTTTCTTAAGCTTGTAAAAGGGACAGAGGAAATGGTACTGATTATTTCCGCTATTATCATCATTAACATTGAAATTAAGGGGCTGCAGAAGGGAGCATTTAATTTTAAGTTTCTCTACTTCGGTCTTTAAAAGGAGCCTCTGATTCATTACCAATCTTAGAAATAGCAAACTGAATTTTATACTGGGGTATTTCCCTCATAACTGTCTAGACACAAAAATACCAAGCGCAGGTAATACAAACTTTGACCCACCTGGAAACAAAATAACAGAAAAGCAAAGACAAGGTTTGTTCTACATGTATCTCTAGGATACAGTCCCTCATAAGCATGATCAGCCATGCAAACACATTTAAAAACCTCGAGATAATGCCAGCATTAAAAATTAATACCCGAAGAACAGTGTGAATTTCCTACTTCTCCAATTTCATTAAGATCAAAATTTCAATCAACTGTTTATCTGAACACAGCTGGCAATGCTGAAATTAAACTCAGAAAGGGGAGGAAAGGAAGAAACCTCCATATTCTCTTGAGCCTTCCCCTGCCTTCGGGCTCACTGCTCGCTCCTCATTCTGCTGAACTTGCATTCTGCAGTTTAACATCGCAACTTTTACCTATGAAAACCACTGGAGACAGCATTTTGAGACCGTTAAGAATTGTAAAGTAAGGTGCTCTAAATGGAAGGGTTGTTTGTTTTTTTTTTTTTTTCCAGCTCAAACAATTATTTCTTGCAGACCTTCTGAGGGTTTTTTTGTTTTGTTTTTGCTTTTATACTTTTGCTCTTATCAAGTAGGCCTTACTTGGCTCATTTAGAAAATTTACACAATTTTCTTTAACAAATTCCCTTTGAAATATAACATGCCACCAACAGTACATGGGATGGAATTAATCCTACACAATCACTTTATCTGTAACTAAATAAACTACAGCAATTACAGAACATCAGATCTCAACACACGGACAGATAAAGTTCCAAATTGCTAACTGACTTCAGCTACATTATTGCAAACGTATTCCCACTACCTCATGGCTATGGACATTGATGCATAAAAAATGTTTGCAACTTTTGCATAAATCCGGCTACTTGAAACAAAAGGTTTAAAAAGAACAAAGAGAGATTGACCATGTTTTAAGACGAAAAGTTAGGTAGCCTTTCTGGTACAATTTTTAAGGATGTGCCTGGGGAAAGAAGAGACACACATCCCAACAGTTCCTCTCCTTTTGGAGTGCCAAGTAGTGGAGAGCTAGGATTCTTCTCAGGTCTGCGAGGAATTGGAGATGGGGCACTCACTGCTTGAATTAAACAACTTCAGAAATTTACTACTGGTATTACCTTTCAAAAAATCTTTTTACAGAGTTGAAATGGGATTTACTGAAACAGATAACTGAATTTCATTTTAAAAGTAAAGACTGTAAAATGATCAACTACCTCACATAGAAGCATTTTAGCGTTTGTCCACTGTGCATTTTTCGATGCTAGCATTTAAATCAGATGCACAAAATAAAATGAGGAAAAAGTAGAAGGAACAGGTAGACTTCCTTTGGTGATTACGTTCCATGTAAGCTCAATTGAGTACTGAAAATTACTTGTATTTATACTCTTTTCCTGAAAATACTATAATAGCCTCATAATGCCACAGAAATAGTAACATAATTAATTTTAATTTTGCCTCATAAGTAGGAGGAAGACTATTTTTAATTCAATTTAAAGTTTTAATGTGATGGAGTTGCAATTCATCATACGATTATATTTTTTCAAATTTTCGCAAATCTTAATTTTTCCACAGGAAAATCCCAAATGACGTTATTCAAAACAGATTATAGAAGGGACTTGTAACAACTTTATTTGAGAGCTTTTCCTTTCTTTAACAAGAAAAGGTCATCCCCTACCTTTTCAGTTTTTGAAAAAGAAATTAATAATCCTAATCCATCCACGCCTTCTTCTTTGGGTGCCTTAATACGCATCACTTCAGATTAGGCATAAATGGGGGGGGGCATACACTGTGGAAATGTTCATTCATACTTGTGACAAATTGTCTCCCTGGAAGTGATTCCTTCTTACAGTTTTAGGCTAACACGTGAAATCATAAGAGCAGAGAGACGGTAGAAGTTTTAGGCTAGCAAACTTTTCACATGGTTTTAGCCTTTGAAGAAATATCACAGAGAGAGAGAGAGGGAGACAGAGAGAAGAAAAATTAAGTCAGAAAAAAAAAAAAACGCACTTAATAGAAATACTGTTTCTCCTAAAAAGAGTAGTGACCCTTTGCGTACATTCTTTTAAGTGCTCTACAAAAGCAAATTTTTACCATGGAGTGTATTTAAAGGTGTCTGGCAGATTTAACAAGAAATGTAACTTTTAAGAAGACATTTTAAGATTCTGAAAAAAAGTTTTTCCTCCGTTATCTTTTCTATTGCCATTAATTCAGTACAACTAAGCTTTTGGGGGATGGAAGACGAGGGACAGTGCACATTTGAACAGGGGATTTGGAACAGAACAAGAAGATTTTTGGGAAGGTTCTCAGGATGGAACTAATTTTTGAAAGCAGAGTGTTATAAACACATCTGCATTGACTTATGGAAGAAAATATTCTATGAAACACGGGAGCTCTTCAAGTTTAAAATTTGAAAAAATTCCAAGATGCAGTAACTACTGGCTAGTAAAGCAGAGCTCAAATTTTACATAATTTTTTTTACATACCTGCCTGTCCATATACATACTGTGAACACACAAGTCAGATGAAACATTTAAAGATTCAATTCTAAAGAATTTAGATTTAAAGATCCTATTTCTATTTACTCACATAAATGAAATGTACAGATATTTCAGGACTTTTAAGAAACAGGTTGAAATAAGAATATCTCCTACTTTATTCCAAAATACACTTTGGCACAGCGTTTTTAAAATTATCTTAAGAAGTCTGTACACCACTACCAAAAAATATATTTCAGAAAACACTACTTTGGCATTAATCTTCCAACACCTGATACTCCACGCCATACTCACTAGAAAAAATACTGCAAATTGGCACGCTTGGTGTGTGGAAAGGGCTGGCATTCATGAAATTTTAAAAAGGCTACCTACATTAAGATCTACAGAAAAATAGATTTTAGGAAAGTACATTCAGTGCACCAAATACCGATTAAAAAATTTAGACTTCTCAAGTTATAATCATGCTATTAACAGTTCTTCAACAATGTTAAAGAATTCTTTCAACCTGTTTACACCTTCACCTTTTTGAATTAGGTACACTATTTTGAAAACGTGCCTTTGTTTATCAACTCTGATCCCACCTGCAGAACGTACTAGGATCACTACAGAACGACATGTAGTGACACTAGCAATATGCACGGGATAAATTCGTTGGAAGAAAAATGGCAAAGATGTTTCCCACTGCTGGGAAAGGTAATGATGACAATTTGCAGTAAGTCATTCATTTCTTTCTTTCATTGCAACCAATAAAGAATAGCTACAGGTGAAATTAAAGAGGAGCGTACAGGCTGGATAGCAAGCATTATAGTTAAATATGCATGAAGGACAAAATTCTCGAAAGCACAAAATCACAATCTGGTTCTCAACACAGCTCTTGAGGGCTCTGATACATGGGGAACGCATGCTTTATGGGTGCAACCCATCACACAAATGAAAATTCTCAACTAGGATAGTAATGTCACGTCTAGCCATCTTTGAATGGATTCTACTGAACATGGAATTATCTTTTCAAGTAAGGAGAAAAGTAAGAAACACAAACAAAAAGTTCAGATACTGGTGAATAGCACTGCTTTCCTTTGTTCATTTAACTACTACCACAAAAAAGACATAGAAAAAAAGACTGTATGGGAGGAGGATGATAACAATGTGGAGGGAGAAAATTACATCTTTTCTGGTTGTTGTGTAGGTTTGAAAATAAATCAACACATACACACACATTTTAAAAGGAAAGAATTTAAAGTATGGATAAAAATTTAAGGATGTACCTTTGTCCGTAACTGCAAAAATCAAAACGATATGCAAGAGGTCTTTTTGCACATAAGTCAAATGGAATCTACAGACAGAAAAGCAACTATACTGAAAGTATAATCCTATAAAAGATTGAAATTGGAAAGAACAGAATTATCTTTCAACTGTACAAGTGTGGGGGAAAAAAAAATTGCAAATTTAAGGTTTTCTTTTAGTTTTAAGCTTTCACCATTCCCAGTGTATTCTCTCTCCTCTATAAGGTTTCCTCCGATTTATTTATTTGTAGCAGAACATCCTAGACGTCCAAACGAATATGATACATTATGACAAATTATGTATAATTAATTTAAAATCTTCTAAGACTAAAATCCATTTAACTCTTAATAGGTGACTGTAGAGAAATAAAAAGACTATTTTTTATCTTGCATTCTCAGTAAAGAACAAGTGTGAAGACAGAAAAAGAAGCTAATATCATGCATGCATGCATGGAAAAGTGCTGGTAACCAAGCAACCAGCAGGAAACATGTCAGAGGGAAAAAGCATATTTACAATCTTAACAGCCTCGTTTATACACAGCTATAGATACCAGTTGCATGAAGGGAGGCTCACAAAGCAATCACTTCACTTTTTTCTTCCTCTCCATTTTGCTTCACTGCAACACAGAGATTTATACTCTCTGTTTTTATTTGGATTAATCTCCTCAAAGCACAAAGGCTGTCTTAATTCCACATTATTTTCATCTTGAAAATAAAAGTAGTAATTCTTTACCAATGGATGCACAAATACAGATTGCACTCCGAACTTAGTATTTCCTACATATACTACTTTGGTTTTGTCTTTTAATAAGATTCTGCATTAAGTACTGGATATAAGTTATTCATTTATTTTTGTACCATCAACAAATTACTAGAGTAAATTTACACTTAATATTAAACGTAAATAGTATAATATACACGTTCAGCAAGATTATTCATGCTGAGATGATCATTCACATACATGGCATACTTAGCTACATTTTTCATCTTTGGTTTTACAAACCAAGTTCTTTGGTTTGTAAACTGAAGATTTAGTATAAGTTGCAGAAGTTTATTAAATGCCCAAGAGCAGTAATTATATTTTTTCTGATTAATTTCTTTGGCCGTTTTGAACATAAAATAGCAAACAGGAGGGTTTTCAGATAGATTCTTACTGACGTGTTTCTGAGACCATGGATACAGCAGAAGCAATGACTATCACTCTTTCTTCTCAAGAATTTTCCACACTTGAAAGAAAAATATCGTATTGATTAACTTGAACTACTCATTTGGGGAGCAGAGTAGGGAACAGGGATGTTAAATACATTCTTTACATTTTCATTACTTTGATGCTGTTGTCTCATGTTTACCTAAATCCCTATCCCTATCCATGGATAGGGATCATGCAACAAAAGCAGCAGGGAGCCAGTTCCTCACTACGCCTCACATGCCAAACACACCGCAACACATGCATAGAGGAGACAGATAGGTTTGGGAGCAGAAGTCAAGTCTTCGCAGGCAAAGTTCTGCCATAGACAAACACCACGCTGAAGTATCTCTCCTACACAGCATGTAAAATTTCTGATACAAATGATGGTGCTAAATAATCTACAGTTTATCACATACAAAGACACAAATGACACAAAGGATTGCTCCTAATTTCTAGTAAGGATCTCTAATTAAAAATATTTATTGCTTAGTAATCAAAACTAAAAAATACTGTAACTACATAGTCATCTAGAATCCCACTATATAATTTAATTTTATTTGATCTCCATGATACTTGTACTCTTTATTATAATCACATGTACAATTCAAATCATTACTGGTTATAAACTCAAAGAAGATTTAATAAGATGACAATATAACCAATCTGATTCTGAAATAAATTTTCAAAAGGCAGAGTATGAAGAGAAACAGCAAAGAAGTGCAGGTGGTAATTTCTAGGACTGTCAGTGGCATCAACCATTTCTTCTTTCAACCATCAGTGAAATAGAAGCATGTTGTATACAGCAGTAAAGAACAACATAACAATAAGCAGAGACAGAAAAAATATTACTAGCTGTGAGAAATATGGAAGAGTTCTGCTAAACAAGCCTTGCGTGAGAAATGAACTTCACTGCTTCCTCAGTTTAGCAGACAGATTGAAATGGAACGCAGAAATGGTGATACATATGTTCATATATTTTCCTCTGTTTTCATTTCTACAGCTTATGGTATGTATGTTTCATTCATATAAACTTATTTATTTTACGTAACAGTAGCCCAAAATAGCTCCTAATTTTTTATTTTTTTTATGTTCCTGTTTAGACTACTGCGACATCACAGGACTTGATGAAAAGGCTTTCTATAACCATCTAGAACTTTTTTCTTCCCAGCAGGTTCACCTATTTCTATGCATTCCTGGAAAATGTTTTTCTAATTTGTTATTAAAGATCTTCACTGACAGATATTATGTCAGAGTTTATTCAAAATGTTTCATTGTCCTCACGTATGAAAAAAATACATATTCCTATCTAACTTATAATCTGTCCCACTGCAACTTGTTACCTCACTTCAGGTCTACACCATGAAGATCTAAAAGGTCTCCCTTCTACATACTTCCAATTGGTATCAACTACATTAGCTATCCAGTCAGATACAGTGAGTGCAGACTGAGAAATTAACAAAAGTCAAAGCTTCAACACCTTCACGCTTTCACCTGTTGAAAACCTTCCCTCTCTGCAGTGGGACTTCCCTTATTTTCCTTATTTTCTTTGCTAATATTTCTTTACAAGCCTATAGGACAACTAGCAGCAAAAAGTTAATTAGAAAAGAAAGGTATTTTTACTTTCTCTTGTGTTAGTGTCCTTGCATGCTGTCAACCTACTATTTTTCCACAGCAGAAGCTTGCTCTGTTCCTTGATAATACCAGGATCACCTCCTGTCTTCTATCTCCACTTTGAAAGAGCTCTTATATAGTCAGAATTCTTGTGCATATTTCTTTTGGCTCATAAATGAAAAAGATATTTTTTTATCATCTTCTTTGCGAAAGGGAGAAATTTCAGTGAAATAGCAAATTATTCTGTTCACATTTGTCCAGAGTTCCACAATGTTTTATTAGCAATTAACAAATCATAACAGGAGCTATTTCTGACGATTTTCCTTCTATTAACCATTTTACATGGTTTATATACTACTGAGTAAGCTCTTTTTAGCAGATCAAATTCAGACTTTCAAATTTCAGTAGTTTGTTTTAAGAAAAAAATAAATCCTTCTTCTCTTAATGTTTTCCCTAACTTCACAGTCGTCCTGGCTTTCCCACCAGAACGTTACAGATCAGTACTGCAAGAACACCAGGAAGTCAAAATAATGATGCCAAAACTTTCCTATCATTTGATTTTTCACCATGACTGAGAGAATTACAAAATACATCTATTGGGACAATAAACTAAAACACATCATTTTTCAAGACACAGTCCTCCTAAAAGAATTTTTTTACAATTTTATATATGAATTTCAGAATAGCCCAATCTTCTGTGTTGAATGCCAAAGACTATAAGGAAGAGATTTATTATTTAATCATAAATGTTGAGAAAACTCAGAGCCAACCTTAAAAAAAAAAATTGTATCAATACATATCATACCTACTAACAGTATGTTAGAACAGTATGTTCCAATGCACTTTTCAGTAAATCTAAATTATACAACTTGCAGTATCATCTGAAGCATTTAAAACTTACAGTGCACTGAAGTTGCCAAAAAAACCCTGAGAAGCAGATGGGCACTACTGCTGTTAAAATGCAGCCAGTTACACCAGAAAAGAATTGAGTCTGTCATACTTACAGAAGAAATGTTTGTCTATTTTCCTATTATTTAAGTAAAAAAAAAAAAAACAAAACAAACAAACAAACAAAAAAACCCACTATGATTTTTTAACAAGATTTTATAACAACATCACTATTTCTGTTCTATTTAAGAACATAATAATAAAAGAAATAAAGAAAACAACAGTATCTGGGCAACAATTAAATACAAAATTCCCAGCAGCAGTCTGCCTGAACCCTCTTTCTGGCTACAGCTCTTCTTACTAACTCACACAAAACAAGGCTTGAATAAAATCTTAGCTGGTTTAAAAATAAGAAGAAACTGCTTCAAGAAGAAGAATTACAAATTTTCAAAAACATTCTAGCATTTTCTGAGCTTTTAAGACATTTCTTCTTCATGTTCTATTAAGAGCATCATCATGTATCTTTATTCACTGAAGAAGCACCTCTCACATCCACTACAAGGTCACAGCTCTAATGTAAGTATAAATTCAAATATAAATTGTAACACTTAAGAAAAAAACACGTTTCAGATCACAAATCATTATTTCAAAGTCACTGTCAAGAGCATACAATTAATTGAGGCTTACCTGAGACAAGCCTTCTATGATTGATTACTCAAGTATCATTTTTCGAACATTGTTCTCACCAAAGAAGGTGCTTTCTTACTCCAAGAACATCCAATAAAGGACTTCCAAATCGCCACGATGTTTTCTTTCATTCTTGAATTGAAGCTTGAGATAACATTTTTAAAGACATGTCCTAAGGATTATTTCTGTATTTTACAATAAATGTTGAAGTCGTTCTACCTTCCTCGTGTACATAGAAGACTTGAAGTGATTTGGAGCAGACATTTGAAATCAAATGACTTAAATCAGTATCTTCAACTTTCATTTTTTAAGACAAAATAAAAGATTTTTAAATACAATCATACAGCTGTACATTGTTATACCAACAGAATATTCACCATCTCTCACTCTCAGAAGCTGGTTGCCTAATCAGAAAAAAAATGTGCTTTATAATGGACTATTTCATACTCAGACATCCTCATTTGGACTAGCTTCAAAGCTGAGATTGTTCACCAAGGTGTTTGCACAGACAGCGGCAGCTCTTAGGCTGTTGGAGGTAAATGTCATTCCTAATTAGTTAAACAAACAGCACTACTCCTAGGCAGAAAATACTGTCAGCAACAATATAGTTATTTTTGGTGAGTTTTGTTACTGTGATTAAAAAACAAAAAAGCAGCCAAATGTCTTTTGACCATTTAATCTAATCCACAAAATATTCGCAGTATCTAAGTGATTGATAAAGCCTATTTAGTTAGTGAGTGCATTTAAGGCATTGGGAGGTGGTAAATATTACAAATTCATTAGTGTAACCACAGAGTAAAATAATGCACACACCCTCTCATACACATGCCAAATGGGGCTCCCAGCAGAATTTAGAAGATTCAAATAATAACATTTTAACTGAATATTTGTATTAATTTGCAAGTATTGAATTTAGGCATTTGGCTCTATTTTGAAGTGGCAGCCAACAAAACAGGCTTTCCCAAAAGCAATTCTCTGAAGTGTGCTACAGTGAAATGCATGAGGCAATGGTGCATGCATTAGAAGGTGCATGCATCAGGAAAAACAACAGGGAGGAGCAATCCAGTTCAGTGAATGCGGGCATAGACCTGTATTAGTTCACAAAGACGCGTGTCTCTGTGCTACAGGTCATGCAGCTGGGAGAGCTGAGGCTTTCTCTGTGCTTGTGCACAGCCCTATTGCCTCTCACTTAGTTCTCAATGCCCAGGCTTCTTTGGTCAGCAAATCTGTCATTTTCCACCCGAGTGCACCTCATACATGGGCTCACAGAAAGGCACTGAGACAGCAGCCTTTTGCTGTCAGTATGCAGGATGCTCATGGCTGGAGAACATGTGATGGAAACAAAAACGTGAATCTTGTGCTCCCTCTCCTCGGAGACTTGAGTAACTGAACAAAAACACAAAGATTCCTTAAAAAGATGTTTCAGATAAAGCACAGAGCATAATATTCAGAATTCGATTGACGTATGCATTCACACATTGAGTCACCCAGAAAAGCATATTAAAAAGTCTAATATTTTCATAATTAATCAGTCAAAAAGAAATGCAAGAGAGTTACACTTAAGTACCATTTAAATAACTAGGTAATGAAAAGTTACTGCATCTTTTCTACTCTACATCTTCGGTCTAGAGGTAGAAAGGAGCACCGGCCACTAAACGTGCATTCAAGAAAAATGCAAATTTTTTTCTTTAATATTAAGAGTCTCCTCTTCCTCTATACAAGTATGCAAAAATGAAAAAGCTCAACTGCCTGGATTCATTAATCAAATACTAAAGTGTTGACTGAAAAGAGCTAAGTTATCTACAAAGAACACTCCTTCATCCATATAAAACTGCAAGTCATTATGTAACATGATGAAGAAACGTACGAAAGCTTCTCATCTTTTCTACTTATTGGTCCCTCAAAATGCACTCTCAGTGGTACCCTTAGACATTGTTATTCCCTTTCCAAATCAGAGCAGTATTGGTTTCCTTTGTCATTTAGACTTTCCTGAGTTATTGTTAGAACTGTTTTTTAACTAGTTTATGAAACTGGACTTGTTACTTCATCCTTCTTTCTTGCCAGGGTTCTAGTACATGTTTATACACTGACAAAATTATAGGATTAAAATGCATAAAACACATAAAGTTACTTCATAGATTAGACAGTAACAAACGAAATTAGCAAAAGAAAGAAAATTCCAACATTTGTTGAATATTTATTTATCAATTCACTGCATAATGAGCTACATTTTAAACTTTGCCACTGCACTATTCCCTATTTTTTCTCTCCTAATTATTAGACACGAGTTATATTTTTTTAATTCTTGACCCCACTTAGAAATATCCAAGCATATAAGAAGAGCTTTTAGAAAAGCCTGTACACGGTCTGAATGCAGGACAAGCTGATATATTTTCCCATACAATACAGATTTGAAGGCAGACAAACAGCAGGAAACAAACAGGTTCTTGAAGACTTTTTTTCCTGCCTTCCCTGGCAGACTTCACAAGATCATTTCAAGTTCTTCACACTGGTGAAACTTTTCAAAATCCCTTGGAAGATAGCTCTATTCATTTTCAGAATATAAATAGCTGTATCAATTGTTGCTTCCCAAGACAGAGAACGGGGAACTATACAACACCACTATAAATCCACCTGAGACACCTGTTTTTCATGCATGCACTACTACCTGCTAGGTCATGCACTACCACCTGCTGGGTCAGAATGACATATATGGTCCTTAGCGAACATTCTTTACACGATAAACATACAGGAAACTAATAGTCTTTCAGATAAGGTTGAAGCTTAACAAAATTTTAACTGAAGGAAAATACCATTTTAGTGATACAATTATATACCCAGCAGAAAGTAAACCCATAAAATCTTCCATTAGCAAATAGCCAAGAAATTCTCTTAATCTCAGTAATTTTGCAGCTGTGTAACAATTTTAGAAAAAGGGAACTGGTTTCAAAATTATATAAGACATCGAGTGAGAAAAGAAAGGATCTATATCTGAACTCTTTCTGGAAACAAGCTGTACCTGGGCATTTATGGATAATTGCTTTTACATCTATTTGCAAAACAGGGCTTTTTAAAGAAATGCTGATTTCTGTAGTTCCATTAAATACTTCCCTTCATAAATATACTATTCTTTCAGTGTCTGTTCTTTAATACATTGAAGATCAAAACAAGAAATATCTTTGAAAATAATTTTTTAGAGCTTTTGGAACAACACATCCTAACATCTTCATTAATTCCATCAGGTCCATACTCCTGTTACAGAATACAATTGACATTAAATCTCTCATCTTTTACTGTATTTCTCATCTAAGAGAAAAGAGAGGCTTTTGCTACAGAGAATTTCCAGCAACCCTACTTAACTAAGCAAGTTTAATAGCACCACAAAGTTCCATTATTAATTTCAAAATAAATATAGATTATGTTTACCGCCAGCCTGCAAACGGAATTATTCCCTTCTATATTCTCTCTTATCTGAAATGCACCACAAAGAAAACTACCAAGTTAATGTTAAGTACGGATTCTGTTCTGATATTTTCATAAAAGAAAGAAACAGCAGAAATAAAACTATCACTTCCAATAGCTTTGAAATCTGCAAAGGATGGAAGTGTTTTCACAAATTCTTACAGTCTAGACCCTTATCAGAAAAAAATATATATTTATATATATTTTTATATATATATATCAAAGTACTTTAAAATGAAAATCATAACAGAATACAGAACCTAGATAAAAACTGAGTTGAATAAACTGCTGAGGTTTAAAATAAAACCTCCAGGTAGAACTCCTCTGCTGGAATTCAAAGCTCCATAAACTGGGGGGTGGGAAGGGAGGCTGAAAGGAACGAAAGGAAAAACTAACAGAAGATGATAGGAGAACAAACACAGGCTCCTACGAAACCTAGACAAAGACGCACAGTTCGCAACTAACATTGTGTTGTGGCTTTTTACAATGTAATTTCTTTATTCAGTGGTTCAGGCCTTTTTCTTACAACATTAGAAAATTGCACCTGTAAAATCTAATAGCCACATGGAAACAAAATACCCCAAAACCAACTTTAAGAATCTGATCTCAGAAATGTAATAGAAAATGGCTAAAAATTAGACTTTGGGGAGGGAAAGGAAAAATACATAAAGAAGTTAAGCAAAAACAGAGGCTGGACACAGACTAAACACTTTCTAGAATCAAATGGAAAGACTCTGTCAAAGACACCAAAAGGCTTTTAAAAAGCTATTTCTACTTTTCAGTTGTGAAGTATATACACTCTTCCTTCAGTACTGTATATACTTAAATACTTTCTTAAATAGGACGTTTAAAATACTTTTAAAATACCCACGGTTTTAACAAGATTTGCCTTTAAAAATAAAGCCAAATAAATTGGCCTTTGAAATGAATAGCTTACACTGAGTACAGAGTATTAAAGCCAAATCAAATGAGTATTTCTTCTAAAGCTGCACGTTGCCGCTGAAGCTTTTAAAACATCACTTACCTTAAATGATATAAATAAGCGTCCAAATGTCTGCAATTAGTTGTTACTACAGCGAAGAAGTTGCATAGATGAAAGGAACAAGGGCTCCAAAATGGCAATATTCACACCATTGCAATCGATTGGGGAATAAACCAGTGAAAAATGTTCTTTAGCTGCTTCCCATGACATGAGAGACAAGGCCAGCCACTTCAAGGGTATATATAGCTATAGGGGACCCTCTTGTACCCCTCTAGACACATCTGCACCCTCTGCTCCCATTTCTTCTCTGAAGTGCCTGTATACAAATGCAAGAAGCATGAAGAATAACAGGAAGAATCAGATATCTGTTTGTGGTCATAGGGCCATGATCTCATTGCAATCACAGACACATGGTGGGACAGTCCTCATGACTGGAACGCTGTCATGGATAGCTATGAGCATTTTAGGAAAGACGGGGCTGCAAAGCGAGATGGTGGAGTTGATCTTTACGTGAGAGACCAACTGAAATGAATCAAGGTCCACCTGAGAATGAACGATGAGCAAAACGAGAGCTTATGAATGAGAATTATGGGGCAGACTAACACGGGTGACACCATTGTGGGTGCTTACTATCATACTGCCTTGATCAGAAGGAAGTTGATGAGGTCTTCTCCAGACTGCTGAAAATACCCTCATGATCAGAGGCACTAATTCTTGTCTGGGGCTTTAATCACCCTGATATTTTCTGGAAAAGCAACACAACCAGGCATACAGACTCCAGGAGGTTCCTGCAGAGCGCCGATGATAACTTTCTGATACATGCGGCTGAGGAGCTAGTGAGGAGAGGTGTGTTGGACCATGTTCTTACAAAGAATGACTAGTTGGGGATGTAAAGGTTGGGGGCAGCCAAGGCTGCAGCAACCATGAGAAAGTACAGTTCAGCATCCTGCTGCGCAATAAGTAGGATTGCAACTCCGGACTGCAGGAGTGCCAACTTCAACCTCTTCAAGTATCTACTTGGAAGTATCCCATGGGTTAGAGCATTGAAAGGTAAAGTTGTCCAAGAGAGCTGGTTAACATTCAAGCACCACTTCCTCCAAGCTAAAGATCAGTGCATTTCTAAGAGTAAGAAATCAGGCAAAGGTGGCAGGAGACATACACGGATGAGGAAGGAAACCATGCAAAAACTGAAATGGAAGAAGAAAGTCTACAGAATGTGGAAAAAGGGTCTAGGCGCTGGGGAAGAATATAAAAAGCTGTAGGGCATGCAGGGATGCAACAAGAAAGGCTAAGGCCCAGGAATTAAGTCTGGTAAGGGAGATCAAAGACAACAGAAAGGGCTTATTTAAGTATATCAATAGCAAAAGGAAGAATAGGGAAAATGGGGGCCTGAATGAGGTGGGTGCCCTGGTAACAGAGGACACTGAGAAAGCAGAATTACTGAACACCTTCTTTGCTTCAAGCTTTACTGAAGAGACTGTCCCTCGGGAATCCTAGACCATGGAGGTAAGACAGATAGCCTGGAGAAAGGAAGACTTTGCCTTGGTCAAGGAGGGTCTGGTTAGAGATAATCTCTGCAAACTCAACGCGCACAAATCCACAGGCCCTGATGGAATGCAACCACGAGTGCCAAGGGAGTTGCCAGAAATGACTGCCAAACCATTCTCTATCTGATCTATAAAAGGATATGGAAAACAGGAGAGATGCCTGAAGACTGGAGGAAAGACAATGTCACTCCAGTCTTCAAAAAGGGTAGGAAGAAGGACCCAGCAAACTACAGGCCACTCAGCCTCACCTGAAGCTTATCAGGAGTAGTCAACATGGATTCATTTAAACAAGGGAAAATCATGCTAGACCAATCTGGTAATGTAATTGATTATGAAAGTATTCAAATGTCAAAATTATTTCTTAGTGAGATATGAAATTCTCTTACTAAAGAGGTTATACTTTTCATACATCCCAGACAACCACCTTGTTCACACTAACCTTTTAACTAACAGGAACAGATGGGTCTAGCTGGATACAGGCATGATGGAGCATTGTCGTAGAGTAGAACATGGTGATTCTCATACCTCTGGCAGATGGGAACCACTCAAAATTAGTTTTAGACTAAAAATATTTTGCTACTTCTCTTTAGAAAAAGAATATTGTTTTGAGAGGTTCTTTTCATATTTTACACATGGCATCAGAGATCAAACAATAGCAGCTTTACAATAACTTTGTTGTATACGTTAAAATCAATTACATAGGCTTACTGCATATCATCTTTATGCCAGTGGATTAATTACAAATTCCTGAAAACGGCAGCTTTTAATGGAAGTGCTGACACAAAGTTAAGTACAGCATTGCTCTGCTATTATGAAGTTGTTATGGCAACTAGAAGGATTGAGTTGGGCAAGACAGAGCGAGCACAAGCAATACTTAATCCTTGATACCACCCCCAAAAAACTCATCTAAAATTTGCGTTCACAATATTACCATTCCTACCTTCACAATAAGCAATTCAGCTGCAAAACTTGCCTTAATACAGGTGTAGGTGTGGGGAGGGCAGTGTAGGGGAAGTTCCAGGTCAGTGTAAAATTTAAGACAAATGAAATGCAAGGTCATATTCCACCTGGTGCACACACACATGAATAGCCTGAAGCAACAGATGGATTTACAAGATACCTAGACAGCATCTGATTAGCACATATTCACCAGATATAAGTTAACAAAAACACAGCTATGCAAAAATGTTCACTCCTCGATAGTGGAGTTAAACGTATGAAATGTGACTGTATCATACATGTTCACAAATAATTATCCATTGATAAAAATGTGTTTGAATAAAGGGCCATGTATTTGTTTTTTAAAAAAAAAAAAAAAACACTTATTCTTGCTAGTTCTGTAATGAGATGAATGAGATGAAAGCAGAAAACTTAAGAGTGATTCTAATACTTAAATAATGGAAAAAAAAACCTAAGGCACTCATTTTAATAATGCATTAAGTATAATTTATAAAACATGTTAACTAAAATCTGCACTTTAATTACCTGTCTCAAAAAATCGTTTTACATTTTAATTGCAAGAATTATCCTAGCAAAACTTCACTGAACCAAGTTTCCAACAAAATGCTGTAGCAATAAAATCAAGTCCTAGAAATAATGTTACAATCTTTATTATTATACATTTCTGACCAAGTATATATAACAATACTTCCATTATAAAAGTGGAGAAATTATTTGCCTCTCTTCTACAAGGATTTCATCTTAAAGCCACCCAATCTCAAATCTAACCTTGATGACCCAAACTTAACTCTAGAAAACAAAGCCCTCAGATGCCTGACGTGGAAAGAGTTGTGCTCCATTTTACAATGAAGAGTCTTTTTTTTTTAAAGAAAGTACAAGTTCCTATTTTCACTGGGAGCAAGCAGATATTCATGCTGAATTCAAAATAATTTTAAGATTTGGGTTTTCATATGTTTAACTTTCACTTAAATATTACTCAATGTTAACAATCTAGTTTATTACAAAAAATTCTAACTTTTGAAGACTGTTCTCACCTACATAAACATTTATTGTTTGTTTACTTATTTTTGGAAATATACAATGTAGTCTATCACTGAATGTTTTGCAGTTCTACAGATGAATTTAATTAAGTGGGGAAAAAAAAAATCACAATCTCCCGGTGAAAGAGAATTATGTAATCTGCCATATTAAACAATTACTGATATGAAAGCACAACAAAACAAAACCCTACATGTCCCCTCCACCCCCCGTGCACACAGAAGAAAAAAAAAGAAAGAAAAAGAAGGCTGAAAAGAAAGGAAAATAATTTTGTTCACAAAAGCAACAACTGCTTGCAGGCAACAAAGAAGTATCAATAACGAAGACATCTTCGGGACAGAAGTTCTTCAGCAGTTTTTTAATTCTGGAAATTACACCTCTTTTCTCTGCAAAGTGACTACTGCAGTTATCAACTTGTGTGAAACACGTAATCAGACAGTCCTATGAACGCTGAATGATAACATTCAGCAAAAAGGTAAGAATAGGATTTTGATTTACATAGCTTTTTGTCGGGTAAATGATAAGTACATGACATAATTCTCATACAAGGAAAATGTTTAGAAGCATTCCCTAAGAGTATGCATTCTTCTAATATTTTTCAAATTTATTTCCAATGCTAACATCAGCTGTTCCACACAGAATAATTTTTAGAACCATTTCACTGAGTTATGTATTTACTGATCATTCAGTTTTACTAGAAAAAGGTTTTTCCTGATATATTTAACAAATCATTTCCATACAGGGGGAAATACGGACTTTTAGACTTGAAGAATCCATCAATATTAATCGTAAGTGGAAGACAAGTGCAGACCGTAGCGCGCAGCTTTATAATGTATAAAACCTATCACCTTTGATGCTATAGAATTTCAAATCTCCTTGAGATTGCCATGAAATTTCAGTGAGCTTTCACACACATTTAAAACTGAAAACATTTTTTTTAAATATTATTTCTTGGCTCAATTCTTATGCAACACCTAAAAAGCAATACTCGCAAAACAAACATTATTCACTCTACTTTTGATTTTCAGGTGCATTGTTTCAATACGTTGCTATTCAAAGCTTCCTAGTAGTAATTTTGAGGCTTCTGACTATTCGTGTACAGTCATGAATGTTTCAGTTTAACACCACTGAAAAACCAAAAGATAACTGAAACAGCTGTCCTTCAAGAAGTATAGGACTTGTCTTCACTACACAATAACATTCAGTTTTTTGTAATGAGAACTTAATGTAGAAAACTGAACGGCCGTCAATCAAGTGAAGTGAAGCACACAGTTCCCTATGATTCCTTATTCCTACCCTGAAGGTATGAGAACTGATGTCTTAACTGACCTAATTTTCCTATACGGAATCCTTCATCATGCCATTCTGCGAGTGCAAGATAACCAAATTCTGCAAGAATTACACACATATTACAGTGCAGACTGCCAGTTACTATACAACCAGTCACAAGAAAGAATACAGACACTAAGGAGTTTACAGTTGTGCATGCTTGAAATTTTTGCCACTTGAGATTCAACACTCTCCACTGGACATGTTATTCATATCTTTTAGATACGTAGCTTACATACAGCTTATTCCTGTTGTAACTTGACCAAAGAGAAAGGATTTTCAGAGTACTAAGCTGAAAACACAATTTCTCTTCTTTGTGCTACATTCAAGGTTGAAAATTTTCACCAGCTTGTTCTTAGGAGTTGGAATTCCTAACACTAAACATCTCCTTAGTCTTAGACTCGGGCCTTACACCCAGCTACCAGAATCACTGCCACCTCCTGAACTTTTTAAACAGGCTGTTTTTATCCAATTTACCCTCATCTACAGGCGGCTTAGTTTCTTCTAAGAGAGAAAAAAAAAAAAAAAAAAAAAAAAAAAAAGACGTTTCATACATAAAGTACATATGTCCACAGGCGTGTCTATAAGAAAGGCTCAATTACTTTGCAATTCAAGACTACTTTATCAGATAATTACAGAGTAGATGCTGGAGTACTCTGTGCTGGAATTTACAAAAAAGGAGGCAAGCTGAGGGCAGTGACTGCCTTTGTCTTCTAAAAGACTAAGCATATCAACTGCATAAAGTTATTTTATTGCTGCACAAAGATTGTGCCTTGTCATATTCCAATTATCTGGAAGAGTTTCATAACAATCATACCTTCATAAAATACCCTAATAAATTTTGGACACATTCAGTTCAGGTTAGGCTATCAACTCCAGATATGCACTGTATGCTTAATCATGAGACAGAAAGCGTTAATATTATTTCAGAAGATGAGCATGCCTCATTCCTTGCTTTCAGCATGGACTTTACATCATGTACTCATTGTATCCTTGGCAACTTAACTCCCGATCAAAATGGACAAGATTGACAACTTAGAGTTAAAGTTACAGCCATCATGTGCTACTAGGCTCGGACTTTGTCAGGAGTGAGATTATCAAACCGAAAAAAACCCTGATATCCAGACATTCTGCATTGCTTCATCACAAGGAAGATGAAGATAACTTGGAGAAGTTCCAAATGTTGCATTACTTCCCCACAGTCAGTATACATTGCCCCTAATGTCACTAAGGTAAATAAGATTTTACCCATACTCTTTAACGACAGATGTATCAAGGGCTTACGCTATAATAAAGTGAGTTTTCTAAAATACGTGTAATTTCCTATACTTTAGTCTCAAGAAAGTGGTTAATTAACATTAAATCAGACAATTTAAATTTCTAAACTAAATGGAAGTGGTTTTATAAGACAGAAGGCCATTGTTTAAATAAAATGTGCAATGAATTTGAACATCTTTTTCACAAACATAGTCCTTTCAAAAACGCCTTTAAAGAATTAAGGTTTCAGGAACGAGGAGGAGACAACAATAAAACTCCTGGGAATGTGTAGGCTTAATCCATACTATAAGTTATAAATGAAAAATCACAGAACTACAACCAGGTTCCCTAGCTACATGAAGCAAAGTACAAATCACATTTCTAAAACAAACAAACAAAGAACATTTATAAAAAATAAGCTGCATAAAAGCTAGCTATGCATCAACCTTAACTTGAATGCAGTTTCTACCCTCGTGTATGATATCTAACATATCAAAAAAATTCTAGTCTATTTTACCTGATTAGACCCCCCAAAAAATCTACATTTTTTTCCTAGATTAATTTCTTGATGAAAAGCCGTTCAAACATAGAGTACCTATCAAACCTAGTATTATTATCTGCTGTTTTTTTCTTCTTGTAGACACTGCTGTCCATCAGAAGAAATAATTAATGGGTCTATTATGCATGAAAGCATCATCCTGTCAATTTTCAGTGACTGGTTTGAACAGCTCATATCTTGCTACTCATTGATGCCATGCGTGCTCACTGTCCTGAGAGATGACAAAACACTACACCCTTCGGGATTTTCTCCCACTGTTCTAAAGCAGCATTTCACATCTGTGTCTGACAGAAGCATAAGGAGCTGAGAGAGGCAGACCTTCATCATCCTTCACAGAATAACACTGCATGGGTTAAAAGTTAAGACGAAGTCTACTGATCCTACGTTTTGCCTACAAAAATATAAAACGTGGAGGCTACCGAAGCGTGCATTCCAACTTCTCAGTGTTGGAATCATCGACAGAAAACAGATGGAATTTACTGGATGCTAAATCTTTAAATGAATTTTTAATGGGTACTGAACACTCGAGTTAGCTGAAGTCAGTGCATTTGCCTCTTTTCTTTTTTTCCTTTTTGTTTGAGGGGGGGACAAAAAAGGGGGTTTAAAAGATGCAAAGTTCACAGGTTATTTTCTGTTGCCTGATTAAGGCAGAATAAACAAAAATACTGAATATGGAAGATATCAAATATTGGAGATACCTGGAAATAAACTGGAAACGACCAACACCACAAGATGAAGCAGCAGTGAACAAGACGCTGTGGAAAAAGAAATCACAAGACGAGAGTGCATAATGCATTTCAAATTGAAGAAAGCTTCCTATCTGCTGAGTGAGCCTCAGTATATTCTGACAGAGCATAGATAAAGCTTCAGTCAACTGTATCTCCTAGGTAAGTTTCATTTCACATGCTGCTTAAATTGTTGATTACATGAATATATACTTCAATGTAAGTGCAGTAACTCACTGGATTTAAATTTCTTTAGACTGATACTGAAGTTTAAATCCTTTCATGACAAATATTTCATGCTCTTAGATTTCCTATGCTGTTCAAATAATAGTTGTCTTTTACTACTGTGGTTATTTAAAGGAAAAATATCAAATGCATTCTCCCCTGATCTGTACAGAGTGAAATAGTTCCTAAGATTTAAATCCTTCAAAATATTCTTAATACATATATCCATGGCTGTTTGGGAAAAAAAAAAGTAATAAAAAGAAATGTTTCTGTTAATATTAGCAAAAAGCGTTTACTGTACTTCATTATCTATTTAATCTGGCAAAGCAAACAACATTTTGCATCACAGCAGTAATATGTAAAAGGTTATCTTTTATTATAGGATAATAAATCACCGTTTGTATTAAATAAAGTTACAAGTGTTGATTAATTTATTAAAGGCAAACGACAGCACAATAAGGAAGCAGCACCACATTAATACACTTCAAGGTACTGTGTACATAGTTTCAGTGTAAAGACTGGATACCAGTGCCATAGTAAAACTACAAAAAGAAAGGTTCAGGTCACTTCAGTTATTTCATTCATTTGGAGCATGCACTACATAATCCACAGAGACACTAATTGTACATGGAAAGAACTTGCAAAACAGTTTAGGGTGAGATCCTAACACCTAGCAGAGCTTGAAAAATAAATACAGCATCTGTTAGTCAAAAGGCTACACTTAATAGCCATGGAGAAAGTCTGTGCTCACACGCACAAAAAAAGCCCACCTTCTAGAATTGAAAAAGCATAAATAGCTTCGTACTGTTTAATGCACCACTTTACCATCACATTAGTCAATTCTGTATTTATCAGCTTTAAAAACCTACATCTTTGCTCATACTGTCTTTTACCAGCTTCATGCCTTTTTTTATTTACTAAGATGCAACATTTCTATTTCTAGCATTGTTTAAAATGCCTCTCCTCTACTTCTCTCTACACGACTTCCCTCTTTGCTATTTACTATATCTTTACTTAATGTATCCATCAGTCCTTTTCCTGTTTTTTTCTCTTTTTACATTTTTCTAACTTATTAACATAGTCTCTGCCTTGCCTGTGGCTTGCTAGAAGACAGACTAATTCAGCATTCACTGCCAACTCTTTTGAACCCTCCAGTTATGCACAAATAAATTTTACCAAGTGCTGTGGCATATAGCCGTGCATGGCACGATAGAGCACCTTGAGACTGAAAACCAGAACTTGATATTATGCAGAACTTTTTCTCAATTCATAAGCCAACAGTGTTCTCTCAAAATGCTGATGTTCTTACCAGGAAACGTATACCAAACAACCTTTGCAGCAGATGGGTCACCTCATGCGTATTACTTTAGAATACTTCACACACCTCAGATTCCTTCTTCAAGATCCCATGACTGACTGCCATGATAGGGAAGAGAAAAAAAAGTTTCATACCCTCTAAACATTCAAGCCTTCATCTTCTGCTAACTACAAGCAGAGAAGTTCCCACTACTCCAAACATTTTTCCATTTTATTGCTGACAAGTTCCAGCACCTATGGCTGTCTCCAGTTTCAGCCCTTTTCTTTTATAAGTACTATCACCTGCTCCTTTCACAACAGCCGAATAGAATTCTAACATCTCCCAAACCATTTTTTTTGCTGTGCCTCGCTTCACATACTAAAACAATCCACCAAGAGCTCTCCCTGCCTCCTCACCGCACCTATACAACAAGCCTCTTACCTTAGATACAATGAAAAAACCCAACAGCTAAGTAGGCTCTTTACAGTGCATAACAAAGCAACATCAGCTCTGGGTTTCAGTGACATCAACTCAGGACTTCCAGAACTTGACTGACAAACTTACAACACTTATAACAAGCAGCAGATGCAATACAGTTTTTATCAGTTGATTTCAGAAGACAGCTTTGTGTCTATTGAACCTGGTTCAGAGTTGGCAGTAAAAGAGAGCAATAGCACAATTCAGGTTTTGATTCTCCAGTTACTGCTTTCACAGTGGAAAAGCTGGATGCTGCATGTGGCTTTTAGCCTCCTCTTTTGTAAAAGGTATTGTTTATCACGTTTACTAACAGCTAGCCAATGTGCTTATTTAAGAAAAAATAGGTTATTATTCAATGAAGCTCTCAAAAAGCTTATTCAAAATGTAATGTTTTAGAAACCTTTGAAGATAGTTGCAGCTAAGGTTTCTTAAGGTCTCTGATGTGAAAATGTGAGAAAGATTTTCAAAGAGCAAATGGAAAGCTTTAGAAGTCTGTATATAACCGTGTCATATTTCTAAAAGAAAAGGCATTAAGGATCTTCAATTCTTTTCAGATGCGTTTATTAATAATTTCTAATTTATGACAAATGCTATTTTCATTTTCAACGTATTATTCCTCTCACACAGCTTCAGAAAAGACAAGAATTCAAATGTATTACCTAAGCATAATCAGACAGTTCATTGCGAAGTCCCAAAGCCTAAACTGACATGCAACCAGAAAATATACTTCTTTTCCAAAATGTATAACTGTAAAAAGCACCTACTCTGAAAGCACTGATTCGATGTTTTCCATTTTCATTGTAATCACTTGTTCAAGGATCACTGAACATCTGACAACAAAATCTTTTCATTTCCTCTCTATATTAAGTTTCTCATCTACATGCAATGGGTAAACCATGTCAAAAAATAACTACAGTCAATTGCCTAAATATTGTATTTCTGCTCAGCAAAACAGCGCACGTGACACATACATACTGGACCCTCATCCCAACTAATTCAATAGGTAATGAACATCGAAGCGATGTTGCAAGGTTTAATGAGCCTTAGAGAAACTATGAGAATGATACACAAACCAAAAGCCCAAACTGCTCCTTCTTGATTTAAAAGACTTCAGTGAGCAGCAGCACAGACTCACAGGCAGAAATATTCCTAAATTGGAATACCTTCTGTATCCACTTCTATGCCTAATCAAGACAAGTACAGAAAACAGGGAAAATGCATGATAGTCTTCCATTACCATCTTTTTGTTAAAAAAAACAACTTATACAACCTAACAGAAAGCAAGGAGCAAAATCTACAACTTCTGCTTCTACAGTGAAGACTGGTGCAAAAAAGCCTACTTTACCTTGAACTATCGCTGAATACAAAATTCACCATGACCATCTGAATCTCCCTCAAGCCCCCTGACTACATCTTTCCCACCACAGCACAGACTTACCATGATGAGAAAAAGGGCACTGAAGCACTTCAGGACATGCAGATAATACCAGCCAGTAATTTGAATGAATGTGTTCATTCTTTGAAAAAATCTATGCACCATTTTAACATTTGCCCTAGGTTGTTAAAGATTACCTTTTCCAGAAAGTCTTTAAGAGAACCATGCAAAAGCCCAAGAAAACACATTTCATGGAGCTGCAAAATACTTAGTTTGCTTGGGTAAATAAAAGGAAATAAGAGGAGATATACAAGTAATCTCCCTTCATGTGGCATTTAATAACAGTTTAGAAGCCTACAATTTTTGAATTCTACTCATATCTATGCAACCAGTTTTACTAAATGAAACTGCATTAACAAGAACGTTTACATGAAAATCCGAAACAGCAAAAATCTTTTAAGATAATTTTGATTTAGACCAAAAATCACCTGTCTTTAAGACATGAAAAAATCTTCTTTCTAACTTGGGAAACTAAGCATCAGAAAAAATGAACCAATAGTCTAGTGGCAGAATACAATAAGAACCTCCTATGATCTGTGCATGACCCAAAACAGTTACTGTTATGATCATCTATTTCAACAGTTCCTAAGACCCTTCCACAGCTAAATCTAAATCTATAAACCTATACACATTTACATTAAGCATCTGTTTTTATTGGAAAACGGTGTTAATTCAAATTTATTTTGTTCTCATATAATTAAAAGAATTTTTTTAAACCTATTTCAGGAATCACTGCTACCGCTGAATACCCTTTCTGTATTTCAATTTGAGTTTTTATCACTTCAGCTTCTAATTGTTTCTTTTGAATCAGGAATCTTTCAATATCTTGACTGTTCTTCTTCTTGAATATATTTATTGTCACATTTCAGTCTTCTCATGAGGAGTACGTTAACTATCCTTACATTAAGTTTAATAATGCAAGAGATTTTTTCAACTCTAAAAAAAAAAACCCCGCGAAACTGTATTAAGTGAATATTTTAGCACCGCCAGCATTTTAAACACTTGAAAATGTGCCCTGAATGCAGGCTTACTGAAACATGCATGTGAGCAAAAAGAATCCTAACAATTACTGCCATACGTAAAGGGAATTGAGTTATCCTGTTTTATCACAGCACCTTACTAGAAATTTGTGCTGGACTGTACCTAAAAAGAGGTCACTGGCTAAGCCCTCCATTTGAATGGGTGTGGTATACCGCAAAACTTGGATGCTGGGTCTGAATGTACTTTTCTTATGGTTTATCACTTACCAATATGCTCATTAGTGATTTTCTCAATAACGTTTTGACAGTGAATGGAAACTCTGAACTAAAGAAGGACTCTTACTAAACCCTTCAGGTCTCCAACAGAAATACTGCCATTCATTATTCCCACTTGTGATTTTCAAGATCAGTGAACTCTCATATTCTTAATCCACATAATTTCTTACCAATTCTTACATCAGCTTGCCCTGAAATATGAGTAAAATGTCTACAGTAATTACACAGTATATTTGTCAATCAAACCTGTAATTAGCTGAAAGAATTCAACCAGGTGTAAAGAGATCTTCCACAAAGTAAAACTGACCAATACTACTTATATTTCTACCCTTTTATTGCAGAATAAACACACAGTCTATTTTGCAGAGTGAGGTCAGGCTAAAACAGTTTATAGTCACAAGGGAAGATACACAGGAAAAAGATGTTCAGCCCTCTATTGATATGAACTGGGACTCGACAGAAGTAGGAGGGCTTATATACCTTCACAGCAGATACGAAGTGCTTTGTAAAGGGGCCTGTTAGGTCAAAAAGTATCTGCACAGGAGGAAACTTTATTCCAGCAGATGCAAACACATGCTCCTAATAGCTAAGAACCTGCAGCAACTCTTTCTGGACGTTTTGTGAGAATACTGTGTCTTTGATCAACTTTTAGGTCTAGCAAGGCCTGTTTCCACACTTTGAATTTTAATTAGATCCTGTATCAGCTGTTCCATTCTTCCCTTCCCCCTTCCCCCCTCCC